>WOFM01000449.1:0-439303 GCA_011428145.1 Ericerus pela
TTCTCGTTTCTCTGCGCTGTGGTTTTGGATACAGGTTGGGCTGATTTTACTTCTTTTTGATTTCAGGAATCGGATCTGGATCTTCGGTCTATTTTTAAGTTTATTTTTAGATTTGTTTTTTTTATTAACTTATTTTTAAGTGAACTACTTTTATTTGTCTTAATCAGATGTTTGAGGTACTCTGCAATAAAGATTTGATTTCGTAGAAATTTGTTTAAGTTTGTTTTAAATATTTGAATTATTTTAGCCACGGTTTGTTTTGATATTACGCGAAAGTATTTGCTCCAGCAAAATTGAATTAGTTATTCGCAAGAGGTTTAAATATTTTTCACACGAGTGGAAAATATTTTTATTTCAGAAAAAGTGAAATGTAATTAAAAAAAATTTTTATGATTTTTAAATTTTACTTCCGAAGGTTTTTTTTTGTTTGGGCGCCAATTTGTTGCGAGAGTAATTCGATACTTTTAAATTACCTCAACAAATAAGATAAGTTACGAACATTTATATTTTTATTAGAATTTCACTTTAGTTATTATAAACACTTTAAAATTATACTTATTTCTATTTCTTAATATAGTGATACCTAATGTCCATAGCAACGAGTATGGACCCTAACGTTTCTACTCGGCTTCAGGTTTAGGAATGACAATGTCTTCAAAATGAAGATATGACATTACCTTCGTTTCCTTTGTTTCAATCAAAAGATGGCCGACCTAAAAGGTGGCGTGATACGGAACATCCGCCAAATATGATGACACTTAATTGTCAGCATATCTGGTGGTGTCCGTTTGTGAGAAGCTAGGTAAAATATAGACAGCTATTATTCCAAGAATTAGGAATAATAGTTGTCTATAATTTGTTCGACACGTTTTTGTAGATGAACTGAATTGTCTGCAAAAACGGGATGGAACAAGTAAACTTTCATTTTTAATAATAGGTACCTAATTATAAATCATTTTTACCTTATCGTTTTCAAATTTAAATTTAAAATTAGAGGCTGGTGATTAAATTTTCATTTTTTATAATTCTAATTAGTAAGCTCATATCTAGGGTGGAGAAATTTTGAATGTCGAACCTGCCTCACAAGGCTCTAAAAAAATTTTAATAAATGACTTTGAATACAAAAAAACAACACATAAAAAATTTTTTACCCACTCCACTAGTAAAATTATTTTCTCTTTAGTAGCTCCCAGCCCCCAGAGATGAATCCGTCAAAAGACACTGATGCTGATGAAGTTTTTGTACCTTTCTTATTTCGTGGCCCGCCAGCCTTATCCAAAAATATATTTTGGCTCGTAAATACAAGAACGTTGAAGACCTCTGCGGTAAATGAAAAAAATACAGCCACAGGACTACTTATATAGCTCGCTTTGCTATCATAGTTGAAAATTACAAAATTCTATTATTACCTGAAAGAGTTTCAAGGCCTATCGTGAAGTAACAGTTGCTCTCAAAATTTTGAACTCGCTCAGATTTTTTTCCCACCAAACATTAAATTCACCAAAGTAGTAAAGATGCTTTTGAAGAATTTTCAGTTCAATAACTTTCTCAAATGCGACATATGGACACCGTTTATTGAAAACACTTGAACTATTGTATTCCTCAAAATAACCATTTTAATATTTGAAAACCTAGAAGCAAGCACAACAAAAAATTTCAAAAAATACAACTCACCCGCTTTTCAGAAAATCTTACGAACCAAAAGAAAAAATGAAGGATTGTATAAAATAACTAAATTTTGATTAATCCTAACTGTGTTTGCGCAAAAGCATTTGAGGAATATTTCTCTTCGAGAAGATGCCTCAGACATTATTATAGAAGTTGAAGGTCATGCTAAATTTTCAACAATCAACTCTGTGTTCAAGACTTAACGCTTCCAGACATCTACGATAAAATAAACACTTTTAATTTACGGTGAGCCAGACATTTTCTGATTACTTTTTTTTTTCTTTCTTTTTCCTTACAGTAAGCTACATTCAACTAGACCCTATCATCTGTAATGCTGCCGAATACATATTTTTGGCCTCTGTAGTTCGAAAATCAATCACAAATCTCAATTAAAAACTTTTGTAACCAATAATTTCAAAACGAAAGTTAGTTGATTAACATCCACCAAAAGTTGTGCTTTCTGGAAATCTAATACCTAACTCACTCAATATCGATATGAGCCACATTCTGATACAAGCTTTTTCAATTTATTTGTTCCCTTTCATTTAATAATGACTTGACAGGCATTTATAAAAAAACAACACTGCATATTTTGGTTTCTCTATCACCGAATCTCTGCAACGATTGACAAAATAATCGAATATACGAGTAACGCGTCGCATTCCTTACGGTAATTTTCATTTTTCAAATGAGAAAAAAACTACATTTTAAAAAATACTTAAAATTTTTAATTAATGAAAAATCAGTTACATGGGTAACAACTTGACATTCATTTTTTCTGCCCGCCATTCTTCCTCTAACAATCTCCTCCGTCTTCTCTTTTTCGGCATTACCAGCATTCGCGTTAAACTCGCAACAAAAACGAAAAATTCTAACGACGGCTGACATCGATTACTGGTCGAGACGGTTAGGTAATTTCGTCATTGAACAGCAACTTTTCACGAAATAAGGTACAGAAAACATAAAGGGAGAAACGAGCCTTTAACCAGCAAAAACGTTTTGAAAAGAAAGAACATATAGGTATCTTAGCGGCTTCAATAGCAGATAATGATAATCAAAGTATTTAAAGATTTGGTAGAATTTGAATCGACAGAAAATAAAACCATTATACGTAAAAAAAGACACTCATTTTCAAAATTTATAGAAACGACTGAAGTTGCGATATTCATCGAATGAGGTTAGGTGGTGGAAATAGAATGAGGAAATACATTTCTTCATTTTAGAGCGGGTTTTACAGTTAATAAATTCACTTCTCCAGTAATGTGACGCCTATTGACTCAAATATGTAGTAGGTATCGCAGAAAATGACGTTCAGGTTGTAAAGAAATAAGAAAAGTAAAATTATTTTCCGCATTAATCATGAATGTGGCGAACTGGTCTCAAAATGTGACCTTCGTTTTTCGAATATTACAAAATTAAATTCATTTGCAAGACATAAAAACTTTTATTAAGGAAAAATTTCGTTAAATATTCTCGGGATAAAATTAAAAAACTGATTCAGTAGAAATTTAAATTCCAAAAATTATTGGAAACCAATTTCTCGGTTCTCAGAATGTCAATTTCATATAAACTTTTTATTCACAATTTTTGAGATACGGTAAACGGTCAAATATTTATAATATACACATCTGTGTAATTAACCTATAATATCAATCAGTTATCTTTCTTTTTATCTAATCTCATAGTTCGTTTGACTTCATGCAATAGGACACGTGCCAAATATAGTTTATGCATAGTTATATAAACATCGAATAAAATGATATATGTAAATAAGTATGAAGATAATGGACAAAACAAGATATCTTCTATTGTATAAAATGATAAGGATTTTTTTTGTAACAACATCGCGCCACTTCTAGCGAATGAATTTGGACAAAATGGTTCAACATATGTGCTTATATCTAGAGGATTTTTGCGAGGTTTGATTTCAAAAGTTTCACATGAAAGCTATAATTGAACTCAAAAGTTCCAATGATGGAAAAGTTTATTTTTCAGGTTCTTTAGGGAAGTTTGGTTTCAAAAGGTTTATCCAGATATCTGTAATTGTGCTTAAAAGTTTCAATGATGTCACGTTTAAAGAAAGGATGGAAGTTTCATTTTTTCTTCAAAAGGTTTCATTTTCAGTATTTTTTAGGAAGTTTGGTTTTGAAAGCTTCACCATGAATGGTGTAATCAAACAAAAAAAATTCAATGATGTTAATTAAACAAAAATCAACGTTTGACTTCAAAAAGTTTTACTTTTTTTAGAAAAATTTTGTTTTAAGGATATTCTGAGAAGTTTAATTTTTAAAGCTCCGCCATAAAAACTGTAATCAAGCTCAAAATTTCAGTAATTGCATATATGAAAGAATCAAATTTTCACTTCGAAAAGTTTAATTTTTACTTCGATAGTTTTCATTTTCAGGGATATTTGGGTTTTGAAAGCTCCACTCTGAAAGCTGTAATCAAGCTCAGAAATTTGAATGACGTCATATATGAAATAATCAATATTTAATTTCGCAGTTTCATTTATATTTTGAAAATTTTAATTTTCAAGGTATTTTGAGAAGTCTGGTTATGAAAGCTCCACCCTGAAAGCTGTAATCAATCTATGAAGTTTAAATGAAGTCATATATGGAAGAATCAAAATCAAACTTTGCTAAGTTTCATTTATGTTTTGAAAAGTTTAATTTTCTAGGTATTGAGAAGTTTGGTTATGTAAGCTGCACTCTGAATGCTGTAATTAAGCTCAACAATTAAAGTAATGTTACATGTGGAATACCTTTGTTCATCTGCAAAGGATTTGCAAGATAGAATGTCTTTAATGGATTTTAATATTTAACAGCTTCATACACTAGTATGGGAGAGGCAACCTCAGTAAACACTGGCTATATCTTGTAGTTTACTGGCACTATTATGAACAACGACACTATTCACGATTCAACGATGACAATGTATAACAAAATCACCGTCTCAATGACATCATCAGATCATAATGACATCAACAGGAACTAACGAATCACGTGATAGTACAACTACACAGACAAAAAAACGGTCACAACTACCATTAAAGTAACCACATATTTTGAATAATTTATAGTGATAAGTATAAAGTGTTTATTAATGAACATTGCTAAATAATAGATCAGACAAACAAACACAAAACAAACAGATGTAAGTAAAAATCAGCATACATATTTATCATTCCATATACACAAATCAAACAATACAATATTACAAACAAGTGAAAACATTGTTTAGAATAGGAAGTTTCCATGTGCCAATTTAAACAAACCCACATATGCAAACGCGTATTTAATAATACATAAAACAGACAGTAAATAAGAAATTAATTTTGCAGGCACCTTAATGGGAAGAAGGAAAACAAGATTATCAGATGCATCTGATCTCACCCCAGAAGCTACACAGGGAAGTAAAAAAAAGAACCCATCACCACTACACATAGTTGAAACATCAAACCAACAAAGAAAACACCCATCTCTATTAATGAGAAACATGCAAAAAACACAAACAACAGAAAATATTACTCCAACAAAAGTAACAATCACAACAACCACAACAAACCAGGACTCAAGATTAATCAATACACCCAGCAGATCACAAAACAAAAGAACAAACCCCAAACTACCACTTCCACAACAAGGATAACCAAATCCTACAACAAATAGTATAACACATACAATAACACTACCAACTTATTCAGATGCAGCTTCAGCAGTTATACCACAAGCATTGAGATATGTACCATCAGCAGCCATGTTGACACTCAACCAATACTTGTTAGTAACACATGGAATATTACCAATCCCAAATACAATACAAGCACACAAACAAACAACACAAAATAGAGAAACAAACCAACACACATACTTTACCACACCAAACCAACAAATATATATACTACAACCAAGCCCCCCAAGAATGTACTATGTGATATCAATGTTGAAAACAGAAAATAAAATGCAATAAGCAAAAATTACAACATAACATTGTAACAACCAGCAGATATATGCATATTGCTAAGCATATTACAATTTCAATTAAACAAATTGGAACACCTATGTTCAGATGGAGACGCCACATTATACTAAAATGCATTTGACATTAAAGAAAACATCAAGATACAAATAGCAAGAATAAACAACAAATTAGAAGAACTACAAGTGGCAAAAATGAAACAGACACATTTAAACCAACTACTTGCACAAAGCCAACAACCATCCAAAATATACAGAGAAGACACAGAAACACAAGGCTCACGCAACAAAGGACAAAGAAGATCATCAAAAACATCAAGCAAAGAATTACACAGCCCATGCCCAGGACATTATTGCTCATGATCTGACCTACATCGAATAATAAAGCAGATAATATTACAGTTATAACTTTACAGAAAACACTTACAAAAAACATTCATAAAAGTGGACCCCCAGAGAAGACAAAACCCAACAAAAAACATATAAAAAGTATGAATAGTTGAAACAAATGCACCAAGCTCAAACCCAGAAACACAACCACTTGATATAACACCTTCCAGACTAGACACAAATACAGACATAAATATAGAAATAAACAAGAGAACCCCAACACATACACAAAACATACACATACAAACACTAAACAGGCAACCATTTAATAAAATCAAAAAACAACCAATATAACATAACCAACGTACAAATACACACCAACATACCGAACCTAATGACAACAATAAACAATTCAAACACAAATATGAATAAACAAACAATACATATTCCAAAGGCATGGGAAGTACCCATTGGATTAGATGGTCTAACACAACCCTGCTTTCTCAAAACATTAAAATACAAACTACCAAAATTTGATGGCAAACTCACATCATACCCAGATTTCATGACATCTTTTATGAAATATGTCCACGTAAAGACAAGATATTATCGTACCACAAAAATGTAAAATCTCAGAAGATGCAATGCCAG
Source organism: Ericerus pela (assembly GCA_011428145.1). Taxonomy (NCBI): domain Eukaryota; kingdom Metazoa; phylum Arthropoda; class Insecta; order Hemiptera; family Coccidae; genus Ericerus; species Ericerus pela. The sequence goes on from WOFM01000449.1 coordinate 6,627, forward strand.
GCCACATAAAACAGATATTAACAACATAAGTACATAACAAACAGGGATATATCAGACAACTCCAATACTTACACGATAAATCTGGAGACAAATCCAGATTAAGATCAGAATTATGGCAAACTCTCAACACCACACCTCTAGCACAAAACACAAAAGAAGGACTAAGAAACGCATTTGATAAAACATGCATCTTGTTAGATATAATCCATAACTTTGTACTGGAATAAAATGGTCGATACCAAGTAAGATGGCAATGGAAAATATACCATCCAATGGAAAGTATACCCTCACCATTAACAGACAATTACACACTAACATACAGTAGATTAAAAAACCAAATACCTAATATGTACTAGAGCCCTGCACCAGTACGTACGGCATCGTGTGATTACAAGTACAAAATACTTGTCAGATGAGTAACACGATTACCCGTGTGTACTCGTACTCGTGTAGCAAACAGTGCGAGTAAGTAATCGGCATCGCATCGTGGCATTGTTAGTAATCACTTGAATGTGAACACTATTAAATGCAATGCATTCCAAGATAGGGTTTATATTATTGCAGAACTTTAGGGAAAACCAATGCACATTAACCTAACGCGTGGGAATTAAATACGAGTATAATCGTTACAATGCCTACGATGCCACGCTGCTACGAGTAATATTTTTCCAATTACGTACTCACATCATTTTGTAAGATAATCAGCAATTCCTACACAATTACTTTTTTACGTACTTGTGTAGGTCTCTAATATGTACACATCACCAGATTTCTTTAAAAAATATTATGAATACTTCACAGAATTATTTAAAAATAACATAATAGAACACTTAATAACACATTACCTCTTGCACCATGGATTAATACACTCAACAAAATTAACACATCCCATCAGGATTGTTTTTGATGTATCACTAAAATACTTGGAATATAATGGGATAACATCAATGATGTCATATACTTACAATCTAAAATAAAAATACCAAAACAACACACCAAAAGAATATTTGTGGGAAATCATTCAACAATATTCGACCCATTAGGATGTTTCTCACCCCTTACTATATCAGCAAAAGCATTTGTCAAAACACTGTGGATCCACAAATTAGAATGGAACATCCCAATACCAAACAAACTCATACTAATAGCAGAAAATATAATAACAGACATATCCAAATGCACAGATATATGCTTTCAAAGAAAATTATTTCAAACACCATTCTACATAAACCAAGCGTATCAGTAGTAGCATACTTGAGATATCACATTAACAACAAACACATACTAAGATTCTTAGTAGAAAAATGCAGATTAACACCAGCCAAACCTCATACCATACCAAAATTAGAACTAATAAGAGCAGTTATGGGAGTGAGACTAATAACATTTCTAAGAAAAACCTACCACAGCATCTAATGTCGTTCAACTCGTGTTGAGTCTCTCTAGAGGGGAAGTGTGTGTGAACTGCCATACCTTGCTCTATACAAAATACATTCACCAGTTATAGTTGACAGTGAGATGGCCGTGTAGTCAAGTTCACCGCTTTTTACTGGCAAATATATAGGTCCCATGTTCTCCAAGAACCAACAAAACCTACATTATATATATATATGTGATCTATGACTCAGGATTGATGCTATTCCATAAGTCTTGCTCCCAAGTACCGCCACTGCGCTGAATACAATAGTTATATTTTTTATAATACCTATGTCACAAGTTCTCACACAGGCCTAAGTGTTGCTGATATTTAGGTCTCGAGAAGATCCTATAAACTATAAGTGATTTTTCATAAGCTATCGTACCCTCAAATTAATACATTTTGAACACATTCTACGATTTTTGACTCACTCTTTCATTCCGTTTATATTTTTTCGTTCGTGTTTGATATACTCACTCACTCTATTTGAATGAAGACTGAGACATTTCTGAAATTTTCACGAAAATACAAACTGGATCAGAAATTTTTCAGATACCTTATCAACTTTTTGATGGAAAACGTCTTTCAAAGAGAGGTACTTCATAAAAAAACATTATAGAAAAAATGTTAATCGACTATATCCTCAGACTACCTCTAAATTAATTAATTAATTAATTAAATAAATAAATAGACAGGTACCGTACCTACTTAAATAAAATATAAATAAATAAACAGACGAATAAATAAATAAATAGATTAATTGCATATTAATTTTTATAAGTTAAAATGCAGGGTGATGGGCATTATCTCAAGGACAGATGAAGGGGCTGGTGACCTCATAATTTTGGAATCGAAAATCTAAGGGAATTGTCAATGGTTTAAGGGGAGTCCTGTTGAGGTTTTAGGTATAGATACATTAAAGATGTTTTCCAGAAACATAGGTATGTCTTTGACATAACCACATTTTACGTTTCGTATTTCGTTTTGTAAATATTATCACAGATATCAATAGATCTCGCATAGATGAAACTAATGACACCCCGTTGAATATTTTATCATGTCCTACTACCGAGTTATACTATAGTTTTACAAAAACGAGAGTATGCCAATTTCATATACAAAATGTGAGGTGAGCATCGCTCAATAATTGATCATATGACATGGAACAATATGTCGCTGGATTCTTAAAGTTTTAACCTTCCTCCCTTCAACCTTCCACCCTAGCTATTAAAATTTTTAAATGATTATTAGAGGACGTCTGGTATACACTTTTTCGAACCCGTCCAAGTTTTCAAATCACATACCCACTCACGTAAGACATACCCATTTGACGTCAAAAACGTATATTTTACCTTTCTGTGAAAACTCGCTAGTTTTCCATAAAAACAGAGTTGAAAATTAAAATTTAATTACAATGTTCATAAGCTTAGGCAACATTTCGTCTTTTCGAGCACTTACGCCCGCATGCAACCGTTATTCGGTACCAAACGCAACGGAAACTAATAATTTAAACTACATTTTCATTTTCAACCCTGTTTTTTCGGATAACTGTTGAGTTTTTCCAGAAAAGTAAAATATACATTATTTATGCATTTTTTTCTCCTGAATAAAAAGGTGGGACTCATTTTTCGATAAAACCCATAAAAGTAGGCATTTTTCAGTATCTTACTGGAGAAACATTTTTTCTTCCAACCCGAAAAATCCATCTTGGAAGTTATGCTGTTTCACTGCCAGACACGACATTTATGTAAAGAAATATCATGTTACCAAGTATTTCCATATCAACGGGCGTCTTCATTCGCTCCATTTTTGTAACTTGACTGTAGAACAAGCCAACCAATCAAACGAAATATTAGACTGCTGAGTTGTAAAAACCAATTCATAAAATTTGCACCTTGTAAATGAAATTAACCCAACTATTTCTTTCAAATAAAAAACTATAATCAAACCATCATTATCACAGAGTATTTTTACAAGTGTGTTATCACGCTAACCTTGACAACGTATCACAATTTTTTTTTACATTTCCTAAACGATAGGAAGTAATATATTTTTGAGGGATACGGTACAAAATACACATTAGATAATAGCAAAATACACATTAGATAATAGCAAAGGAAATGTTCGAAATTGAAAATGATATACATAAAAAAATTATATAAAAAAAAGTCGGAGGTAACACGTTCCACACAGTTAAAATAAAAAAATAACGAGCGTCAAAGAAAGCCTATACAAAATCTGTGTCACAAACAATTATAGGCCTACATTGCACAAATATCGCATATTTACAATATTTCGTTATCGACAGATGCAATCGAAGGTCGACGATAAAAACAAGGAAAAAAGGTGTCAAAGTGTAGTTTAACTCATACTAGGTACGTACGGGAATGTAAATTTTTATGTGCAAAGTGTAGCCAATAATATAGCCTAGGCTACATCAAGTAATCCTATATGCCATTGTGGCACTCGTTCTACTCAGCAATTTATTACACACGCATATCATTGTATTTCTCAGAAGTCACGTGACTCAAGATTTTTATGTAGGTTTTCAGAAAAATTCTACATATTAAAAGTGACATGATATTATGACCCAGAGATGTGGATAGATATGTTTTTCATTCCATGACCGCAGACATCTTTTAGAATTATGAGCTGAAATTCATATATATGTATATAACTGGTACGGCCAATGTCGTGAGTCCAGGCAATGACGTGAATACCCGGTCATTCACGTGAAGGATAAAATATATAATTTTAGGCAACGTTAATTTTGTTAAGCTAAAACACCAAGTATTGTAAAGTCTCCTCTCTCCATAAAAAATTTCAAAAATCTGCTGTTCAATCTTAAGAACAACAAAAAAATAATTCAATCTATTTTTCCTTTAGGAGAAGATGACGAGACTTGGAACGCTTAGAAATTTTATTCTAGCTTTATTTCTGCCCGGTCATATTTGGCATTGAAATTCAAAAAAAAAATTAGAATGAAATAAATTTATGTCCTTATGAAGATCTGCTTAGAAAAAGAGGTTAGGTTGGTTAGTTTTTTTTTTTTTTAAATTAAAAAAAGGCGTACAATCAATTATTTAGCTTCTCGGCCTGGGTTGTCGGTATGCCCTTGCCACTCGTTGGCTGCTCAGTCAAACAAATGGTTGTGATTTTATCCATATACAAGCCCTGAAGTGCTGCTCCACGACATTTTGGCTTGTGTCAGCCATGAATTTCTGGTAACACTAGAATTTGTTGTTTCGGAGGAGACAACGAAAATGTTTTAGATGCCAATAGTTACTGAACTTATTATTCATAACTTTTACACCAGTTTCATGTTACAATCAGTGAGCACTCTTACAGACCATCGTCATTTTATTGGTTGACATCATATTGGCCAATCAGATGCGAATAATGTAAAAGTTTAAGGTATCTATTATTAAAAAGCTTGTAAAATTCACTTTCTAATTATATATAATACTTACTCCATTGTGAGAAACTATAACGGTCAATCAATCCAATAAATATCAAAATAAATATAATTTGCACATCAAAAAACTTCATTCATTTCTCATTAAACAACAATCGCAAAGTGAAGGAGCAACATTGCCACATAGTCAATTGACCCAAACACCTCACAGATTTTGAGATATAACATCTAGGCACTCTTACAGATCCTTACTCACACACACACACATATATATAAATATTTACATATATATACACATGTGTATATATATTGAAACACCTGAAAACCCACAGCCTTCATACATACACTTTACCATACTTTTTTTTACTTTTCTTCAAACAATGTTAACTATATATAGAGAAATGTTCTTAATTATATATGAATTGATAAGGTGTTAGTTTTAACCTGTTCAATGGTGAAACCAAAGATGTATTTTTATCTGTACTTTGACTGCTCTCCTTTTTGCCCTTCTCTCGAGAAAACAATCAGTCTTGTTATCGATGTTATAAAATCCGCTTGCTGTGAATCGTTAGTGTTCGTGGCTAATACAGTTTCCCTTCTTTGACCTTCAAGTTACACAAAAATCTTGGTTTAGGATTTTCGATTGGACATTGTGAAATTGGATAAACTTGTATCAGAATAGCTGAAATCTTCTCCCATGGGAATGATCGTGAATCAATCTGTTTTTGACAGTTGTTGAGAATCAAGATTTGTTGGTTTCCCATAGGTAAAAGAAGATATCAATAAGTGATATGAATTGCACGACTCGAACTTCATTGGTCTTTACTTATGTAAGTAAACATTGTCAAATATGTTTCTGTAATAATGAGTCGGCCTGTTTTGTTTCCTCCCCTCTATCAAAATTAATACTCTAACGAGGTAGGGCTCTTGTGACTGTTTTGGTACGCTGACTACTCATGCTTGTTTCAGCTGATTTATTTTCTCTTGACTCTTATTAGTCTTTGATTTGTGTTCATCTTTCCAAGTTAATATTTTCAATACACCTTGTATGTATACAACTTGTGATGTCTGTTTTTGTTTTTGGATACCACTGTATATATATAAGCCCTGAAGCGCCGCTTCGGCTTGTGCCAGCCCTACATTTTTTGCGATAACATTATAGAATTCATTGTTCTTGATAATACAACGAACAATTTTTTTTGTGTCTGTGTGTGATTGTGTGGGTAGTGGCGCATGTGCATTGAATATTAGGGAATAATAAGCGAAATAATATTGGGGCAATAATTTCATGAAATAATTAATGGTTTGTACGTTTATTATAGTGACATTGTCTATAGAAAAATTTGAGTAACCTATATGTTCCATGATCTACAACTTAGGATCGGCACATTTTCACAGATTCCGTGACTGCACTGAATGCAATAATTGTGGAAAATACACTAATTCCTTGAAAAGTGGTTTTTCCAAAATTCTGAAGAAATTATGAGCTAAAATTTTCACGATACATTATTCTTATGTATGTGCAAGTCTCACAGAAGTCATGCCTATTCGATTAGTAGTTTCAGAGAAAACTGGAAAAGAAAACACTGCTACAGAAAATTTTGTTTACAGTTTTGAAAAAACCACAAAAGGGATAGAGCTGAAATTTTCATGAAAAGTTATTCTTATATAAGACCAAATCTGATAAGAATTTCATGTCTGTTGGTTCAGTAAATTCTGATAAAACTGGAGAACAAAACATTTCTAAAAAATAGTTTTTTCTAAATTTTGAGAAAACTACAAAAGGGATCAGCCTGAAATTTTCATTATACATCGTTCTTATGTATGCGCAAGTTTGATAGAGGTTTTATGCTTATTAGTTCAGCAGTTTCCGAGAAAACTGGAAAATTCTGGGAAAGTGGCTTTTTTCAGGATTTTGAAGAAACTAAAAAATAAATAGGGCTGAAATTTTCACGTTATGTAGTTCTCATGTACGACCAGATCTGACAGAGGTTTAATGCCTATTGATTTTGTAGTTTTTGAGAGAAACATAAAATAAACAAAAATTGCGGGAGAAAAGCAAGTCACCTGTATTGCTTGAAGTATCTTTTCCATATTTACGGCGCAATGGGTTATTTTGCTTATTTTACTTAAAAATGTAACAGTAAAACTTCGACAGATTGATATATTTGTTAAGATATCGAGAGTCCAAAGCTTTCCGCCATTTTTTCACGCATTTAGAATTAAGTATTGTTTACTGAATTACAGATGTAGCCTAAATTAACAAAGTGGGTTTTCTGAAGAATGATTGTTGCTCTCATTTTCTCATTTTTCATTCATTATTACTACACTGCTAATAAGGCAAAGGCGTATATAAGGGAGATCCTGGGGATCTAGGTCCTCCTTAGCAAAGAAAAAAAGTTCGACCAGTAAAAATCATGTATTGTAACTGGTTTTCCTAATTTTTTTTTGGACGGAGGAGGGTTGTAAGAGACCGCTGAAAATTTGTGGACCCCCTTACGACGGAATTATCTACGTCCTTGTAATTAAATTTACCCTTCAAACTGGAAATAACGTATAATGACAAAGTTCTATGGACTTCGGGTTGTCAAGAAGATTGAACACATCTCAGAAAACCTTAATATTGATTGCAAAAGCCACCCCTAATTCCCAATCACCAGAATAGTAGGTAAGATACAAATTCTTACCCACTGACTAACGCAAAACGATATAATATTTTCTTAAGATAATTCTTCACAGTTAGACTACTACCACCTACGTGACCACATCGATTCACCGATATGTTTTTGGTACATTCATAAAAGGCGATCAATCCACCTCATTTTCGTTCCGATTTATCCTACATTTTATGTTAGACTATAACCCACATACTTTTCACACCGACAAAGCACACAATTTTTTTTTTTTTTTCCAATATAAAATTAGAAATAATTTATTATTTTCTAATAAGAAATTTCAGACGTTTATTTAAACGGCTAAAAGATGCCGAAGAAAGAAAAGAAGAAAAACAAAAAAAAAAACGAAAAACTCTTTCAAGATTTATTACAGCTTTTTGTGTCGATGAGAAAGAATTTCGAATGTCGTTTCTTAACTTTACAATGGTTTTAAAATAAAAACAAAATTGTTTCCTGTAGTGGCTTATACCATGCACTCTTTGACTGTCGTGCTGCATCCACAGAGAGACAAACACACAGAACAAGTCTATATCTTCCACACATTTCCTAAAACACATAACTCATAGCTGGAATCATGCCATTGTTTTTCACAAACTGGCTACCATCTAAAGAATTATTGAGAAATGAAACGTTGACGGAATATCTGCGCTATGGGAAACCAATTTCGAAGTGTAGGTTGTCGACGGTTTATTTCGAACATACTGTCGTATTCGAAGTTGGTGAATTTATTTTTTTCATTCTCATCCCATTATGTTTTTTTGGAACTGCAAACAACATTATTTTCTAGGTGCGTGAGGTGTGAAACAATACCGACGATGGTGGCGCCTGCTAGTAAACCCAGCATACTTTTACAACAGTAATTCCCTAAAGAAAATTTCTGAAGAAACTACGATTATTTTTCACAGTTTATGACAATTTTGTGCACATAGGCCTCTTCGGCATAAATACTGTTTTTGGCACGAATAAATTAAAAGATATTTCGAGAATAACTATTCGTTTGTGTTTCTTTTCAACAATGTTCCTTCTTTTTTTTTCTACTCTTTCTTTCTTTGGTATTCGTCTTTCTGCTGAGGATGAAAAATTCAAAATTTGCGAATGATTTATAAATTTTGTCGTATTTTTGCTTATTTAGTAAGAATGAAAAATGCGTACAAACTGACTTGCGAAATAAGCGACGAATTTGGTACAGTGAATCAGAATTGTAAATAAATAGGATTTTTGCTCAGAAAAAATGAAAAAAAAAAAAAAAACGAAACAGAAATACTTAACAAAAATTGTAAATTAAATGCGAGTTTGAAAAAATTTTGCATACACGACCAAGTTATATTCCGCGATTCAATGCGGAATTTTCATTGAAAATGGTCGGTAACGACGTGTTTCTTTAAATAGGGATAAAACTAAACGGAAAATCGAATACGGTACGGTTAATTTGGTGAAAAAAAGATGGCGTATTCGATGAAAATTAGTGACGGTAAACGAGAGAATGGAGACTGACAAATGACAATGGTGTGTTTTGACGCTATTGAACCGCATCGTGGACATAATGGTCATTTGCACATTGTAGCAATGGCTGTCTGAAGTTTACAAAATAGGGAAATGGTAACAGTCCAAGATTCGAAAGTCAAAACTTGGTGAAATGATTCTGGAGGCGATTTGCAACAAAAAATGTATATTAATAATTTTTTTAATTAACTGTTTTTGAAGGGGAAAAAAAGTATTTTTCTTTTGATAAGCTTTTATTCTACTCACTACTGCGATTTTAAAATATACCAATACTGCAGTCAACCTTCCGCGGCGAAATAATATTTATTTCGCAAGAAGCTAAAGCCAAAAAAATAAAATAAAATTTTAGGTGTTCAGGCTGCACGGGGATTTGAACCTGTACCGGCCAAACACCTAAAATCCCCCTCGTTCATCGCCACCAAAAGCCAGCACCGTATACACTCGGCCACAATGCCGGGTGACGGTGTCCGAGGGAGAAACGGTAATTAGCTGATGTAGTGTGGTCGCTGCCACACCACTCCCCCAGTATAGTGGAGCGTGATATGACAACCAGTACGGAGGCGCCTTGCGGGTAGGGATGTACGCCGGCGCGTGGTGATGCCCACCCTCATCACCACACCGTGGCGCACACCCTACAACGCCGTAACATACTGGCATCGGTGGTGTGACGTACCACCACGGCTACCGGTTTTTGTACGTGTCTGAGAGATGGCGTGCATTACCATCCCCCGGATCACGTCGAGGTCACCACTTTAGTTGTTCAGGCGGCACGGGGATTTGAACCCGTACCGGCCAAACACCTAAAATCCCCCTCGTTCATCGCCACTAAAAGCCAGCACCATATACACTTGGCCACAATGCCGGGTGACGGTGTCCGAGGGAGAAATGGTAATTCCGATGTAGTGTGGTCGCCGCCACAAAAATAAAAGCTTATTTTTTAAAAATTTGTTTTTAACCTAAACTTATTATTACACAACTTTCTATCAGAAATCAGTTTTTCATCATTTGGGAATAAAAATTAGGGGATTTTTGTTCAATATTAAAATTTTTGACTAAATTATCTGCCCAGGAATAAATGATGGACGACAGGCATCTCTTTTTTTACAGCAAAAACTTCCTCAAAGAATGAGCTTTCTGAAATAATGTACACTATTTTTCAACATCAATCTATTGTCATCCATATCTTTAAATTCAATGGGTCCTGACGGTGAAGGTCTCAAGTTTAGTTCTCAAGCTCCAACCTTCAAATGTAAATTCTAAACTCACATTTATGTTCCAAAGATCTAAACACTCCAATTCTATTCCACAACTCGAAACCTAATACAATACACTTTCGTATTTTAATCACCTGTCACGGTCTGTAATCAAATACCTCGTTTAAGAAACAACTAACATTATAGGTAAACCATATAGAAAATAGTAACAAACACACACCTTTCCATGAAAAAATATCAGCTGAATCGTCTGAATCAAAAAATTAATTTCCATTTAACAACGTAAAACCTAATCGCGAGTAAGGTATTACACAGAGGAAAACCTGTTAAAAAGAGAAGAAAGTTGAGAAGGAAAACTTAGAATAAAGTACAACGATATATAAAAAAATAAGTGCAAGGATGGAAAAAGTTCATTAACATCAAAACAAATTAAAAGAAGCTAGAAAAAAGATGTTTCTGCATTTACAATATATAGGTACAACTCGATTAGAGAAAAAAGCAGAAGCGTGCACAGAGAAAAACTTAGTACGATTTTATAACACATTTTACTAGAGAATGGAAGAAAAAACTCAGGTTTTGCAGCAGTGATAACATCATTAGCACTCGGAATTTTTATATGTAAAGAAAATTACGGCCAACAACAATGAACTAGTTGCTTCATCAAATAAATAAATAAAAAAGTAACTAAAAAAGAATGAAATAGGAAAAAAAAAAAGAAAGAAAAAAGAAAAATAGCTAGGTACCTACGTCGTAAAATTTATACCGATACATATATACTCGATTTTCCATTCCTCGGTAGAAGGTGTTTTATTATTAATTATGTTAGCAATTGCAGTGGTTGTTGCTCTTAGGCATTTGTGCATGTATATTGTAAGAATGAGAATTTTAATTCCTACAAATTTATCATACAGTATGCGTATACAACGGCATGAGTATGCATTGGTATGAACTTTAAACGTGTTCTGGAACGTCACGCAATTGTGTCGCGCAAGATCTTGGGAAAATACTATTTTTCGAAGGGAACTAACAAAGGTAGGCTTACTAATTGAGCTTTGTTCAAAAAGGGAACAAAAAACAAAACTCTTTTAACAGTACTAATGTTCCAAAATCATCGCTGAATCACGAATAACATCAATAAAAATTTAGTCTACTTTAAAGAGGCTTCCGAATTAAAAAGTAAGCGCCAATCAGACAATGCTATTTTCTTACGTGAGGAAAGATGAGCAATATTATTTCATTTTTCACAACGAAATAGCTGACGCATTCATATAAAAGTAAAATGTGAAGAAATATTTATTTCCCTCACCGCTCCTAACTTAAATAGTTTTTTTTTCTTCAATACCTCGAGAAATCATTTTCACCAGTCAAAGTTTCAGCAGTTACTCCTCAAACTGAAACATTGATAAGGGGACTACAAAAAGAAACACTGCCTCGCCACAGCCACTTATTCATGCGAAATGATGAAATCGGTCTTAATGGGGAGAGGGAATTTAGAAATGAACGAATTCATTCTTCCTTTCACGATTCAGTCATGCAAAGCAAATTTCGAAGTAGGTGAATTCCACAATTGAGCACTCATGATTCTGGTAATACTTGACGAATCACAACGTCGTGTAAAAATTTTCGAGGACTGCGAAGGCTCAACCACTAGGTATAAAACATAAAACCAGAAAGGCAAAGTATTATTTAATTTAAGCAAAGTTCCGGAAATTTTGTCTCCTCTGGAGGCATTTTAAAGGATTCTCGCAAATCCATAAATGGCATAAATGAGGGATTTTCACTTCTAATCTCCATTCTATAATTACTGTTGGTCATCTATAATTTTGTAGGCAAAATACTCGATTCGGAATAAAAACTCAACATCGCAGATATAAGGATACTACGTAGTAAACCATAACTGCAGTCAGAGAGAGCGATTTTTTCGCTACAGTCATCCACCGACGAATGTTTTCATGGTAGAATATTATGAGTTATGACTAAAATTAAAAAGTGTTCACTTTCAGAGACAGTTGGGCGAATACTGTAAAAATTGCTTTACATTTAACTCTTTCTTTTGAAAAAGAATATTTCTGCATTCGACGAATTAACGTACGGACTTTTTCCATCAATCATATTATGGGCTTTATTTTTTCCGATTTGCCACCGATGACCAGGCCACAGAGAATTAAATATAGTAGAGGACGCACGGCAATCTAAACGCAGCTATAAGAAATTGCACCACCTTTGAAGTTGTTGTCCTCACTCCTACAGTGCCGAATTCAAATTTGCTTGCCCTTATTCGGGCTCATTAACAACAATGAGAATTTTTTTTTAAATACTTGAATTAAATAAATGAATAAATATAATTATTAATTCAAAAACCGCAACAAACACGAATTTCGCAGATTTAAACGAGATTAAAAATTGTACAGTTCCGTGGAAGTGGGAATTTTTCATCTCAAAAGTGGTGCAACTTTTCCTTTCACGTGCACCTCAATTATTCAATATGCTGTGGATCTGGCCAAAATCAGCTCACCGATAAACCGAAGTTCACCAGATGCATACTTTTAATAGTGAGTCCACACTTGCGCACTTTACTCCGAATAAATGGAACAAACCAAACACACACGAAAGAATTCTCGGGTGAGAACCATTTGGACAAACAAGCCAAACATTTTCTGAGCATCGTTTGTAAATGAAAATGTGCCAAGGATCCATTCAAAAAAGTAAAATACTTCAAACGTTTGATTGTTTGACGCATTTGGTTTGTTCCATTTATTCGGAATAAAATGCGCAAGTGAGAACCCATCATTAGCACATATTTTCCAATGAATCCTCTTGGAATTGATGAACATTTATTATGAAACTGTTAAGGTGGTAACGACTTAATGACACCTCTCAACCAGCAGTCAACTTAACGAATTAACGCGTCAAGTTACCACATTAGCATTGATGAATGGGGTTGTAACAGTTTAATAGGGCAATACAGAATTAATGCGATAAAGAAAATTCATAAATCTCATGGTTTAACTGTGGATCTAGCATAACAAGAAGTTGGTTTGGTTCCACATGTTTCAGTTCACTCAGATTTGTCTAATTTTCAATCAAATAGACTGTTTACGATTACAACCTCAAACTAAAAAATTCAGTCAAAATGTGCAACAAAAAATTCCTCTCACAAATCAGGCTTATCAGACGAACACTTTTAGTAGGGGCTGAGCAAAATTGAAGGATAAAAATGAAATTGGATTTACAGGGACAAAAACAAATCTTATACTATATTATAAAATGACAAAAAATTAAACAAATCCTTCACAATATTGTAAGTTTATGACTAGGCTCCATTAATACTTAGTTTACATAAGGACAAGGAAAAGCTATTTGAAGAGCTAAACAAAAATCATAAAGTTGATAAACATTAACCAACAAAAGAATAAAGTTACTCTACAAAGATAAAGTTTGATGAAGAACTGTACGCCTCTCTAATCTCAGATTTTAATCTGAATTAAATCACCGCCAGGCCCTCCGCAACGAACTGCACAACCACGCTGCACATAATCAATATTCTTTCTACATCAATATGCAATAGCATTGAATACCGATGATATAGCTTAAAATGCGACTAAATTAACTCCGTTTTACAAAACTGATTCACTCGATCAGATTTCGTAAATTAGTGTTTACGTTTTCATAGATTACTTAAGACTACTAAGATATCGCTCCAAGATTCAAACAAAATCCTTCATTTAAGTTACATAGTCCATGAAAAAGGCGTCAAAGAAATATATTATCCATAATTTTATATGAACATTGAAACACGAATATTCTGTATATGCCTGCATCCAGCAGTAAAGCAGAGAGGTCATTCTCGGTACCTTCTTCGTTGAATCAAGAACTACCTTCGCGGTACTATGACCCAAACACGATTGAATTCATTTACCACACTTTCAGTGGAATACGACCTGACAAGGGATATACACTATTCGGACAAGATTGGCTTCTGTGCTAAACAGCAATTACGAAAAAAATTTCTCTTAATAAATTATAGCGATGTGCTAAGTTCGTGGAATTAAATTTGTTAGTTCGGGTACTCTGACGTCATAAATAAATGTCATTTCCTAAATACTGAGCATAATTTTCAACAAGGTCAATATTAAAAGCTGGAAGAGTAGGAATTCCGAAAATACCAGAACTGTAATGAACTAAAATTCGCCACTAGGGCTAATGCAAGTCTGATAAGAATTTACGTCAATTTCAAAACTTCTTCACCTCCTTTCGAAATCTATAGGAATAGGTAACGAACGAATTCACCGATAAACTCCTCGTACCTTGATCTCGTACTCACAAATCGATTCCCACAACGAAAGCCAAGAATCTCGAGCCCAGACAATGAGTGGTACCAGTACTCCAACCCGTGACACCAGAACCAGAAAGAGAAGCGCGGAGAGGAGTTGAAAAAGGTAACGTTAAGAAGGGAAAAAAGAAAATAAAAGAACCTGCCAATAGGGCTCCAATTAATTACGCGGGACTACTACGTGCCACACTACAATTACAGATTATTCGAAATTATTCTCAAGCCTTTTTTTTCCCTGTACACATACGTGCACACACCCACACGGTATACAGTGTATCAACGAAATAATTTCGTAACGACCGCACAGTAATCGCAGGGTACTCGTAATTTCAAAAATAAAAAGTTTACGATGCGGTTCCCATGTATCACCTCCCAGTCACGTACTTAAACGTGTTGTAGACCTTGAATGAAAAATTCGTAAAAATAACGACAACTTACGACAACGAAGAAGACGACGACGATTTTAATAGGGAGGAAAAAAAATACACTCTCATCTTTTTAATTCGGATACATCGCATGTACCTATACCGTACGTATATATACGAATACATATGTATATATATATATAAGGTACACAAACGTAAACGAGAAATAAATACCAAACAAATGAATAAGTACCAGCGACAAAAAGATACGTCAAATTTTGAAAGTTTCAAACACGGTTTTTGGGGGAGAGAAAAAGAAGCCGACGACATTTTACACATAATTATCGTGTGCGCCAAGACTGCTAAGAGAGTTGACAAAAAATTCGTGACAACTGGGTTACGTGGAATTACGAATTTATACACTCAGCAAAACGCACATCCTGAGAATTGATGACATCGTAATGTTTATAGGATATACGGCAGTCAAAAGTAAGCATTAATTCAGTAGTATAGACATAATTGGCGTTTATAAAAGGGCAACCTTTTACGAGTGCTGAGTTTGTCTACGTTCGGCGCGGTGTCAGGGTTCAAAAATGTTCACCAATTTCGAGACAAATTACTTAGCCAGGCAGGTATTATTTGAATTACCTTTCTACGATTCACGATGAACTGGAGAAAAATAGGAGATGGTATGCTGGCAAACTGGGGCTCTCTTAGTTGATTCACCAACCACAAAATTCCAAAAGTATTTAAAAAAAATTTTATCATTCCTCACCACCTATGTAATCTGCAAAGTGCGAAAGCGTTTCACGGTACCGAAGCATATGGTTTAAACACCAACACGTCATAATTATCCAAATTTGAAAATAATATCTACTGAAATTTTTTCATTTTTTTTTTTTACATTCTTGAAAAGCTAATCATCATTTCGAAATTAGTCGCAAATAGATAATTCGAGGAAATATCAACCTCGTACTAACGCTTTAAAACAAATCACTATTCCTAAGTTAATACGTTCAAATAAAAAATAACTTCCAATTTTGTAAACAAAATTTTCCATAGGTTGGTTATATCATAAATTTTTGAGGTTTACCCCTGAGTAATTTCTTCCGTCTACGATCGAAGGGGCGGTTTTTTCGCCAATTTCTGAGGTAACCATCAAGTTGGTTTCTTTATGAGAATTAAAAACTTTTTAGCAGGTAGTTTCTTCGTTACTCTCAGCAGTTTTTTTTAAGGAAAATGGTTTCTTCTCTGATTACAAGTATTTCATAAAGATAATTTTCCAATCGTTGGTTTTTCTAATAGATATCTTTCACAAGGGTCAATTCATCATTTTGGCTAGAATATCCTTTTACCATTTCATTACAGAAACCATAACTAATATCGTCATAAACCAACCATAAAACTAATCATAATTATCATCATTATCATCATCATCATAAAATCGGTTAGAAAAATTAAGAATTTGAGCCCAAGAGGAAAACTATGGATTTGCAGCCAACTTCAGTCCTCAAAGTGGGTTAGGTATTAAAACTGTGCTATCCTTTTTTCATTTGAGGGTATTTCTCAAAGGAAAATACGACTATTGCATTCAGTGCAATGCGGGACCTGGGGCAAGACCTGTGGAAACGCGCCGATTCTGATTCATAGATAACGAATATATATGGTCACTCAATTCTTCTGTACACAATTTTTTTTTTCTCCACTTTTTGCTTATTTTGGAAATTTTTGAGAATCCACGGAGCCTGCGCTGTTTAACCTATAACAATAATATAAGCTTTCATGGTCTACACATATATTTTTAAATTTTTGAAATTCATCCGCTAGTTTCGGAGAAAAGGGTTCTCAAAGTTTTGCAAAACCACCATGTTGTCATCACGATAACTCCCGTAAATTAAATGATTTTGGCTTGAAATTTTTATGGCAGTTGGAGACTATTAGGAACTGTTTTGGTATTGAATTTGAGTGAAATCGATAGACTGGTTTTCGAATGGAAACTATTGCAAAATTTGACACTTCTGAAAAATACACACCACGGTTGATGCGCAGAAGAAACATTTTATTTTTTTCTTCTTCTTTCGGAGTTTTGATATTTTAATTTTGTTTCATTTAATTTAATTTTAAAATCATCCCAAACAGCCAAGCTTGCCAATGACAGGTGGGGACATCTACAACAATTACATTCATATTTTAATAAATGAGTGGAGGGGAAGTGCCTTTTTAGCACAACACTCACTCAGGCATATCAAAAACTGCTTTTAATAAGGAGGTAGTACAAATGGATGTAATACTGAAAAATTGTTAGGAAAATATGTCAGAAACCAGATGGGTAACATTAACAGTCGAAGTCGACCTTTTTTTCCGTCGTATGAAATCATATACCTATATAGTGAGAGAAAATTACGTTCACCAATAAAGATAAAAATATTTGCACAATGGCCATAAGGAATTCATAAAAAAGGCGCAAAAAATCTGTACGAAATATGAAATTTTTCAATTGCACTAAAAAGTAGGAAGCAAGCCATCTACCTTCGTAAACAGTAACAGAAGCTACAGTCCTAATTTCATCTCCGTCGATCAAATTTAGAATTATTCTCCCATTACAGCACAAAAGCCACTTTACGGTTCAGAAAAAACAAAAAAATTCTCGAGGAAGTATAGTGAGGTGAGAAAAGTCGGTACAATACGAACATTCCAATTCGTAAACGGTTACATTGAGCAGAGTTAAAAACACATTCAATAGATATATTTAAACATATTTACCGATAACTATATAGGTATCTACCCACACAACGGAATTGTTTGTTGCGCATGCATGACATTGTTCTGAAGAACCTAGCCTTTAAATTTGTCAAACTAAAAGATGATTACAGTCACAGTAAAACTTTATCTCAAACGATTTAGGCTTCATGCAAAAAGTACCCTAAAACGGAAAGACGAGAAATAAGAACGATGAAGGACGAAAAATAAATTCGCATAAAACAGAAATAGAGCTACAAGACTGAACGAAGCTCGTGTATTCAGAAAGATGAAGGAAGAAAATTGTAAAATGACAGAAATGTCGACCAAGACGAAATTATTCATAGCGCAAGACAAGACAATCAATTTTAAACTATAGGTATCGCTAATTAATCATATGTTTACGGAACGCCTACAAGCGGCGTAATGATACGACAATAATGTATTCAACAATTTTAATATTTGGCTAATTTAGTTTTTTTTTTTTTTTCCTCTCTATTCAATCAGGTATAGCTACGAAATATACGCAATTTTATAATCAGTGCCTAATTTTATATTTGACTTTTTTTATACGGAAAGCAAAAATAAAAACATTCCGGTACGCTTAGGACGACGAATTTAATGAGACTCTCCCATATGGTCTACCATAAAACCACATGCAAAAAAACCTACTAAAAAGACGCAGCAGCTCCCACACCAAAAACACACATATCACGAATATAATTTCGCCGAACTGAACATTCCGTAAGTACCCATTCAGGCTTTCATCTCTGGATAGCTGTAGACACTAAATTGTGGATAAATGATGGAATTTTGAAATATTTTGTTAACGAATCTCAGCAGGATAGGCTACACTTTGTCAGCTTTCATTCGAAACGATTCACAAATTTTCGTCGCTTTTGGAAGTTTTCACTAAAATAGGCGTTTCTCACAACGTAGGCTATTCATATATACTCATTTTTTAAACGATGAAACGATCGATAGTTGACAGGGACGTTTTACAAGTTTCATCCGACAAACGCAAGAACTAGTCAAAGTAGATAGGGAAATGTATGTTCTGGCACAGCTTTCAAAGTTGAACTTTGGAGGTCAACAACCTTGAAAGTTGAGCTTTTGATTATGTGAATAAGACGTGTGATATATCAATATGTAGGTTTTCGGGTATGAGGATTTCAAATTTGATATTAAAAATCGAATCCAAATGGGCGTAAGGGCGTTAGGCTCTGGGGGTAGGGGGATAATGGTATAGTGGGATAGGGGATAGTGGGGTAGGGGTGTGATATATCGATATGTAGGTTTTTGGGTATGGGGATTTCGAATTTGACATTTAAATTTGAGTAGGAGTGAAAAAAAAATTTTTTTTTCCTGTGAAAAAGTAAATAAATAAAATTTGGAGATGGGTAGGCATACCTACCTATACCTACCTTAATGAGGTATAATTAGTGAGAGCGTATGTGTAGATTCTTCGTAAATTCTGCTTTAAACTTTCTTTTTTTCCTTTGGACACTCTACATCTTTTTTGTGTAGATTTAGATTATGAAACCCATTAACACAATATTTGCTGTTAGAATTCATTGTACTGATTAGTTGTAGCAGAGTTTCTCTTTTTCCTTTTAACAATCCATACAGCCTTTTAATATAGTATCAAAAATATTATCCGCTATATAACTTCATAGTTCAGTTCAGTTTTTCCAATTGTTGAAGTTTCGTTTCAATCGATATCTATTTTATTCTACTATTGCAAATACGAAAAAAGTAAGTATAAGTAATATTTTTTTTCTCCTGCTTTTTATATTGGTGACACAAACAGAATGAGTTTAATATTTTTTTTGTTTTTACAAATTCGTAGGATTCCACTCAACTGAAATATTTTGTGTTTGAACACCCTCATCAAAAATTCAACGTTGATAATTCAGCATAAAGTAAGTAATATTCATTTCGCTATAATTTTTTTTTTAACAGGTTTTATATTAACGTGTGTATACCATAATTCAAGCCTATCAATTAAAAAATTTTAACCTGTTTGCCATTTCATAAAAAATTCTTATAAAATGACCTATATTGGACACATTTTAAAAAATTGCCTCTATCACCAACAATCTTCTCGTATGTTATTTATTTCAAATCTTAAAGGTTCGAAGGTATTATTATACAGTTTTTTTATCCTTTAGATGTCGAACCTACAATCCATATCAACCACTGCATCAACTTCATCAACAGCATCATCATCACCAGCCACAAATGCTCGCATTACATGTCAGGTGTGCAACAGCCAACATTTCAAATTGTATTGGCATCAGCATTTGCTGTCAAAGGTACACAAAACTGCAGTTTGCGCTAGAAATTTGAAGGAAGATCGTGTATTCGAAAATGGTATTGTTCTTCACAGTGCTCATAATAATACAGTCTACGATGTATTATACGCTGCTCCGAATGATTTTAAAACTGCGGATCAGACCCTAGGTGAGGCGCACAAAACTTTCGATTCGTTTTTTTCTTATTTCAAAAATGGAATACAAGCTCGAGTAGAGGAGGCTCTTGTATTCCACAATGCCGTTAAAATTGCTACGTTTCTTAGCTTGAATATCTGTAAGCAAGATGTGAATGGAGAAATGATGTATTTGGATACATCTTAGCGCACTTCAAGTGAGCCAGTTTTCATCGCAACCGATTTAGATGAGTGGTTTGCTAATTTGTTGGAAATAGTGAAGGTGAAATTTGAAAATATGCCCCATCATGGCTCCAATTGGTCTTTGAATATTATCAATGACTTTGAGATGCATTTTAGCCAATATTCACCCATACGTGGTTCATCGTACATTCCTCTGCCAAAGAAAATGTGGTAAAAAAGGCGATGATCAATGTTGAAAATTATTCCGATCATCGTTGTTTCGCATATTCCATTAATGCCAAGACCCTATATGAAGAAAGGCCAAAAGTTAAAATTTACAACGCATCACAAAATACACAGCAGAGCAGATGCGGAGGTTCAATTTTAGCAACATCGAATTTCCAACTCCTTTCAAAAATATTTCTGTATTTGAGAGAAATAATAAGGCTACTGTTAATGTGTATGGTATCGATGATGACAAAAATGATGATATTTACCCGAAACGGATTTCGGAAACTTTCATTAAGAATTGTCATTTTGATTTGCTGTACATACAGAATGAAGAAATGAATGGTAGAGCAAATGGTCACTACTGCTGCCTGACAGATTTGAGTCAGTTAGTAAGAGCGCAAAAGACAGCTCATACACAAGGGGTATTCATCTGTAGACGATGTTTGCAACATTATTCTACAGAAGAAAAACTTGCTGTTCATGAGAACTTTTGTGGTCAACATAAACCTCTCAGATCTGTCTTGCCAAAGGAGGATAAAGCAGTTCAAAAGTTTCAAAAGTACCAATTTCAACAGCAAATTCTGGATTTTGAATGTGCTCTCACTCCATTCTCATCAGCAGCTCGTAATCCAACTTCTGGCAAATCATTTACGGACAAAACTCACATCCATACTCCTACTTCATATTGTTACTATATAGTATGCAATAATGAATCAGACACCAAAGTATATGAGCCGGTTCTGTATCGTGGACCAAATGCTGTAGAAGATTTTTGGCGACAAATTCGACATGAGGTAGAGCAGATTGCAATAATATATCAACAAAACATTCCAATGAACATGGAAGATGGTACCTTCGAACGTCTATGTGACGATATGTTTTGTCATATTTGTGGGGCTTGATACCCCAACGATCTGATGAATTATGATGGAGGTCCAATTATGGCTTCTCTGGAAAATATTCAAAACAATTTGGTCTTGGGCCATGATCATTTGAATGGAAAATTGAGGGGGTGGGCATGTTTGACTTGTAACTTTCAATACCAGTTGCCCAACATTGTACCCATCATTTTTCATAATGGATCGCAGTATGATTTTAAATTATTAATCTGCAAACTGTATGTACCACCTGAGTCAGATCAGGATGATAATGTTCCTTCAACTTCGAGGAACATGTCAAGTAAGAATAATTCTGGAAGAGGTAAAAGACAAAAAACATCCGGATCTGATTTTATATTAAGTACCGTTGAAGTTAGCGATAGTGAGTATGACATGGAGGAAGATGAGGAATACACAAATGGAGGAGGTGAAAGTGCAGCTGAGCTGTTTGAGGGAGAAGAACCAGATGAAGAAGAAGTTGTAGGTCGAAAGAGAAGTTTGAATGAAAAGAAGAAAAAGAGGACTCGTGCAAGGAAAATTGGTGATATTAACGTTATCGCCAAAAATACGAAAAATTTCATTTCCTTTGATGTGCAAATAACTAATAAATTAAGTGCTCGGTTTATCGATTCATTCAGATTTATGTCCTCCGCATTGTGTACTCTAGTATCTAATTTAAATTCACAACAATTGATTCATACTCGTAAATTTTTCCATCAAGCTGATTGTTTCGAGCTCGTTAAACACAAGGGTGTATTTCCCTATGAATACATCTCTAGCGTTGAAAAATATGATGAGCAACATTTACCTCCACAAGAAGCTTTTTACAGCAGCTTGACAGATGAGATGGTTTCAGAGGAAGATTATGATCATGCGAGGCGAGTATTTGAGTTTTTCCAGTGTCAGAATCTAGGAGAGTATAGCGATATTTACCTCAAAACTGATCTTTTACTACTGGCAGATGTTTTTGAAAACTTTTGAAACTTATGCCTCGACATTTACAAACTTGATGCAGCTTGGCACTATTCAGCTCCCGGACTTGCTTGGAACGCGATGTTGAAAGTGACCAGGGCTGAACTTGAACTGCTGACTGACTACACAATGTACCTATTTTACAAATCTAGTGTGAGAGGAGGTTACTGTGCAGCAAGTGAATGTTACATTGAGGCAAATAATGATAAATTACCAAATTTTGACCCAACTAAGGAACAAAACCACATATTTTACATAGATGCTAACAACTTATACAGGGTGGGAATGAATTCCTACCTACCATTACGCAACTTTAACTGGCTAACTGAGGATGAAATTAACCAACTTGACATACCTAACATCGAGAAGGAAGGACCTACAGGCTAAGTTCTAGAGGTTGACCTCGAAAACCCAACTGAAATTCACGACGCACATAATGATTATCCTTATTGTCCACAACAACTTAAAACTTCCCTGAAACCCGGTACACCTACTAAACTAGTGGCAACTCTACATAATAAATATAACTATATAGTCCACTATCGATACCTACAATCGGCTCTACGTGATGGACTTAAGCTGAAAAAAATCTATCGAGGTGTTCGATTCCATCAAGAGCCGTGGATGCGACCCTACATTAAACTCAACACTGAACGATGGAAGGTGGCGACTAACGAATTTGTTAAAGATTTCCACAAGTTAATGAACAATAGTTTCTTTGGTAAGTTTTTAGAATCAATTTGAAAATGTCGTACCTTCCACCTAACTACTAATGAGAAACAGGTGAAGAAACTCATCTGCAAACCAAACTTAAAAAGTCGTCTCATCTTGAACGAGTGTAGCAACCTTGTTTTAGTCGAAATGGGGTCTACGAGTTTGTACTTTAACAAATTTGTTCAAGCTGGGGGTGCTATTTTAGATATTTCTAAAATAGTAATGTACGACTTCCACTACCAAACACTAAAACACACTATATTTCCCGACACACCTGTAACTTTAGCCTACACTGATACTGACAGTTTGGTCTATAACATTCATACTTCGTCATTAACTGATCCACTATTACAACACAAGTCCTACTTTGATTTTTCAGACTATCCTCACAACCATCCTCTTTACGATCCTACTAACAACAAAGTTTTAGCCAAGATGAAGGATGAGGCTAAGGGGAAACCCATTGGTCGCATAGTTGCTCTCAAGGCAAAACTATATTCAATAGTCATAGATGGAAAAGAACTGAAAAAGGCTAAAGGCATTAAAAAACACATAATTAAAAAATACTTAACAACAAACGATTACTTTAACTGTCTAATGAACAAAAAACCTACATATCATGATATGAGCGGCATCCGCAGCTTTAATCAGGAGATATTCACACTTCAGCAGTGAAAGAAGACTTCCACCATGGATGATGAAAAGAGATTCATTCTCCCCGATGGTATTCACACATTGGCATGGGGTCATTATAGTATTGGGGAAGAAGATGATCTTATTCGGACATGCAACTCGATCATACATCAAGAAGAAGAAGAAGATTTCAATAGCGAGTTGGAGGTATGA
This sequence comes from Ericerus pela, assembly GCA_011428145.1. Lineage (NCBI taxonomy): Eukaryota > Metazoa > Arthropoda > Insecta > Hemiptera > Coccidae > Ericerus > Ericerus pela. The sequence continues at coordinate 30,540 of WOFM01000449.1, forward strand.
TGGTGGACATTAACGATTACAAGTAACGACGATAAACTTATTACTTACATTTACAGTTAATAAAATTAACTCAGTTTTGAGGTAGGGAGAGGGATTTTTCTTTGGATAGAGGATTGTGCTTAAAAGAATTGTTGATTTGTCTCAATCTATAGTTCTCTATGTAAGAGTGTAGTCATTTGTGAGAATATATGTACGTATATGTTTGCTAAAAATATTTTAAAAAGTTGTGATACCCAAACTCGCTTTAAATTAATATCGATAATGTCTTCTTCGTCTATAATGTCCGATTTTTACTATTTGAATAACGAGGAAATATGTCTGGAAGTGGGTATGTGTTCGTTGGAAAACAATGGAGACTATCCAATCAAAATTATTTTGGCATATACTTCATTTGAAAGTACAGAAAAATTAAGTTTTAATGTCGAAGATTTTTCAAAATTAAAGTACATTATTAATCAGTTTATTACGAGTGCCGAAATAATGGAGGAGAATGAAATTGATTTCAAAGTTGGTAAATATGCTGTCACCATGTTCAAATTAACAAATATTATACGTTTCTCGGATCGTCAACTCTATATGATTTCTAAGCCATTTTTAGATATTCATCTTGAAGATTGGCAAAAATTAATGTGTAATTATAAGACAGCGATTCAATATAAAGTTTTATTTCTCGAAAAATATCACAAATATGCTTGTATCGTACATGATAGAATTGTCAACTATTATTTTATTTGATTACAACATACGGACAAAAATTTATGTTTTACAATCGAATATTTGAAAAGTAATCTCATTAATATCGAAACTTGTGTATTGCCTCGTAGCAATTTAAGTTGCGATTATTTAAATTTAGATTATTCCGTGTGTTTTTTAATTGATTCTGAAATTTGTCTTAGAGCCGCATATTCAATTTATGAACATATCTGTACAAAACTTGTCAAGTTATTCGTATCTAGGGTTGAAAATGAAATCGATTGTATATGATATGGAAGTGTAAATTGTTTTCATATCAATACTTATCTGCGTATGATTTTGTAAAAATTTATATATTTTCTTTGTTAATTATTTATTATAGTCGATTGAATATTTTTTATTATTTATAAATGTATATAAATCAGTATATCTTGTATATCTGTACAGTTTGAATGCATATTATATAAATTTATGAAAAAAAAATTAAAATTCTTACATTCTTTTCACAAGGTTAGTAAGAGGAGAATACTGAATAACTCTATCGTGAATGATTAGACAATGACAAACAGTATTTGCTGGAACAGCTGTACTTGTCTCAATTTCCAAGCGGATATCTACAGATCCAGTTTTGATGGTATCATTTGAAAATTACAGTCTAATACAACCAAAAGATTTGAACTTAGAAATTCATTTCTATCTAAAATGGGGCGATAATTCTTTTGATGATAGTAGGAATTTTGAAAATTGTAATACATTTGATATAAAAATGAAACATCTTTCTTATCTATATCCAAATTCAAGTTTGCATAGGGATAATACTCGCTATTTAAAAATAATTTAACGTCTTTCAGCTGGATATTATCAAATTTGTCCATTCTCTTCTTTAATTGATTCTTTCTATTAATTAGGAATGAGATTAGTACATATCTAGGTTTCTCCAGTTGGGTAGATGTCATAATAGACCAATTATTCCTTGTTGTTGTACTTAGAGCTGGATTCTCTATCATTTCCCAACTGCGGAAAGGAATAAAGATTGGCTCTTCTTTCTCAACCAGAGTAAGTAAAACAACTCGAGCTGCATCACTGCAGGTAATGTATGGAATGAGCCAATTGATGTTATGAATTTGAACAGATGGTGTATCATTATCTACAGTTGAGTATAATGCATTAGTATCTGTTCAGGCGGCACGGGGATTCGAACCCGTACCAGCTGAACACCTAAAACCTCCCTCGTTCACCGTCACAAAAGGCAGCACCGTACTCACTCGGCCATGGTGCCGGGTGACAGTGTTCGAGGAAGTACGTATTTTATATGCGCCGATGTAGTGTGGCGGCTGCCACACCACTCTCCCCCCAGTATAGCGGAGTGTAAATACGGCTTCCCATATGGAGGCACCTAGGTAGGGATGTACACCAGAACGTGGTGATGCCCTTCCCTCCATCATCGCTCCATGGCATACGCCCACCAGAGCTGTCACACAGAGAAACGGCGGTGTGACGCACCACAGTTACAGTCGGTTCAACTAGTGTCCGAGAGATGGTGTGAATAACCATCCCTCGGATCACGTCGAGGTCACCACTTTAGGTGTTCAGGCGGCACGGGGATTCGAACCCGTACCGGCTGAACACCTAAAACCTCCCTCGTTCATCATCACAAAAGGCAGCACCGTACTCACTCAGCCACGGTGCCAGGTGACAGTGTTTGAGGAAGTACGTATTTTATATGTGCCGACGTAGTGTGGCGGCTGCTACAGTATCATTACTGGATCTCTGTAAAATGAGCTCTTGTTTCATCAAAATTATAATTTTATCGTAATCTTTGAAAAATCCCAACCAGTTTCTCAATGGCACACGAACACTAAATTCACCGTTATTATCTAAAAGTTGATCTGTATTCAAGTTTGCAAAACCAGAATTTGCTGAACATTCAAATTCTTCTCTGGTAAATGAGGCTAATCCTTTGAGTAGAGTAGCTGATCCGAGGTTTTTGGTTTTGTCCACTTCAATACTATTCAAATTGTAACGAACATGGTCAAATAGGAAAGCGATACCATTTTGAATAAATTGTGCTGTAGATGCGTTTGTTTTATTCAATTTTCTTCGAATTTGTAGGAAACTCCGGCTAGGCAATGTGTAAACATCATTTTGTTGAATAGGAATACAAATTTCATCGAAGAAAGCATATCGAGTTGAAGCTCGAGGTTGATGGGCTTGATACACAAATTTTGAGATTAAATTTTCAAAATTTACATTAGAGCTAACATTTAGAATTTGAGCAGCATTCATGATGAAACTTTGACTATTTTTAACAAACTTTGTAACCTAAGGAATCAAGAATCAAGCGACTCTTACGTGTTAACTTCTTTCTTACTGAATGACGAGTGTAAGCTTTTCCAATCTTGGAGGAGTATTTATGTCGAGGCTTATGCTGAGAATGATGGAAAGCAGTTAGGAACTTGTTACCACCAATAGAACATCCGCTATTATTATAAACAAGACCCATAATGATGATAAGATGATGATGATGATGATGATAATTAGCGTATCTTTCTTAAATTTAATTGAACTAAGACTTGTTCACCTCGGAAATTGACTAATTTTCCACTTTGATCGACTAAATGCAGGGTAATATTACTTATACTTTTGGTATTAACTGGCAAATAAAGCATATTAGTAGGACGTTGACTTATTTTATATCTGGGAGACGTGTCACTAGGACAAAATGAGTATAATGTGTGAGATGGCATACCATTAGTGTAGGATCCATTAACAATGTTGCATTCAACATTGACAATATCTACAGACGTGATTTTAACCAAAGTATTAGATGTGAACATCGCACCTTCATCAACATGAATTTTATCAAATCCGAGTATTTTTCCAACATGTCCGCTTAATTCAAAACTGATTGGGAATGATGCTATAATTTCCACTTTTTGAGTATTCACGTTAGATTTTATGGAAAATTTGAATTTATCCTTTTTGATCACCTTTAAGGTATACTTCGTGATCTTTAAATGTTAGATCATACAGTAATTTTTCAATAGCTTCTATTTCATATGATCCCTCAGGTATTCTTATAGTTCGTCCAACGTAGACATAATCTTTTTTAATCAAAAAGTAGTGAAACAAGTCATTTTGATCCTTTATTACATTTGGAATAGAATTGAAGGTACTTAGACTGTATAGCCCAAGGTCATACGTGCTGTCACTATCCAATTCCAAAGGAGGAAAATAATCTTGAGACAATTCGCTACTATAAGTGGTAAGCGTGAATAAATGGTCCATTGTAGGTCTTTACTTGAGAAAATGAACAACACAAATGATAATTATATAGATAGTATAACACTTTTATTCAACTACTTTTCTATCATATACACAAAATTGTTTAAAAAGAAAGCATACTGATAAATGACCGCAAATTATCATATTATAATCTTGTTCTTGCTCCCAATTGTAATAAATATCGTAATCTTCAAAAAACTTTACAAATTCTTTAGGAAGTTGTAAATTACCAAAACTATCGTAATAATTTACAATGTTATCATGCTTAAAATAACATGTCTAATGTGTTCCAGAACCAGCTTTTTCATCCAAATTTATTACTCCACATTTGTAGCTTTTGAGTGGGGTTTTACGTTTCAATATTTCATCTCGTGAAAATACTCCTTGAAATAAGGGGAATATACGTGTTCTTGATACAATATTAACAATATCATAATCAGTGAGGGTCTTATGCCAAGGTAATATTTTCACAAACTCTTTTAGTTTTTTGGAAAATGTGAAGAGGAAGGAGCTAAGAAAAGGCCATATCCTTTACAATATGGAGTTAGAAATAGTCCGTTACCAATTTTATGACTAGTTGAAGGATCTGTGGAATTATTATTCATACTTTTTCTTAAATTAACAATATCTCGTATAGCATTTATAATAGCACTAGCTCCTCCAGCTATTGCTCCAACTTTTGATATTCCAGCCAAAATTGGTATAAGAGGTAAGACTCCGCCAACTTTGGGTATTGGAATGATTCTACTACCATTTTTATTTTTCTTCAAAGCTTTTTCAACACCTTTACGTGAACCAATAGCTTTCAAAGCAGTTTGCACTGCCTTTTGTAAAGTTGAATTATCATTATTAATATTCTTGGCTTTCTACCACAAAAATCAAACTGTAAACTTATACACTGCTCTGTTTTCAAAAGTGAACTATTCATCTAAGTATTAGGTTAAACCATTACCAAAATATAGTGAGTGGGGGAAAGTTAGGGAGAAAGTTAAAAAGGATGTAGAGTGTCTAAAGGAAAAAGAGAAAGTTTAAAGCAGAATTTACGAAGAATCTACACATACGCGCGCACTAATTATACCTCATTAAGGTAGGTATAGGTAGGTATGCCTACCCATCTCCAAATTTTATTTATTTATTTTTTCATAGGAAAAAAAAATTTTTTTTTCACTCCTACTCAAATTTAAATGTCAAATTCGAAATCCCCATACCCGAAAACCTACATATCAATATATCACACCCCTACCCCCACTATCCCCTATACCACTATACCATTATCCCCCTACCCCTGAGCCTAACGCCCTTACGCCCATTTGCATTCGATTTTTAATATCAAATTCGAAATCCTCATACCCGAAAACCTACATATTGATATATCACACGCCTTATTCACATAATCAAAAGCTCAACTTTCAAGGTCGTTGACCTCCAAAGTTCAACTTTGAAAGCTGTGCCAGAACATAAATTTTCCTATCTACTAGTCAAGTTACCTAATAGCTGATATAGTTTCTCCTAAAAGCTACACCACAATTTTCAAACAAATAACGATAAAATGATTACATATCCTATAACTCATACAAAAAAATTACAATTCATCAGAAGAGATAGGAACCACACCAAAAAGTTTTCTCAAAATTGGAAAATCGCCTTAGATTTACTTCGCTTTAGACCCAATGTCAATCGACAAAAAAAAAAAGTTCTTAAAACGCTGAAATCGAATTTAAAGTATCGACGCCAACATGCAACAGTGAAAGCAGAAAAGCCTTTTGGTCAAAGGGTTGTTTCGTCGAATCCATTTTCCATTCGGAGGTAGCCGAAAAGAGTTAAATTTCTCAAAACTCCACTCAATTTTGACGTCTCATCACAATGAAGTTCATCTGAACAATTTTACAAAATTTTGCGCACGACTTTTTCTCGACATTCTTCTCAACAGCTATTGAAATTTTAGGGGAAAATATTCGACCGGGGTAAACTTTAATTTCAAAAAAGAATCAAATTTAATTCAATTATTGTATTATAACCGTAATCTACGACGAAAATTTCATCCAAAAGTTTTCAAACTAAAGGGCAGCATAAGAAGCCTAAGGACCAACTATATTTCGGGCAACATGATGAAATAAGGAATAATATAATGACGCTCAAAAGCTTGTTTCACCAGAGGATTGTTGAAAAATATTGAAATTTTCTTGATCGCTATGAATGAAAGCAAAACAAAAAATTACAAAATAATACTGAAAAATTGAAAAGTCCAACTGAAATGCAAATAAACCAATTTCTCTTGATTGAAAACATTGAAAACGGGTCTTGAGAAGCTGTTCTCATAGTGATTTTTCGTAGACTCAAAATTACGAAATTGGTTGTCCCTCAAAACATCCTGAAAATTATTACACCTACTTCTAGTAGGTATACATTGAAACTGAAACATACAGGAGTAAATGCGATGATTTTAATAATAATAAATTTTGCAAGTGAAAGAGGGTAGAAAAAGGGTGTTAGTTTAAGAAAAAAAACTCTAGCGCAGCAAGCTTCGTTAGAAAAAGTAGGTTTTCGAGAAAAAAAATTATGAATTTTGAAGGTCACATTAATTGTCCGTACGTTTATTTGCGTTAATAGTATGTTATTTTTGTAAAAAGAAAAGTTTATGCAAATTAGAAAAAAGAAGAAAAAAAGCTTTATCGGAAGTACCGTCCGGTCGATCCGCACTAAAATTGGAAGCATGCTACAGTAAATTTTAACGAATATTTATTTCAAATTTCCTACATATGGCTCCAAAATTCGGCATTTTATGACAAAAATAAAAACAAAAATAGCGGTACCGGAAATACCGTTCGGCCGATCCACGCCAAAATTAGTAGCGTACTAAAATAAATTATGATAAATAATTTTTCCCAATTTTGTGGCTACTGATAAAAAATTGAGCATTTTATAGCCAAAATAAAAACTAAAATGATAATACCGAAAGAACCGTTCGGCCGATCGGCACCAAAATCAATAAGTCTGGTCTTTAGCTTAATATAAATGATCGTACCAAACTTCGAGATTATCTGATAAAAATTGAGATTTGTACCGTGGGAACAAGAAATGGACTTATATCTATCTATCTATCTATCTATCTATCTATCTATCTATATATATAAAAGCCCCGAAGAACAGCTTTGCGATGCTTTGGCTTGTGCCGACCGCTGGTAACTGTAATGATAATTTTATATCATTTTCTACTCTACCATATATTTCGTATCTTATTACCAATTATTCTCCTATCTCTATTTCGTATATAATTTCATTCGTACATCCTGTCCAAAATGACGTCAGTAAGACTTGTCAAGACTTGCATCATGACATCACCTTTTCCAGTTAATATAATATTCTCTTAATAAACATAATAATGTCACCTATTCCTTGAACACAAAAGACGACTCAGCAATATTCCTAATTCCTCTTAAATTTGTAGCTACACCCATTTCATGTCATAATTATGTTATTTTATTGGCTCACTCCAAATTACGTAGATTATAGCAACCAATCACAGTGTATATCCCCCACGACACCAATGTATATTTCACTCGAATCGATACCCTTAGATCTAAGCCTAATCAATTAGTAACTTACCTTTAATATACCAACATCTTCTTTTGTACATTATAATATTTTCATGTACATATTTCTGAAATATACACTATAAATAAAATATTATATGTGTCGTATACATTTTGTAACAATTTTACCGTTACAGTAACACTGATCAATTCGTTATTAGGATGGAAACAACGAAACATTTGTAGTTGGCGCATGCGCCTTGAATTTTGTCTTAATAATTTATCATCCATTTTTGTCTTCAGAAATTGGGTTGTACGTTTATTATACTAATGAATTTGAGTTAATGGTGCCAAAATTTTCCTGAGGTCATAAAACGAAAACATACCCACCTCAACCGTGGGTGTTGATAGCGCATCAAACGTAAGAAATATATTTTCTAAAGAAAACCTACTCAGAAAGAACTTTGAGAAACTTGTATTTAAAGATTTTATTTTGATCTCGCCCAAAGAAGTAAAACGACTTACATTTATAAAATTAGAAGACAAGGCAACCACAAGTTTTGGCAATATTTTGGTCATTAAAAAAAAAAATTCCAAGTGAAGAACTTCGCGAGACAATCTTTACCCCCCTTTTTTTACCAACAGACTAAATTTTTAAACACCTACATATGCAGTTATTTACACATCAGGTATTTTTTCTTAGTGTATTTTCCAAACTATTACATTCAGTGCAATGGCGGGACCTGGGGGCGGGACGTGTGGAAAAGCGCCGATCATGGGTCGTAAATTACGAATATAGGTCACTCAAATTCTTTTGTCCACAATATATATATATATATATATATTTCCATTTTTTGCTCATTTTGGATTTTTTTGGAGTCTGTGGAGCCTCCAATGTTTGACTTATGGCAATGAAACTTGGGAAGTATTAGAAGCTTTTATCGGCTACATATTCCTCCCAAAATTTTTAAAGTTCACCCGCTAGTTTCGGAGGGAGAGGTTCTCAAAGTGTTGCAAATCCACCATGTTGTCATCACGATAACTCCCGTAAATTAAAAGATTTTGACTTGAAATTTTTATGGCAGTTAGAGATTATTAGGGACTGATTTGGCATTGAATTTGAGCGAAATCGGTCAACTGGTTCTTGAATGGCAGCCATTACAAAATTTGACACTTTTGGAAAATACACACTTACCGCGGTTGATGGGCGGCAGAGACTTTTTTTTTGTTTTCAATAATTTAAAAATAATTTTTAAATAAGTTTAAGGTACTGATTAAAATTTAAATTTTTGCGATTCTTTATATTCTTTTCATTCTTCAGAATCATTTTTAATTTTGTTCTTTGCAATGTACACTTGAATTCAAAACCAAGACTTTCTCAACCGCCCCCTAAAATGAAGAAGCAGAAGTTATACACCCAAAATCTTCTCTATGTCATTCAAATCACGTCTTTAATTGGATATAAGTGGAAACAAGTACAAATAAAACTGAATAAATAAAAACGATGCCAATTTGTACACGTTTTATAACTGATGCAAATATACAGTGAAACAGAAAAACGTCGCATTGGCAAAAATTGTAATACACCAAAAATCCAGTTCGAACGAAGAACAATAAACTACCTACTTAAAGTCGCCTCAAAAACAAAAAAAAAAAGAATAAGGAATTAAGGAATTCATGGTCTTGTGACGATTACAGGTACAGGTTCACCTAGGATTTAATTTTTTCTCAATTTTTTTTCTCGAAACGTTTATTACGTGCGTGTAAAAATCGTTACGAACATTCCACAGAGCGAGAAAAGTGGGAACGCAGGGAGACTATTAACAATTACAGATTCTGGAGATGAATTTGAAAGGGAAAAAATAGGGGGAAAAAAAGAGAAAAAATCAAGCTGCCGAAACAAATCGTTTATGAACGTCAGGCGCTAAGCAATAATATTAATCGTCCATTTGAAACGTAAAAAAAATAATTAAATTCCATTGACTCTCCCATTTTCACTCAATTTTTCGAGTCTCTTTAACCGGTCTTATTTTGTCGAATACATTGTCTAATCTCGAATTTCAATAGCAAGATTAAACGAATGGCTATACTGTACACGTGTTATAGGTACATAATATTAATGGTACACGATATTATAATTTATTAATTTTTCTTTTTCTTGGAATTTCGTATCTTCCCGAGCTCAGAAAGCTAGTTATTTTTCTTTAAACCTTACTCAATATTCGAATATTTTTTATACGTTGATAAATAACGTGCACGAGTATAAAACTCTTTATCTAATAGGTCCTGTAGCTGCCAAACTGTGTGCACGATTACAGCACGATAACCATTGTCGACAATGATGATAACGATCCTACGTGTTTTCGCCAGCACATCTTCCCAAAGTGTAGAGGCGCTTTTACCGAAAGAGACATGAATCAACGCACATCATTCACACATTAAGACAAGAATCGAAGCTATACGCTACAGATACGTTCAGTTTCTTCTGAAAAATGAATACGACACGTGCCACACAGTCGTAAAAGTAATTTATAATGAAATTATTTAATGAGATAGGTACTATAGTAGGCCTATACGTACATTAGACCTACATACAAAATGTATATTGTTTTTTTCTCCCTTTCAGGTTGGTACAGCTGTTAATCGACCGAAGAACTTATAACACTCTTTGTTAAGACAAATCTTCAGCATTCGAGATCTGAAGATATTTCTGGTAATCAACGGACTAGCCCAAATGACGAGAACGTATCCTGACCAAAGAAATAAATTACTTCCTTTGGCGTTCTTAAGGCGCCCAAACACAGTATAATCATATAAATATATTACAGACATTCGTTATAACTGACTGAAATGAAACGGATTTAAAATAATCGACAATCGTTACGGTGTGGAAACGGTTCGATGATGAGGATGACCTAGGAATTCAAGAAAACGGCTGGGGATAACATGAAAAATCAATGGTATTCACCAACAAACCGAAAGAGAGACCATACTGTACTGTTGTTCTGATTACCGTTATGCTTATGTGTTATTAATTTCACAATAATTATCCATAAAAATGGTTTCAATATTATAGATAACCAACATTAAATGAGGTAACTTTTCTTACTTTCTACTAAATTTTTTTTTTTAAATAAAATTCTTAATTTAACGTACCTCAGAAAAAGGGGTTTACCCCATTAACTGAAGTTTCAATTACAATGGCATTCGACGATTGAAAAATTAACTCAAAATAGCAAAAATGTAATAGCAATTTGAAATCACCTTAAAGCAACAACCAAAATATGATTTCAAATATATCTATCTGCAAAAATATAATTTTTCGACAAATTCTTCGATCTACTAAAATCAAAAGTTCTTCTTCCTTTAGCATTGATTTTAAGTCGATTTTACATATTCAATACAAACACAGACGTAAAGACTGTAAAATTCAAGTTCAATTTTAAATCAGCTTAAAATAAGTTTGTTGATCGAGGATAAAATTAAGACCAAAAAAACGACAAGAAATTAACATAAATTGAAATACTAACTTGTAAATAACTCTGAACATTTTTGCTACAATGAAATTGCGGAATTTAATTATCCAAAGTCATTAAGTGAAACTTGAAATATCGCGAATTTCAGGGTTTGGTATTTTTGGTAATCCATCAAGTTGATTTTCCACATTCAGTACTCATTTCAAAATATCTCTTCCGCGCATCAGCCGCCCTGTGTATTTTCCAAAAATGTCAAATTTTTGTAATGGTTGCCATTCGAAAACCAGTTGACCGATTTCGCTCAAATTCAATACCAAAAAGTCCCTAATAGTCTCCAACTCCCATAAAAATTTCAAGTCGAAATATTTTAATTTACGGGAATTATCGTGATGAGAACATGGTGGGTTTGCAACACTTTCAGAACCCCTTCCGCGGAAACCAGAGGATGAATTTCAAAAATTTTAACACGAATGTGATGAAAGCTTCTAACACTACCTTAAGTTTCACTGCCATAGGTCAAACTACGGAGGCTCCACAGACTCACAAAAAATTCCAAAATGAGCAAAAAGTGGAAATACATACATATATATGTGTACAGAATTTGAGTGCCCTATGTATTTGTGATCTACGATTCAGAATCGGCGTTTTTCCACGGGTCCCTCCATTGCACTGAATGGAATAGTTGTATTCTTCAAGTATTTTCCTTTGAAAAATACACTAAAATATAATCCGAGAATCAACTAAAAAATTAATATAGGTTACTCAACATTATTGCCAGCATTCCTACTTCATAGATTAACATGTTTAATTGTTTTTATGGCTATATACCGACATACGCAGTTACTTATAGGTAATACAATCACAAACTTTGAGGAGAGCTGATATTACTTCCCTCATTTCATCTCAATGCAGACTGGCAATTAAGAGCATTAAAATCAACAAGCAATAATAAACGTTTCTTTTTTTTTTAATTCAATTCGTTAATTTTATTTGGAAGATTTTCTTTATATAAATTATATATTCTTAATATAACATATATTCACAGTTTTTGCCATTATGTTAGTTACTTAACTATCAAACGTGGGAAATTGTATTCCTGCGTTACGTAAATGATTTCAAGCAGCTTAAAAGATACACATTTCAGGATACTGCAGGTGAAGATTTGATGGTTAATCTTCATAATTAGGTTAATCTTGACTCAGCTTATACTCAATGAAAATGCTACGATATCTCCCAGCCTCAATTACACCACCTGCGGGATAGGATTATAACTCGTTGTTTACTAACTTTAAGTGTCAATCATTGACTACGAACATATATCCCTATTATTCGAGGTTAACGAACCCATGTTCACACTTTCCAAATAACACCGTCGATTAATTTGTTTGCTCGTACTGAAGATCGATTCAACTCATTTGATCGATTTGACTCTTTTTTCAAATCTTGTCCTCTCCACGTACCACGAATTTATATGATTGCTACAAAATTTTGGAACAAAACTGTATAAAAATACAAATTCAGTAGCGGTGGTCCGTCAATTTGTTTTGTCAGGTGTCCCACTTCTTCCTCTTTTGAGCCCACTAAATCGGTTCAAACCTAACAGCATAGAGGGCAACTTTGGATACCTCCCTATTTTTTTCAACAGCCTATTTATTAGATTCTGTACAACAATAAACAAAGAAATTATTTCAAGCACAAAGTCGACCATAAACAAAAAATTCAACAAACTAATGATACCATGAAACGATTTGAAGTACGAACGGAACATTATAATCCGTTTTCATCAACTGTCTACGGGTAAAAAAACAAAAGTTTATATCCTTCTTCTTTTCAAGAACCTTTCTTCGAACCTTTCATACCGCATACGTCAAATTCCCCATTATTAGAAAAGATTTATAGATACGCAGATAAATATTTATAGATCTCATTCATAAATTTGGTAATCAGGTTACGCTACCAGTCGCATGAATGCCTTGAGCGCTCCGAAGGCAACGTGCTACCTCGGGTTTTGGTACCCGTACACGACACATACACGACATAAATTTTGTGTACATCTTGTGCACACAATACGAATGAAAGCCTCATTAAACGCCAGCCACAAAACCACGAATTTTCATTCACCACCTCTAACATAAGACAAATAACCCATCACGACGAAAGACACCAAAAACAGAACTTCCAACGCCGGTACCTGTTTTAAATCACAAATTAGGCGCAGATTTGGTAATTCGACTGCACGCTCTCGTCTCGATTCTTTTCTTCTTTTTATTTTTTCTTTTTCTCTGTCACCCTTCCATCGTCTCTCAGCGTTTCTTTTTTCTTTCAGGCACTTGAGGCTTTTCCCCTCTCGTTTGATCTTTCTCACTTTTTCGTTTTCTTAAACACATCGTGCCGGCGCCTAATTCATGAGAGGACCATCCGCTGCAAGCTCGGGGGCACAAACGCGAGCCGAAATAACGACTCGGAAAAAGAACCAGCGACGTATTGCATGTTGCCTAATTCGATAGTGTAAAGGCGACGATAGAGGATTTTACGGGCTTATTTCCTGCGTCGCACTACTCACGTAAACGGCACCGAACTCTTCCTGTTATTTTTATCGTGCGAAGACAGCCGGAAACAATTGAAATACACCAAGAAAATTCGAACACGCATCATCTGAGCTACGTTTTAATCTCAATTCTGGATCAGTGGCGCCATTTTCAAAAAACAAGAAAATGCCTTTTTAATAAAAAAACATAAAGACAGTTTCTTAAACAACGAACGCACTCAGTAACTAGCTGATAAAACTTATTGAAGCAGACAGAAAATTCGCGAAAAAATATGTAGCAAATTTTCAAATAAAACCAAAAAAGGGAGGCGTAACTCGAAAAACTGAGAAAATATTTTACCTCAAATTTTTATAGCAATTGTTTCTATTATATTTTTATGAATTTCTCAAAAAAAAAAAAAAAAAAAAAAAAAAAAAACAGTAAAAAATTTACAGGTTTACACTTTGTAATAACGAGAAAAAGGCACTGAAAATGAATAAAAATTTAAAATTTCTAGGTAGCAAGCCTCTTAGAAAAATAATTATGAATTTTGATAGTTACATTAATTGTCTGTAGGTTTATATGCGTTCATGGTATGTTATGATTGTATGAAATGTGTTAGCAAATAAAAACAAAAATGGTGGTACTGGATGTACCATACAGCCGATCCGCACCAAGATCGGTATGCCTGATCCTTGGCTTAGTACAAATTTTTGTACCAAATTTTGTGATTTTTGAACAAAAATTGCGACTTGTACTGTCGGAACAAGAAATAGACTTATATATCTATCTATATGTACTTTTTTTATATATGAATTTGAGTTATCGATGTCAAAATTTTCCTGAGGTCATGAAATGAAAAACTTACATACCCCAACCCTGGGGAGCTAATACCGCACAAAGTGTAATAAGTAAATTTATCAAAAAAAACTTACTTAAAAATTAAGAGTTGTTCATTTTACGCTTTCTTTCATTTTCATATTTGTTCCATAAACAATGAAACAACGTTACCATCTCCACTTTATTTTTTATTACTATTTTCTCCTTACATTTTTTTTTACCATCGTTCTACCCCTTCTCATACAATTCACGCATAAAACAGTGGTAAAAATTAGATGGCGGACACTTTTTCACAACTTGACTCAAGAAGCATTTTCAATGCTAGAACTATAATCATGGAACTCCCGACCTCAACTTGAAGATGGAACATGGATCTGCGTCAAATACGCTGTTGACTGACAAACATCATACTGACAAAACTTCATTTGAATCAGTGGTTCCAAAAACTGGGGAAGTACTCCCCTGGAAGCGTGACACTCATCAAGAGGAAGCCAGCGCACTTTTTAAAATACTGATACCTATTATTGCAGGGAACATCTTGAAGCTGACCAGGAGAAAATCAGAGGGGTAATGAGTCTCGAGAGGAGCGAACAATTTGAATTATGCGTAAGGGAGGGTCCATACAGAGAAGACTGAGAAATACTGATTCAAATTCAAATGCTCAATCTGGAACACACTTGTCAATTTAATTTCTTTCTATTGAACATTATACCTTTTTCTCCTCTATTCAATGATCTCTTAATGGACGAATCATTTGATAGGATTCTTTACAACATACTGAGAAATATTATTAATGTCTCATTTCATAACCATTCATCAGCTACCGTTCCTCCATATTATATCCCGCTAACTGACGTAAAATGGTTTTTTTGGCATGGAATTTCAATATTTTTAAGCGCAGCTTGAAAATTGTGACGATGATGTGAATGTGGCCCCATGACACGTTCGAATGCTTGCTTATATACTCCTATTAGCCTTTCATATGTGGCACCGTACCAAGGAGCTTTGGGTGGCGTGAAATGCCACGTGATCCCTTGTTGTAGGAGTTTATCCTTTATGGTGCTGTCAGACATTATTGCTTCCCAGAACTATGGCAAATGTGTTGCTATCAGTTTGAACTGGGCCGCACTGTCTGACAGCATTGCTTTGGGTGTTCCGTGGTCAGCAAAGAACGTTTGGAAACCAACCATATTTCTCCTGTGGTCAATGACAACAGAGATAGAAAGTATACGGCTCTGGTGGATAGACATGTGAAGATTAATATCAATTTTTTGTAAACCGTAGTTGTTGGTGTTGCTAGTGCCTTCTTCTTTTTTGGTAGATATTCGTCAAATACTGAATATGGACCAAATACATCCACTCCCGTGTAGGTGAATGGATGCATGAAAGGTACTAGTCTGAAGTCCGGTATTCCTGAGTGTGTTGGTTGTGCATAAGGTCTATTATCTAACCTTTTGCATATAAGGCATGATTTTTTGAGAATACTTGGTAGTATTCTCATTGCCTTTGGTGTAAAATATGTTCTACAAAATGCTGCCATCGTAAACTTTATGCCAGTATGACTATTTAATGTATGTACATTT
The DNA here is from genome assembly GCA_011428145.1 of Ericerus pela. NCBI lineage: Eukaryota > Metazoa > Arthropoda > Insecta > Hemiptera > Coccidae > Ericerus > Ericerus pela. The sequence continues at coordinate 46,478 of WOFM01000449.1, forward strand.
AATAGTATTAATTTTGTTAGGTGGGACTTCGGATATAACAATACTGGAGATAGTATATCTTCAGTAAATGGTGTTACTGGTATGTAATTCCGAAGTCTTAACAGTCCTGATTCTTCTATGACAATGTGGAATTTTTTGTATGCTACATATTCTGGTGCACTATATGTTGATAATGCTTTGAATATATCAGAGAAGTGCTTTCTCTGATCTGCATATATGAAGCATAATAGTGCAAATTGGTAATTGTTCATAAATATTGCCCATGGTGAAATCGACCTAGTTCTTGTAAGTCGTTTTCTTGAAAACTTTCTTATTGCTGTTAGGCAATGGTAGAAAGTTCTCTTAAGACCGATTAGAGTGTTGAAATTTTCTATGTTTATATTGAACGGTGTTTTAGTTGGTTCATGTATGAATGTTTCATACGGTATTGTGCTTTGAGAGAGTCTATTTGATTTAGATGATAAATCCAGGATTTGCTGCGAACTATCTTGGATTTCTTGTTGGTTAAGTTCTGAATTGTTTTGATTCAGTTCTTGTTCTGTTTGTGTAGCAAATATTTTAACTTCACAAACGTGGTTGATTGTGTTGAACTTAAATTTGGGTATTTTTATTTTCCTAGATTTAAGTTGTCTATTAAGTTTGGCAGGTCTGTGACTGTCAAACATTCTATCGTAGTCTTGTGGTAACAATTCCGAAAGTTTTTCAGAAGTGTTTAATGACTCTCTTAAAGTAGAGAAAACTGGTGTAGTTTGCTCTTCTTCTGTTGTGTCAGGGAGTGACTGGATTATGTGTAGGTCAGTTACTGGCCAAGTATCAAGACTGTTACTAAGCCATTCAGGAGCTGACCACCAGTTCGTTTGGAAGATGTCTTCCACCGTTGCTCCTCTTAAGCCTACATCTGCTGGATTCTCTGCTGAAGGAACGTATCGAAATTGTAGATTTTCTACTTTTTTAATTTCGATAACTGTTCAATGCAAACTGGGTCAGTACTCTGCGTTCTAACAACCATGTTAGAATGCATTTACTGTCTGACCATAGATATGTTGGGCTGGTTTATGTAAGTTGTTCACCGCTCTTGCTCCAATGAGTGCTGCTAACAATTCTAATTTGGGAATTGTTAAAGTTTTCATTGGGGCAATTCTTGATTTTCCTAAGACAAATCTGACTGCATTCTTGTTTGTTTCAGGATTAGTGAAACGTAAGAATGCTGCCATAGCAAAAGCTGGTTTTGAGGCATCTATAAAGATATGTAGGTGCCATTTACTCGGGTCATAAGTCCCTGGGTAAATTTGCCTTGGTAGAACATAGTTTATGCATTTTCCAAGATCCTTTATCAGTTGCATCCCTATCGTTTGTAGTGACTGTGGTAAAGGTTTGTCCCATTTAAAATTTTCGTTCCAGAGTTGTTTGATGAAAGCACTGGATGGAATGAATGCTGGTGCAAACCAACCATGGGGATCAAAATATTGGGAAACGGCTCTTAAAAAGATTCGTTTTGTCCAATTTTGATTTTGATCCTTTAGTTTTGGTGAACTAGTGAATATTACATCATTATCCATATCCCATGTCAAGCCGAGGACTTTGATCTGAGGTTTGCTTAATGCATGTTCGGGATCAGTCTTTTCTTAATGGGACACAGTTTGTTCCCCATTGAGATAATTCCATTGAAATATCTTTTATGAGTTTGTTAGCTTCATTGTGTAGGGCTAACAAACTTTGATGTGTTGGTAACGATGTTACCAAATTGTCTACATAAAAATTTTTTGCAAATTTTTCGTAGAAAATTGGGTTTGTTTGTTGGAAATGGTGCATTAATATTGCTGCCAATAGAAATGGTGCCGTAACTATTCCAAATGGTACTCGTCGAAACCTAAAGATAATTATATTATCTTTTATTAAAGGTTTCGATGGATTTTTTACCCATAGGAATCTTGTTACATCTCTATCATCAGGATGTAACCCTATTTGATGGAAGGCTTTTTTAATGTCTGCTATTATAGCGTAAGTATATTTGCGAAAAGATATTAATATTTGGAGCAAGTCTGGTAAGAGGTTTGCTTCTTTAAACATGCAATCATTTATTGAATGTTTTGATTGTTTTGTTTTTGCTGATCCATCAAATACTACTCTCAGCGGCGTACTTTTTGTTAGATCCAAAATTCCTTTATGAGGGAGATAATGTGTAACTCCTTCAGGTGGTTTTGGATCCACTTTTTCTATAATTTCCAACTTTATTAGCATCTCGAAATATTCGTCATATTTCTTGAAAAATTCTGGCATCTTTTGCATTTTAGGCAATTGATGTTCCAGTCTTTTATAGACTAGGTTATAATTATCAGCCAAGGGTGGCGGATAATTCTTATATAGCCATTTTATCTGGTATCTGTTGTTGACTATTTCTACATTTTTGTAAAATAGTCTTAAAGCTTCAGCTATTTGATTCGATGCCTATAGCATCTAAACACCATAGATACTCAACTTCTTGTGGATTATTGAAGAAGAGAGGCGTGAAGGGTTCATCGACTTCGGTCTGGTTAGGAAGCATACCTCCTAACATATGACCAAATTCTGTTTCAATCAGAGTAATAGTCGGTGAGATGTGTTTGATTCGCGTTACAAAAGACCACATATAATCATTACCTAATAATAGGTCAATCGTATGCTCAGTTTCCATTTTTGAGAATTTTATATCTGAATGTTCAGGAAAATTTTTATAAAATTCTGTTAGTTCAGGTTGTTTCAAATTTTGCGTTATGTTATTTAACGTTTTCACGGTAATTTGAACTATTTTTCCTTTTGGTGTTAGAATTTCAAAATCTACTAAGCAGGATTTTAAAATGTTTGATTTTTGATTTTCAACACCTTTTAATCTCAAAAGCTCAGTTTCGTATCCTCTTAATTTTAAGGATCCGAAAGCGTATGCTTTTGTGATATAGGTGTCGATACTTCCGCAATCAAAAAACCCGTGTATTTTGATTGGTTGTTTTGTGTATGGTGATTGAGCGTACGATTGGAAAACTAAGAAAGTCAAGTTTTTCTTATTTTTTATAAAAGCTGAAAAGTACTCACTGCTTATTCGCAAGCACTTCTTCTGCTCCACCGTGAGCTCTGTAGGCGCCTCCCGTGGTTCCACGTTCTCAGCGGATGGCACATTCTGTGGAACACATGACTCATTAGTGTCAAAATCACTTTGTTTTGAAACTTGTGTTGAATCAAGTGTGTACTTACTCAGATTTTCTTTACGTTCTTTGAGCATTGCGTACCATCTTTCTCCGGGTCCCTTGTTGATGGGATATGGAGCCTTGAGGCACAGGTTCGCATGGTGATCCTGTGCCAAGCAGTGGAACCACTTGCAGTGGCTCGACAGCTCCACGATGCAGTGCTCCGACGCGTGGCACTGAGCGCATCTTCTGCAAAGTTTGCGTTCAGTATATTCATGCTGCCGTTGTTGCAGCGTGTTCCACCTCCTGTCGTAGCACAGAAATGACGGGTGTTTCTCACCACAAAAGACACAGGCCTTTTGTGGCGTGTTGGGCATGTTCAGGATACATCTCGATGTATCCTAAACTTTTTTGACCTGCCGTTCTTGAATTTGACATTCTTAAATAGAAGAGTCACAATGTCATTTTGGGTTAGTATTATCCCTATTTGAATTATTTCTTTTGCGGCTGGGATTAGATTTATCTTTTCCCTTGTGATTTGATTGTTTGTTATCTTTTTGAAAGGTGGCTGCCAAAAAATTGGGTTGCCTTTAGGTTGCCCTCTTTTTGGTTTTTCATAATTTTGGTTTGAAGAATATTTGTCTTGAAACATTTCGTGAATTTTTATGAATTCACGTATTGCCGAAAATAGGTGTGACACGTGTCTGTCACTACTTTTTAGATTATTAATATATGATCTCGGCGGAAACTTTTTTACAGTGGCGTTGAAAATTTGTTCTTCGTCAACAACCATCGAGACCAATCGATAACGATCAATCAGAACCGCTATCCCATCCATCCCATCTTGTATGGATGAGATTGAATTACGAGTGACTGGAAATTCGGTAATTTGGTACCAAATTTCCGCTTGTACTTTGCTTTGGTCCCCATACCTATCGTGTAAGAATTGTAGGCGTTGTTTGTAGCCTACATTGTCAGGAGCAAGATGATTAAATTTTCTCAAAATATCTTTAGGAATGTTCATTTCTAAAAGATTAATTTTCTGGGGCACTTGTATGTCTTTATGTAAGTGTGCATACATTTTAAAACTCCTAATAAATCCTAGGTAGGTCAGAAGTGAGCCATCCCATTTTACTAGGTGATATTTAGGTGCCTTTAAATTCATAGCCGGTTGCTCAATATCATTGTTGGGATCTGATTCCAAGGATCTATAATTTTGTTTTGATTTTGAGCTTGTAATGGGCTTCCTACGATAGGTTTGGGTATGAGAGCAGTATTTGATTCATACACTTGATGGGTGTTTGAGTCAGTATTTGTTTGGGGGATAACATTTTCTGTTTCCTTAAGTGGGTTGCGATTTGTTTGGTTATTTTGCGAGGGTCTAGGATCAATTATTGATTCTAGATCTTCTGTGAAATCAAACGAATCGCGTTTATTTTTGTTGTTCTGAGAGTTCTTTTTATTAGGGTTATCAGAATCATTATTGTACGTAGGTGTAGTATTACCTCTACGGATGGCTGGGATGACATATTGATCACGGAATTCCTTGTAGGTAATTCCGTAATCCTCCTGCGCGGACTTGACAATTTCGTTCCTCGTAGTCTTTATGGCTTCGAGGTCCTTCTTGTACTTCTCCTTACGTAGATGGTCCTCAGCAGCTCTCTGCGCCATCTCGTGCAACGCTGTTTGGTGCCTACGGTCAGCCTCGATTAATTCAGCCTTCCATTGCTCCTCATGTTGCCATTCCTCCTCCACATCTTCTGCTCCCAGTTTTGTTCTGCCAGTGGCTGGTATTGCTCCTGCTGACTGGTGGTTGATTTGGGGGACTGTGTGCAAACACGATGTGGTGCTGGTGATGTGGTGTCCATCTGTCTCGAGGTGGATGCCAATGGGAACGTGGCTTCTATCAGGCCTAGCTGGCCTAATAGTTTTTGACTGTAGCTGCAGGCCAGTAGTAGCCTCTGGGACTGAATTCCCGGAGGTGGTGTCCACAGCTCTTCCATAATTCCATTGATGACCGGAATCTGCTATCGGGCATCGATGAGGGTGACATTTGGGGATGTCATCAGCAGGTCCAGCTCTTGAATATAGATTCCGGCTGATGAGATGGAATCTAGGTACAGCTTGATGAGGGTGTCATATTTGTCGACGGCACCCTCATTGCTGAAGATAGAGCCAGTTTCACTCCTGTCCTCCACAGCTCGGGCCAATTTTTTGGCCTTTTCAATCATCTCTTTTTCGAGAGTTTCGTGTGTGGCCCCAGTTTCTTGGGCCAATTTTTTAGCGGCCTCCACCATATGAATCGGGGACTTTGCTGTGGAGGATGCGGTGTTATCTTCTGGAGCCTCAGTCTCCATAGGAAGTTGAGGTGCCACCTGTTGCCTACTGGTCGACGAACCATAAGGCGTGAGATCTGGCAGGATCGGGGAGTTTCCTCCTGGTGTCGACATAATCTGTAAAATTCAAATTAATTTTAAATTTATTTTGAATTTAGATTTAATCGTGTCAAAATAGTGGAGAAAAAAAATTAATTCATGTATATTTTTTTTTTAATATTTTCCAAGTTTTTTAGAAAAATGAAAATTTGGGTATGACCCAGGGGTGCAATGATGGGTTCTCAAATTTTTGAGATGCGCCTAAGTTTTCAAAGGATCGGACACCTTTGAAAATTTTCAAAGTATTTGCGGAAAAACAAAAATTTGGGCATGACCCAGGGGAGCAATGATGGGTTCTCAAATTTTTTGAGACGCACCTAAGTTTTCAAAGGATCAGACACCTTTGAAAATTATATTGATGAAATCGGACCTGACCTATGTAATTAATTTTCGTCTTTAATTGTATTTTTCCGAAAGAGATGGGTGGGTGCAAAATTATTTTTTCTAAGTTTATTTTACCTAAAATATTTTGCGATGATCCATGGGCGCAATGATCGTTTCTCAGAATTTTCTGAGTCGCGACTAATTTTCCAAAAAATTTGGTTTTGATTAGAAAATATTTCACTTTGCGCGTCGAATTTCTGTACGTAATTTAATGGATCTCAAAAAAAAATTTTTATTTTTATGTTTTTGAGATTTTTACGTCGTTTTGGAAGGGTTTTACACGAATTATTATTAAAAATTAATCCTTGAATTGACTAATTTTTCCGGTCCTAGGTATGCCGAATTTTTGGATAATTTATTATAATTTCATATTTTATTTATTATTTGGGGATAGTTCGCAAATTATTATATGAATTTTAGTTGTCAGTGAACTAAATTTCCCCGTTCCTAAGTTAATAATTCATCTAATAAATTCCCCAAAAAAATTTGATAATATGAAATTAATTTATTTTGTCCGGTCCTGGATAGGTCGGACTTTCCGTTCATAGGTTCGCAATTCGTGATTTTTTTAAGTTTTTTAGACCTAAAAAAAATTTTGCGTTACCCTGGGGCGCAATGACAATTTCCCAAATTGGGTCGCGTTTTTGTTCAATTTAAAAGTTCACTACCGATTTTTTAAATATGCGATTTTATTTTGGGAAGTTATTTTTTCATTCACCCCTGTGGGACATACGAAATTAATTTTGATGATTTTTTGTTCTCAAAATTTTTCGGGAATTTCGAGGACTTCAATTTATTAGGCTAAATTCAAGGAATTTTATTTAGTTACGTATTTTTGTCTCAAACCTTAACACACTGGTTTGAGAATAATTACGGAGCGTTTCAACATGGCTTCCAATATTGCTTACGTAGTATTTTCCCGAGAATGCACCTAAATCCCGTCTTTATTAATTTTTATTAATTTCGGTTTTTTGTCAAAAATTGAAATTTAATTATTAAGAGACGAAATGTTGTGTTGCGCAAAATTCACGTTTACACTTTGAATTATTATACGCACGACGAAGTGATTTGGAGATTCGACATAATCTCCAGATCCACACTTTGAATAATCGGTAAGATGGACGAGTACTTACCAATTGCTGGTTTTACTTTTTTCTTTGTAGAATAAAGATGATAGAAAGATACCCTTTTCATATTCCGGAGAGCTTGACGATGTTGGTTTCGTGAACAGCCCGATGTTTTTTTGCGATTTTAATTTTTTCAAATAGTTTGAGAATTGGAAAAATGGACGCGGTTCACGAGTTGCCAATGGTTGACAAACACAATATTTCCTTGCCAGACGGGCTTGGAAATCTCGAATGTAATTTTTTGCTAAACAAATAGCATAAAATCGCACAATAATAACGAAAGCACTGGAAAAAAGGATCACAAATATAACGCACAAAAATATGTAATTATAGTCAACTAGAGACATTCTTCAAAGACTGTTAAAAGGTGAGTAAAGAATCGGTTGACTATTTTTGTGCGTATTAGGTTTTGCGATCTATTTTATCTGCAATCACGTAGTCCAATAGTGCTGATTGCATTGCTGGAGCTCTGGGGTTGCAGGAGTTTTTTAGTAGTAAGTTTATTACAAACTCTTTGATTCCTGTGAACGTTTTTAATTGGAAATACGTTCGTGATGAAGGCAAAAGAGTTAGCATCCTAACTGACATTCTTTTGTCCTGCTGTGCTGGCATCATTGCTGCTTTGATAGCAACGTTTTTTATTGCCTTCAAATATTTCTTATGAAGACCTTTTTCATGAAGTTGTAGGAGAGACAAAAGATGTTTCTATCTTTTGTTTCATTGTCACTAGATATATTTTTATCTAGAAGGTTGATGTTTTATTATATTTATTTAGGATGGCATTCTTAGTAAAGACCTTTTTTATGTATTTGCCATGATTGTCCTTGGATTTTGGGTGTACGGCAAATTGATCATTCATTTTATATTTTTGGCCGATCTTTTATTTGCCGTACTTTGTATTTGCCGCCTATACGTAGGTATGTTGAGGATTTTGTTAATCCTCAACTTTCTTTTTTGCTGGGGGTGGCTAGAAAAATTTATATATATGATTTTTTCAGTCTCCATTACGTGGGAACCTACGTATATATTTTCGTGTATATTTACTCATGGTGTATGGGTAAATATATTTTGGTTGATAGGTATGAGTTTACTTACTGTATTCGTGTAGATTTACATGTAAATTTACGGGTAAATTTACTGTTAGTTTACACATTGTTTATTACCATATATTGTGGTGGGTAATTCACTGCTCTTAATTACATATTATATATACGTAACTTAGCCTGTGAATTTGCCTGTAAATTACGTATACATTTACATGTAATCTTAAATGTAGTTTACAGGTAATATACACATTACTATTAGCGGACTATTATTTCACTCTTAATTACGGATTAGGGATGCGTAATATGAGCTGTTGATATGAGTGCAGGTCTAATTAATGGATTACTTTCTGCAATTAACTTTATAATTTTTTCGTCAACTTATCAGTCAGCCAAGTTGTATTTTTTAGTTAGTCTTATATTTATTTCGCGTAGCGGGAAATAAATCTAACCTTTTTCAGATGCCTACAATTTTTGGTAGTAGGTATCAATTAATTACGTTCATTCATGTAATTATGAATGAATGTTTGTTTAGAGTTCCTTGATGCATTTGTATTAATTAAAATATTTTTGTATCAATGGAAATTATTAGTGTGTGTGGAAATTTAATTCTCACGTACTTTTTATTTTATGTTCAAGATTTCAGATGACCTTGAAGAGGCATGTTGACGTGTATAAATTCGAGAATATTGTTTTCAAATTTCTATTGTCAGTCCGGAAAAAAAATTTTATTTATTTCCAAATTCTTTTTCTTATTAGGGAATCAAAAATATTATAAGTTTCGATTCTTTTTGTGCCGTGAAATTGAATAAAATAAATAAATTAAACTTCGTTTGATGAGTGGAAGCGATTTCAAAAGCAGTTGGAAACGAATTATTTCTAGTTCGTTTACCGTTTTTTTTTTTTTTTTTTTTGAGAGAGAGAGATTAAAATTCTTTTGAGTTTTAATTTCCGAGGTTTTTATTTAAATCAAATTTTATTAAAAAGATCCGATTCGCCGAGGAACCCCATTGTCTCTGCTACCATATAGTGGTAGTATACCACTACGGTTTGGCACTTATAAATAGTTGTTCATTTAACGTCCGAGGACTATAAAAGTAGTTCGTCGTCACACACCTTCTCGCACTGGATGTCCGACAACAACTGTCGGCGACCACCTCAGCCCAGTCCTCCTGTACCTACATTGCTTCAGTACAGGAGTTCTCCAAACACCCGCCAGGCGCGTGGAGGATCGTAGGCTACGCCCGCGATATGACATACTTCTTAAATTAACTCTTCAAATGAATCAAGAATCATGAAAAAAGTGTGTGGCTCCTTGCGCATATAGCCCTCAAATTCAAATCACCAATAATCAAGCCTGAGCTGATTCCACATTCTTATCCAACCATAACCGTCTACATTCGAGGAATTTATTCAAGCCTTCTGAAGATTCGGTATACACATAGAGACGAGTAAAAACCTATTATCAATCACCAATATTCTCATCATGCACCATCGATGGTCCACTAAACAATAACCAAAAAAATAACGAGTTAAACGCCGATTACTAACCTCCCTTATTTCCCTCCTTCTCATTTAATTTTCGCTTTATTCTTTTCTCTTTTTCCTTCTCACACTCATTTATCTACACTTCTTTTTCTTCTTCTGTCTCCCATCGTCTTTCTTCATTTTAATTAGGTGTACCAGGCAGATGAGCCAAGACCGATAAGCGAGCATAACTTTTTTTGTCGAGTTTTTGAAAGTGTATTTTACTATTAATTTTTCTCGCAAGGCAAAACGCTAGGAGGCGTAATATAGAATTCTTAAAAAAAAACAAAAAAAACGACGGCAGCGGTGGTAGTAGCGGAGGTGCAGGTGGCTGCGGCAGCAGCAGCACCACGTGGGAGTATTACATTTGATAATGTTTCTCCATATAATAACGTTTAAAAAAACGAGAGGGAAAAAAACGACAACAGCAACAACAAACCAACTCAGGATGGGATGCTGATCACGTTCGAAGTAAACATTTAACTTCAGAGAAAAAAAGCAGCGCGCCATAAATCAAATTATGATGCATAAACTGGAGAGAGACAGAGACAAAGAAACAGAGAAAAGAACTCGAAATGATACCAACTACATAAAATCCACACAACAGTGGGAAAGACAGACGGACCTACGGTATTTGATATCCAAGCGAACAGCATTGACGACTGTGGCTGTGGCTAAAGCTCTTCCACTATAACAGCAACAGCAGCAACGGCTGCAGGCAGTAGGACAATTGTCGCTGCTGCAGCCGCAGCAAGGGCGGCAACGGTGGCGACATCCACTGAAAAGGGTTTTAGCTGTTGCAGGGCATAAGGCAGAGGAATGTAATAATGCGTGCAATAATGTAATGTAAATACTTTACATCACAAGAATGGTGATCTATCGTTTTAGCTCTGTCTACGATAATAACAGCAACGAGAAGGCAAGGAAAGGGAGAAAACGAGGGAAAAAAATTAAATAAATAAATAAACGAATGAATAATTGCCTCGAGGTCGCGCTGACGAGTAGAGATTACAGCAATTTGATTGATTTACAGTTTGGAAAAACAAGAACGTTTAGTAGCAATTAAAGAGAATGTAATTCTTCAAATGATCGTTCACTTTTTTTACATTAGTAGGCAGCGGAGTATACTGCGTCTTAATACGGATTCATTCGATTTTTTCGTCGAAACGTAAAAACGTTATTTATGAATTTCATCGCTATCGCTCGACGATATGCTATCGTGTATGTAACGTACAACTAAGTATCTTATTAATTGCTAGTAACTAGACGGCATTAGGGCAGGGCAGTCCAAAAAAAAGTGAAAAAAAGAAAAAGAAAAACACGAGAACAACTATCGTACAGCGACTGCGAGTAATACCAAATATTAGTTTTTTTTTAAACCTTTGAATAATTTCGTATACAAGACAACCCCAATACGTAGTTCCAACACTTGAAGACAAAAAATGAATGTTTGTTTGAAAAAATTAAAAATCATCTTCTCTATTCATACCTGGTTAACAGATCAACTTCCAAAATAAGATTTTGATCCCCCGCCACCGTTCAACATTACGGCACATGGGTCAACAATAAAATGTGGCCATCAGTTTTTCGCACATATTTCTGTTTTTATTATAGAAATAGGTAAATAATTCAACAAATAAATAAATAAATAAAAAACAATACGCTGAAAATAGCAAAATAACCCTTTTAAAATTCATCAAGAAAGATCTACTGGAATTATAATAAAACAAAAAAACATTAAGCAGGCTAAATTAAAAAAAAAAAAAAAAACAATTTAAACAGAACAAACTTACGAAAAAAGCAATGGGCTAAAAGGACAAAAAAGAGTGTATCTTTGGACAGGAGGAAGCTAAATTTCTTACGAGATACTGCTGAAATACCGCTGAATTCATGTAATCTTTCATTAAAAATCAATTATTCCCCTAAAATCCTGATTTTTTTTTTTTTTTTTTGCTCCTATATTAAAACATAAAATGAGTGAAATTCTAAACCAGAGTCTCAAAAAACATACTTAATGATGGATCATACAATAAAATATAAGAAGTCAAATTTTGGTACCATTATAAAGCCCCTGGTAATGGAAGGATAAGTAGAATGAAAAACTGAAAGTCAAATTAGAAATCAGCACCCCAAAAAACATTCCCGATGATATATCACAAAATAAACTACAAAACTAAATTAGATAAAAATCCAAAATTCCCTTTTTTATAAGAGACTTGACCCTCAGAACTCTCATTTTTTATTTTTTATTATAATTAGGAGTTCGCTCCCAAACCTCATTTTTTCCTTTCTTTCTGTATTAAAAAAAAAAAAACCTCCACCGTCAAATATTTTTAACCAGTATTTGCTCCACATTGCAATCTGCAGCATCTGATTTTTTGAGTCGATAACGATTTTAATTTTAAGACAAAACTTTTTAATTAGCGCTGACTTCAATAATTCCAGTCCGCAGATCTTGCAGAAGAAATTTCGAACGTGTCATTTTTCTGATACATTTTATTTTATATGATGATAATTTTGGTTTCTTTTTTGCCATACCGACAGGAGCGAAGCTCATAGGCTAGAAATTTATAATATTGAAAGCAGATTTTCCACATTTCACATTCAAAATTAATTAATATTCCTGGTTTCTCTTACTATTAACTGTCTTCTTTAGCAGTTTTTTTTTTGTTTTTTTTTTTTACTTTGATTATGGTTGCTACCAAGAAAGTATAGCTCACAACAGACGATTTTGACTTTTTCTACTGGAAAAAATATAAAATCTTAAACCTAAGAAATTTAGAAAAAAAAAATTTTATTCAAATCCAATAAGAACGACAAAGACGTAGTACCATAATTGTTTTGAAGAGATATAAAATTTATTTCTCATGCCATCTAGAAATACAGAAACCAGCGGAGTTTTTTTCTGTGGGTAAGTTTTACTCAATTCATTGCCACTTTGGCAGTTGCCACCCTTCAAAACATTTCAAGTTATTTCTGTTTACTTAAAACATGTAATGAAATGAAAGGTATATTTTTGAATTTTGGCCATTTATTGGTTAGAGCCTAAAGTTATAGCTCCTTCAATTTTGCAATCAGGTCAGGTCAAAGAATTTTTTTTACTCATTTTAAGGTACACTAGTCTAGCATAGTGCACAAGCACAGCATATGCTAATGTGGTTTAGGCTACTCAAATGTTTCTTTTCTGAAAATTTTTTCAGTTAAAATAAAGAAAACACATTATTTGATAAAATTTGAATACAAATCATTCATTTTTCAGTATTTTATTCTTAATTCGATAATTATTTAGCTCTAATTCTCTAAATATGACTGTTATCCACTTTAAAAGTATTACTCAACAAATCAACACACAATGTTGTAAATAATCTAAAATTATCCGAAAATTAATCGATTTTTTTGGGAGAAAAATTATCCTTTATCCGAATACAAACACCCAGATGACTTTATTTATCCGTTATCCGTTATAGCCAAAACCAGATAACCTCATCCATTATTCAAATAACAGAACCATTATCTGTGCCCACCCCTGCGCATATACTCCACAACACACATTCACCAGTTGTCCAATACCTGTCACCAAGAGGACGCATTAAGAGAGGTTCGCTCCCTTCACCGTGAAACGATATGGTCGCAGAACATGTAATAAAATATTTTACTGTAGGTAATAATATACCTACAAGCTCAGTAAGAAAAAGTAGGTTCTCGAATAATAGAAAATTAATTTCTAAAAAGTTGATGATAGATCATGATTAATAATTATATTAAATTTTATAACTGTTGACCTAAAATTACGCACATTTTAAAACCATTATCTCTCTTCAGGCTGACGCACCAAAATAGGCAGCATGTTGCAATAAATTAAACATTTTTTGCAGATTCTGTAGTTATTGATTCAAAATTAACCATTTTATAGTAAAAATAATATCAAAAAAAGCCGAACCGGAAGAACCATTTTGCCAATCCGCTCCAAAATTTGTAGATTATTAGAATAGGTCATAATGAATATTTGTTCCAAATTTTGGTAGCAACTGGCCCAAAATTAGTCATTTTATACCCAAAATAAAAACAAAAAATGAGTTACCAAAAATATCATTCATTCAATCGGCGGCACTAAAATTGATGGCATCATACAATAAATTATATTCAGCATTTATTTTAAATTACGTAGGTATTGGTCCAAAATTTAACATTTATTAGCCAAAATAAACAAAATAAAATCAAAGAAAGTGAGCCTTGATCACACGCCACACAGGACTGCGTCAGTTTTTAAACCTACGTTGCACAGTCGCACAGCGCAGGCAGCTTTTGTGGTAAATCTATATAAATAATAAAATAAATTTAAAAAAAAATTTCAAGGATACGCTTTTATTTAACTTAGCACTCTAAAAAGTAGAAAAATAATTTTTCATGACCTACTTAACTTATTTATTCTTGTAACACAAAATAAAAGCACGGGGCAAACTTGACTCATTGTATATTTTCTTCTTTGTATAAAAAGAAACTTACAAATATTGTTGAAAAACTTTGAATATTAATATGAGTAGCCTACAGACTTTGCTCAACTATCATTATAAATTAAAATTTATCTCCATCCTGACCTAATTCTTACAGTAACGTGTATTATCAATCATTATTATCAATATCCAAATTATCAAACAACTAATCAACAACCTTCAAATTATTTGTTTAAGACCCTTTTTCAGTGAATAGTTCTGTCTTCCTTCATCTACCAACTGGATTTGTATTCTAATTGAAATATTTCTTTTCTTTTGCCCCGCGCTTTCATTTTGTGTTACAAGAATAAATAAGTTAAGTAGGTCATGAAAATTATTTTTCTACTTTTTAGAGTGCTAAGTTAAATAAAAGCGTATCCTTGAAATTTTTTTTTTAATTTATTTTATTTTTGACTTTTTAGGAATAAAAAAATGTATAGGTAATTTGATGTACATCTTAATTTCAAAATAATTGTATCCTACTGTATTTGGATGTTGAAGTTAAATGCTAGAAAGAAACATTATTCGTACTAATCCGAGAATTAAAACTTTATTATCTTATTTATGAAAACATAATTTTCAAAGTCTGTACACTTCTGCAATTGCTTTTTTATTGCAAGGTTTTTTCCCAGTTAACTTGCTACAATCCATTTCTTGAATTCGGAGTTCATCTAATGAGCGGATGCGACTGATAGAAACATATGCCTGGCCTTCAGCAAATAGTCGGAGTGGTTTCGCTCTATTCTCAATTCTATGATACGAATTTCGGATCATTTTTTTGAGAAAGCGATCCACCCAGATTTTCCATACAAAACTCGAGTTCTAGACTATCAGATAATCAAAGTGATTTGAAGACATCGGTAAAATGTACACAACCTTTTCAACAAATTGAGTATTCCTTACAAATTTTCTTCGATTCAACGATGAATTAATGTCAATGAATTAATGTCAATGAATTAATGCCGTTGAATACACGCGAACTCGTCAATGAATCGAAGAGAATTGGTGTGGAATTCTTTTTGATTTGTCAAATAATTAATGCCATTAAATGTACGCAAACTCACCGACAAATTGAAGAGAATTCCTCACAAATTCTCTTCAATTCATTGACTAATTTGTTTGAATTGAACAACATTGATTCATTGATGAGTTCGAGTACATTTAATGGCATTAATTTGTCGACAAATTGAAGAGAATTTCTCACAAATTCTTCTCATACTAAGACAAGGACCTGACCTGTTGAATTGGCACGGATTGGACTGACAATTTTTACCGGTACCACTATTTTTTTTGTCATTTTATCCAAAAAATAATTAATCTATATATATAAAAGAGAATGTATGTCTGTTTGTCTTTTATGCATTACTACACCATTCATTCGATGGCCATGAAACTTTTGGAAGTTGTTGAGTATACTCCGAGAAGGTTTCTGGCATAATACGACTGTAAGTTTGCTTCTAATTCCATTGCATAGGATATTGGGAATTTCCATCAAAGTGACTGACATCTAGTGGATTTTTATCAAACTAAAGTAGAGGTAGTGGTGTATGTTATCAATGATGTAAATCTTATGTAAGTTTAGTTTTTTCTTTTAATTTTTCTTAGTTTTGTCTTGAAGGAATAAGTTTTATAACTTATTTATCTACAAATTGTTGAATATATTGGTGTGGAAGCAGACACATGTCCCTTTAGAGATGCAGAAACAATACTGAAATGGCAAACCATCAAGAATTTGTTCAAAAATTTGGATAGGTCTGTTTGTTTGCAATGGATTCTGTGAATGGCTAATTAATAGAATCCGTTATAAACAAACAAACCTATTTTTGATAACACACCATAATCTCTATTTTTTGTTGACTATAGTGCTCCCAGTGGCAATGGAAACTACTAATAGTAATTCGATATATATCGATATTGTATCGATGATTTAACATCACTAGTCATCTGTCATACTGATACGGAGACTGATAATAGGTAATGAGACACACACCAAAATAATTATAAAGGTTGTCGTCAAGTAGCGCTACCTAGGAACCAGCGCTCTGGAACTAATCAAAGTGAGTTAAATAAAAGTGTCTAAAAATGAAATTCTGTTTGTTGGGAACCACATCATTAGAGAATGGCTGGACCAATTTGGCTGTTTTTTTTTTGTTTTTTTTTAAATTTTTGTAATAGACCGAATAATGTTTTTACGGAAAGAAAAATTGGAAAAGATGCCCGGAAAATAGGAAAATTTGGGAAAAACTGAAAGTGCTTAATTTGTGATTTATTTAAAAAATAATGCCGATAGAAAAAAATTTGTTGGTACTCTAAACCACCTTTTACTTCATCAGTAGTTAATCTTAACCATTAGTTACCAATTTCTCACTCTCCTCTTTTTAAAAAACTTAACTGTTTGAAATTAGGATTAAGATTGGCAGTTTTGAGGAAGGAAAATCAAATTCGATCAAAATAGAGAAAATGGAAAAAAAGAACCCCGCAGGATTGAAGCATTCATTACGTTCAATTAAAATCGTTTCCGCGTTGAGGTGATAGGGAAAGAAAAAAAGGATTTCACACTGCGGGCTGCCTTTTCTTTCTTTTAGGTAGGGGAGTTTCTTTTTTTTTTTTTAACGATAATCTAAGAACACAATTACGTGTAATTGTACTAATTGATTATTTTGTTTTATTGTTTTAAACTGAGCCCATATTAAGGGTATAAGACTGCTTAATAGATGACGCAGATTCACAAACCCACCCAGTACGATCACAAAATAAAGGGGCGGTCCCTGCTCCTGCGTCTGCCTGGGTCAGGTTTGTAGATCAATTTCAGTCAACCAACACCTACTTTTTAAATTGTTTAATCACGGTACATGTCGCAAAATTTGTCCGATAATTACGAAATTTGGAAAAAATATCAATACTATACTAAGTCAAGAGCCTGACCTATTGATTTTGGAGTGGATCGGTCGGATGTCAGTTCCGGAACCCCTGTTTTTGATTTTATTTTGGCTATAAAATGTTTAATTTTGGACCAATAGCTACATGATTTGGAATAAATGTTGAATATAATTTATAGTACGATACTATTAGTTTTGGTGTCGATCGGACGGTTGGTATTTCCGGTAACACAATTTTTATTTTTATTTTGGCTATAAAATGCCTAATTTTCGACTAATTTCTACTAAATTTGGAACTAATATTCACTATGACCTATTCTAATATTCTAAAAATTTTGGCGCAGATCGGCTGGAAGGTACTTCCATAAAATCGGTTTTGGTTTCGATTTTAAAAGAAGTAATGATTTCAAATTGGGTAATTTTAGGCCAACAGTAACAAAATTTATACAATCATCAATCACGATCTATTACTAACTTTTAAGAAATCTGATTAAAAACCTACTTTTTCTAACGGAGTAGCCTCTACGTTAGAGTTTTTCAACTTTGAGTAATAATTTATAAGAATTTTATAAAATATGAAAATTTGTCATTTTTAACACTTTTGAAACGTACGCCTACGTTCTAATTTGTGACGAAAAGTGCACCTAACGCATAAAAGCAATTTTTGATCCCCTGCGCTACGCTCAATCTAGGCCTATCCTAAAGAGATTTACCTTCTTTCTTCTTTTTTTTTTCTAATGAAAAATTTACCTTGAACAGTTTCACAATTATTATCTACACTGAGTATAAAAATGAGAATTTTTGGGGGGTCATGATTGGAATGGAAAAGATGAGATTATTGTATAAAAAAATTCAGTGACATTTTAACTTGGAGCTCTAGCTCTCCCCCCAGAAAATTGCCAGCTATGTTTGTGGTTGAATCATACAAGTGAATATGACACGCTAAATTTTGATATCAATGATTAGAAGTTCATTCCATCATACATCTCGCCCATAAAACTTACTTCATCTTGAAACTAGTGAAAATTAAAAATTGGAGGATGAAGAAGTTCTCTGTTATCAGTCATCCAGTTGAAACGCTATACACATTTCACATACCATAAATATTGTTTTTTGTATTTTTGAAGGATACGTGAATCGTAAGTTTAATTCAGCTATCGATAGGCTAATAGAAAAAATCTGGTAAACAAAACTGAGACAGAGACCTACACTTAATTGCGTAACACCCAGACCAAGACTACCGTCTTACTTTTGCTGATCACTGAGTAGTAGGGATGGGCTGCTCTAGAGCTGATTGGTTTGAAGAACCAGGTTTTTGAAAAGAGCTGGTTTCTGAAACTGCTCCGGTGTGATATAGTCTGCTCCCTGCCCCTTTCTGCTCGGATGCTCCAAAGACCGAAACGAATTTTTTTCAGTTTTTTCTGACATGGTTTTTGTTATCAACAGCTAAATTTAGTTCGGTTCATATTATTTGCAACTGACATCTCATACAATCGAAGATTACGACAGGAATCACGAAAGAAAAGTTTGTTGTGTAAGGTTGAAATTTTTATGAGTTATTGTAGTACGTTAGTTCGAAATTAAGGGAAAATTTCAGCTCAATGGCACATTTCATTTTCGAGATATTATTGAAATTCCGCCAACTCCTCAACTAGATTGAATCCTTATTTCAATAACTCAATCTGAACAGAATTTCAGCGCGATATCTCGACAATCGAAGGTAAGATTGAGCTAAAAATTTTCAGCGATATTGAGATTATGTTAACTAAGTATCCGGTGAAAATTTGGCTAAAATCGTACCCTAGATTCTCGAAATATAGCTGAAATTTTGCAACTAGATTTAGGTCATATTATTCCCATAGGCATTCCATATAATGACAGTTATCGAGAGGAATTATGAGAGAACTGTTAGTTGTAGAGAGCTGAAATTTCAACAGAATCTTCAGCCGACATACAACATTTCATAAAGATTTCTGTTCTCTGCAATTATCAATTCTCTCATAATTTCTCTCGATAAATTTCATTGCATGGAACGGCAAATAATGGAATTTCAGTAATATCTTGAAAACAAAATATATGAATTCATCCAAATTTTCGTTGAATCGTTCGCTAACATATTACATACCTCGATTTCTCTATTCTCATCCAATTTCTCTTGATAACTTTGATCGTACTGAAGGGAAATGGGAATAAGGTATACTACTTCTTCACAGCAAGAATATTGTTGACATACACTGCTCAATCAAACACGGTTAGGGTTAGATTCATTCTTGGTTCAATGGTTTTCATTTCAAATATAACTGGAGCAGTTTCGGAGCAGGGAGCAGTTTGAAAAACAAGGAACAGGTTCTGTAAATCAACAATTTTGGACATCACTACTGAGTAATACATTCCACGGATTCTACCACTTCACACGAGGCAACCAAAAACGTACGAAACCATGGAATACCAATAATATAATCGTTGATTTTCACCACAATCGTGCACTAGAAGTGAATCACTCATTTCATTGATAAGTCAACGAATTGGGCAGAATAAAAACGACAATATTCATGAATGAATTTTCTCACATTCTGCTGAGAAAAAAGCAAGAATCAGAGACCGTGCCAGAGTAAACATCGAAAAAATTCGGGGAAAAATGCAAAATTTTAAATAAGAGTGCATTCATTCTGTTGGGACGAGAATCGAGCAGAGGACGTACAGAAACACAAGGAAGAAAAAAAAGAAAAAAAAAAGAGAATCGTACGCGTCATACGAACCCAAGGGAAGAATGTCGTCACCGACGGTGAACGAGAAAGATGATGGACGAAGGATGGGGCCAAGGGGTTCGTTTAAATGCCGTTAAGGAACCACGCGAAGAATTTATTATTTTCTTCTTTTATATACCTACATATGAGAACAAGAGATAAGAGAAAAAAAAAACACAAAAAAACGGAGTAATTGGTGAGGCGCATGGCTGGGCGGACGCAAAATTTCCCGAATAACCCTTTCGTGGTATAGCCAACAGACCTTACCACAGGTAAAAACATACACAGCATAGCGACTTAGTACATACACACATACATTCACTCGTCAATGGAGACGTTACTATGCAAAACCGACGTCTGATATGCTTCCTGTGTGTGTACGTCCATCCGACAACGTTTAGTTGATGATTCGACGTGGTAGCCAAAGCATGGATACAGGGTGTTCGTGGGGTCGACGGTATGGACTTAAGCACAAATCTCTGCTCGAGAAACTGATTAAGATAAGCGCTAAATGCAATTCATTGCGATAACATTATACAGAAACATTTAAGAAAAAAAAAAAAACTAAAATATTCCAAAATTATTTGATAAATATCTTATTATGAGATGAAGAGTCCTTTGGGGCTCGGACGAATTCTTTTGCACATTGGCCGAACTGGCAGCAGGTATTACATCATAATTCAATAAAAAGACACACAGCACCAAGATAATTAATTTCTGATGTTCAAAAGCCAACTATCCCATGATACAATAAAAAAAAATCGAAAATTTCAGCTATCTTAGGTAATTCCACTAACTTCAACGACAATACGAGACTGAAAGGGTTTTCATACGACATTTTCATCATAGTAGAAAAACATTCAAAAATAAATAAATACCCGATCATTCTGAAAATGTGCAGATCAGCGTAGCTACAGACCATAAACGCTTTAAAAGGAGCTAAGTCTAAAAATAAATTTTAACGAGATAAAATCTAATATTTTCAATGAGAAATCTTCAGTGATGAACCCACAAAAAATGCCGAGGAAGCTGGAAATTTTTGTGTAGGACTTTTTTATGTTATTAATTTTTATTTTTTCAAGGAAACCATTAAATTGGTATATTTTCTGAACATTTTAGAGAGTGCTGCACTACACTTCCTCGGTAACAAAGTATATACTATATACCTGAACGTGAATAGCCTACAGAATAGTAATATTTTCGGCAATTTTTTCTTTTGAAGAAATTTTTTTTCACTTTTTTTACGTTTTTGACACATTTATATCAGAATCTAATTATATTAGGTGAACATTTTTTCCTCTACAAATTGACGTAAAATTTTTGTTAGACTACCATTTTCTATTTAAATTTAGCTCGTTCTTTTAATTATTAATTTGGAAAAAAAATATGAAACTAATACAGACTAAATTCTAATTTCTAACCTGTTAAATGACGCTTGGTTTACAACTGAATTGACGGGTAAAGAGTTGATTTCAACTCAACTGCCTCAAGACTCGACAAGTTCACAAACAGAATACAAAACCTTTGTAATCTACAACTGAACTGACAAAAGAATAACAGCGAATTACTGAGTTAACAATTGATGAAGAGCTGGTTTCAAATAGACCAGAGATAAAAGAACTCCCAAAAGAATGGGCGTCCGCACAAACTTTTTTTTGAAGAACGAATTTCAAATTTTTTCGCAGTATAAGTGAAAAAATCTAAAAATTTAGATAGCCAATCGCCCCCCTGACCCTCTTGGTTACGCCCATACCGATAGAGCTATACGTTTCAGTTTTTCATTCGGATTCAGACATCCTGAGCGAAATCAGCATCCGTCTCATACACTACCAGACATTGAGAAGAACTCATTTATAATTCAATACCATACTTCAATCGCCATAAGATGTCAGTAATTAATAATGTCGAAAGAAATTCTGTAACATTAATTATCTGTTATCTTACCGTGAAGCCTCGATGGATTCAATTGCTTCCACTCCAGTTTAATAAATCATAAACTTAATGTGGATGATTTTGGTTCATTCCTGCAACACGAGCTTTCATATTCGTAGCCAAGATGTGGCAATGGGCGTTTGCCCCTATTCTAAAAATCACGAAAAAAATTTGAAATTTGAACTTTGATAAAAAAAAAGTTTGACCCTTTCCCACAATAATTACGCCCCTGAGACTTGGAAAATTAAATGACTAATGTAACATCTCTCATTTTTACAGCATTTCCGATTTAGTTCATTTACTAAATCAATCTAATCGACCCGATGAACCGATGTTTACGAATGACTTTCACCCCAAGTCGAATCCCGTCACTGAGTAAAACCATCACCTCTGCAGTGTAGCTACGAGTTCTTTCAAAGTTGGAAATGCTTCATCGGTCTTACAAATTTCTCGCAGTCACGATACAACGTTTCACTGACACCCTGTATGTGTCAAATAAAACTCAAACCACCGGCCATTAGGCCTATGAGACAACAACAGAATGCGGCGTTCTAAAACAATATTGGAAATGATGATAGAGAAAAATTCTACGTTAATAAAAATTAACATTCAACGACAGTTTCGTATTAATAGTTAAGGCTGTTATGTACGTTCGGTGGTCATACATTGTGATTTTGTCATACAGGAGAGACCCTACTGTATATTTAATGGGGAGAACGAGGCGGAGGGAGGCAGAGACAGAGAGAGAGAGAGAGAGAGAGAAAAACGGACAGAGAGACAAAGAAAGAGAGAACAAGACAAATGTAAGAGTAGGACCTGAAGATAGAGAAAGGCAGACATACTGTACAGAGATACACTACAGGAATCACGTTTTAGGTTCCCATTGGATACGAATCACGTTTTATTTTCATTTTATATCATTTTTTCTTCTCTCGTAGGCATTCCCGCGTTCTTGCAATGACGTGGTTCGTATACGATACGTCGGTACGTCCTCGATTCCTGGGATCCATTCAGACTAGTCGATGTGCGCTGGCACTAGCTGGGATCCGACTCCTAACAACACCACCACCATAATCATCATCATCATCGTCATCATCACCGTCACCCTTACATACCAGAGCTTGTGGGAATCTATTCTCTTCCAGCTGGCAGCCACACACTCTTCGTCATATCGGCCTTGACGCACGTGGCCATAAGCAAAGTCCGAAAACGATTCCCGTCCATTCGATATCATCGTCACACCTATTAGCCTGGTTAGTAGATGATGTTGATGAAGATGAAGCAGCAGAAGAGGAACTTGACGAGGAGCAGGTGTTGGGGGAAAGGAGCGACGACAGGGGAAAAAATTACCAATTTGTGACACGAATACTAATTAAATTCTCGCTATCAAATGCGCCCATTACAAGTGTCAAGTAAATTTCTTCCTCTGATGGAGTACCATGGACAAATTACTCACTTACACACACCCAAGTTTTCTTTTTTTCTGTCTCTTCCAATAAGTATGCACGCGGATACATGTATTATCATTATTATTTTTTTTTTTAAATCAGAAAATCGTACCATACCTTCGGGAATTAAACGATGACCCTATTCGCCAGGGAACATTTTCAGCAAGTGGCTGGTTATTCGTTTCATTCTTCACTTTTTTTCTTTTATTTTATTTCATTTTATTTATTTTTTTATTCTTCTTTCCACCCTGTCTCCCGTGAGTACCTCTTCGCTTCATTCACAATAATTTATACGTGACATTCGCTCGAAAGTCCGCAGATGCGGACGAATGTGTTTTGAGGAATTTTTCACGAGTCTCATACGAAGGCGTAGAATACTAGTCGAGTGAGTGAGGAGGATTTTCAACCTGATGCTGGATAGAATATTTGTTTCGGAAGTGGACACGTTTGTTATTTTACGTTGCTTTCTAAAAATATTTAACCGGCGGGGACTCGAAGATTTTTGAACGCCATTATCAAGTAATATCAGGACCGGATTTAAGGGACTAGAAGTCGGATTTAGGGGACTAGGAATTCCACTGGCCCCGGGCCTCCACAAATTGAAGGCCTCAACAAAAAGTGTACAGAAGGGAAATAAAGAGAGAAAGGACTTAGAATTTTGAAGATAAAAAAATGTTTATTCAAAAACTAGGTACATTAGTTACAAATTTCATAGGATTGCAGTATGTTATAGAGATACATACTAAATAACTACAGAAATACAAATTTTTCATTATTTTGCCTGAAATGTGGAAGAAATTGGTGAAAAAAAATAAAAAAATAAGAACAGTCTTATGCTAGGAAGGCAATCAATATTTTGTTAGTGAAATATTCACCAAATGCACTCATATAAAGTACACAAATCTTAATTTTGTCCAACTCAAGTTTAAACTCCAAAAAATTATCTTCCTTGTGAAAAGTTAGTCTTCAAAAATATCACCATTTCATAATTCAAGTGTAGCATGCTTTGGAAGAAGACCGTCATCAAAATCAAATGACATGAAAATTTCTCAACTTTTTGTTGTCCCAAGGTACTAATATTATACTTAATACACACTTGCCGATATTGTAAGTGATTTCCCCCTAAAAAAATCAGGTTGCAATCTTCAATCATTTAGAACTGGATATCCAGAGTATCCAGGTAAACACAAAAATTTGTGCCAACATTATTATTCTAAAACCCGTAAATGGTTTCACTTGTATTCACAGAAAGTAAAGCAAACAAAAAAAGACCTACTGCACATGTGGAAAATATCTACACTCATTTACTTGTTTCGTAATCATGTCATGTTTGATTAACACTGATGAGATAGGGCTACTGCTATCTAGTATTAAATGATCGAATGTTCCACCTTTATTTGTACTGATGGAAGTTTGTTTTTTTGTTGTTTTTTCTTATCATCTATTTTTTATTTGTTTTTTGTTTTTTGTTTGTTTCTGCCATATAAAAAAAAATTGAAGATTTTAAGAACAATTAGAAATTTTAATATTCTACTATATAGGGATGGGATTTAGAGGGGACAAAGGGGCCATTGGCAATAAAATATCAGGGGCAGTATGGGGCACAAAATAATCAAAATATATTCCAGTTATACCACCAGTCCATTTTGTCAGTTTGAGGAATCAAACTTAAGACCTTCATATTTGTCAGCTAAAAGTGGTGAACTTGACCACACAGCCATCTCACCTTCAACTACAACTGGTAAATGTATTTTATGTAGTACAAGGTATGGTGGTTCCCATACACTCCCCCCTAGAGAGACTCAATATAAGTTGAACAATGTTAGATGCTGTGGGAGGTTGGCCAGACCAAAAAACGCCTCTTATACCCATACACATAGGTTCACACTACCTATACAGGTTATATTTCTACTATACATTGAGAAGTCCGAGATCTTGGACCTAAAATAAAAATTATTTTTAACTTTTTAATGACGTCACAATTTGAAGACAAATTTTAAGAAAAAAAATTTAAATTTGGACATTGTGGCTTGTTTGGTGTAGGTAGATGCTACCTACACGGGGTTCATGGAACCTAAGGAGGAAGACAGTGGTTTATGTGCCGGGCGACCGAATTATTTCTCGGTACCGGTAGCCAGCCGGTTTAAGTTGCCTTACCGTACACTAAGCGTACTTCCTAACTGGGGCAATTGTCCAAAAGCGATGCGGTACCATATACGGACTGCAGCACATATACTGTCAGTGAGTATGTAAATATTACATACTCACTTGCCTCCGTTTACTGCCTCAACGGTAAACACTAAAACGCATCGTTTGCATGAGTGCATACAGACGATGTAATTTGTTTAATGTGCAATGCACAATTAGTATGGGTCGCAGACTTTGGTCTGCGACCCGTCTGTCGACACAGGGCCGAGCCCTGAGGAGGCAAAGAGGGAAACGTCCCCACAGCCACTCCCCCCTAGTATTTTTGTACAAAAAGACTAAGTCCAGTCATACCCTAAAAGTTGGGGGGACATTGGACTGATGATTGTCCGGCGGGGTTACGTCCTCTGTATGACCTATTTTCTCCAAAGAGGATGTCGCGGAGGGCCTGGCCTAAAGCATGGCCAGTAAAGGTCCCTGTGTAATAGTTGAGGATCCTCCACTGGTTATAATTAGCACGAGATCGGGCTCCTCTTTTTTTATTTTTGTGCCTGATCGCCTGCGTGGAGTTCCGTTGTTGGACAAAAGGCTGGAGTTGGGTTTCCGGTCTATGGACTGTGATTTTGAAGCGAGAAGGCTGAATGCTCCTAGATGGGTCCACGTCAATGGGGGTAATCATGGATCGTGAAGCATCCGAGGTCTCGCCGATAGGAAAGTGGTGAGGAAGAGGTTGGGTCATTTCAGCCAAGACTGAACTGATCTCAGGCCTCGGAGTGGTACTCAAAGCAAGATTGCTCGCCGAGGTGGAAAGTTGGGCTAACATAATATCATGTTCCCGATTACTCTGTTCCTGCTCTTCTGCGAGGAGGGCTTCCTCATAGTCGAGCAAAGGTTCAGAAGTGTTGGTGGTAGACATTTTCGGTAAGATGCAAGATGTCAATTAAGACAATGAAAAATGAGAAATATTTTCAAAGCGATTTTAGCACAGAAATAGGTGTTCGAATTGAACAATTTTTCAGAAATTCAGAATGCGATATGCTCAGAGCGTATTCGACAAACGAATGATTTGTATATCGCTCTTGGCTGTTTGATTTGGTACGAATTTGTCGTCGAGTTTATCATAATTCATCTCAGTATAATAGGTTTAGTATTTTCCCACCATTTAGAAATTCCCATGTAGAAGATTCTACGTGCAAAATTCGTTGATTTAAATTACCACGTGCTTTTATGTGGGTCAACGTATTCGAGTGAATGAACTTTGTTCTTTTAATATAGGTCAATGCGATAAGGAACAGTGGTGCGATATCCTTATTGCAACGTACGTCGTGGTATGTTCTGCAATAAGGATGTGTGTCATTGCGACTGCACCGTTTCTCATTGTTTGTCAGCTGATTTCTGTTTTTATAAAAACACATGTGAATTTATTTTGATTTTCACGATAGATGTTTTATTTTCAAGCTGATTTATTTTTGCATTTTTTCTTCTCTGCGTCTAGGTTCAAATCCTGGAAGCGGAAGATTTGTTTTTGATTTTTATGACCATTTTTTGATGTTATAATTTTTTGTTTAAACTTTCTGCTATGTTTTGATGCAGGAGTTGATGGTGAATAAATTTATTTTGCCATTTATTTAACCATTTATTTTTCTATGGTTTGGGAATTTGGTGGTTTTTGTATGAGTGAATTTTGTAATTGTGATCATATTTAGGTTTAGCTATTTTGTTGAGCTAACCTTTCTGATCTACGACTCGGAATTTGATTACGTTTTTTATAACTTCCTTTAGGCCTGCCTCTTTTGTTGAGCTTTATGGGCTCTTTAGGATCGTAGTAATATTTTCGTATGTTGTCATCGAATTTGACAACTTTCTTTATTTTGGTTTTAGCAGCTGTATTTTCCAAATTTGGTTTTGGTACATCGCTATTCATTTCTTATACTATTTCTTGCTGTGTTTGTAGCTTTTGAGTGTCGTTATTTTGTTCGACAATTCCTTGTGGATCTTTGACTATGTTTATGTCAGTATCCATATCATTTTCCTTGCAATTTTTCGTGACATTGACTTTTTCATCTGCTATTAAGAATGCAGGTTTTACACGATCTATTGAGACTTTTTTCTCTTTATCGGCTATGAGTAGGGTGAACGTTTTTTCTGTTCTATTCACTACTTTATAGGGACCGGTGTAGGGTTTCTGCAAAGCCTTTTTCATCCCCTCTTCTCATAAGAACACGTGCGTAGTTGTTGCTAAGTGTCTTGAGACATAGGTTTTAGGTTTGCCATGAGTTGCAGCTTGTTTTAAAAATTGACTTGCGTCGTCTTATATTTTGTACTTATGTTTCGGGGTTAATTTCTTTGGATTCATAGAAAAAATCCCCTGGTAAGCGCAATTCCTCACCGAGTGCTAATTGGGCAGCCCAGTGTCCAGTATCTGTTTGCAAGGCTGATCGGAGGCCTAATAAGATGGTTGGTAGCCTATCAATCCATCTTTTGGTATCGTGTGCCATAATTGAGGCTTTTAGAGCCCTATGCCACCTTTTTACTTTCCCGTTAGATTGTGGGTGGTAAGTGGTGGTGGACCAGTGTTTCGCACCCAAGGTCTTTACTAGTTCGTTGAATATTTGGCTTTCGAATTGTCGACCTTGGTCTGTAGTTATGCTTTGAGGCACACCATATCTAGCAATCCATGTTGAATATATTTCTGCAGCCACTGTTGGGGCTGACATTTCAGTGAGTGGAATTGCTTCAGGCCAGCGAGTAGCTCGATCTATAATGGTCAGCAGATACTTGTAGCCACGAGAAGGTGGTAAAGGACCAACTAAGTCTACGTGAATGTGTTTGAATCTGTCAGTATGTCTGAACTTTCCAAGTTTTGATTTCGTGTGTCTGCCAATTTTAGATTTCTGGCAATTTAGACAAGCACGGGCCCAGTTGTAGCAATCTTTTTTTATATTGGGCCATATGAATCTCGAGGTCATTAATTTAGTCGTACTCCTAGGTCCAGTGTGCGATAAGTTATGAATACTGTCGAACGCCATTTTCCTATATTTTTGTGGAATATAGGGTCGTTCTTGACCTTGGGACACATCACATGTTAACATGGTTTTTATGCCAGGGAGTCTTTTTTGTCTCAGTTGTAGACTTGATTTGTCTGAAGATATCAATTTTAATAATTCTTCATCCCCTAGCTGCTCAATAGCTATTTCAGCATAGGGTAACTGAGATGGCACTGAGACAGATTCTATTCGGCTCAGAGCATCAGCGGGTGTATTTAATTCCCCTTTTATATCCCTGATGTCTGTTGTGAATTGACCTATGAATTCTAGGTGTCTCATTTGCCTTGGCGATGCATGTTCTGCTCTCTGCTGGAATGCATGTGTGATAGGTAGGTGGTCTGTATACACAGTAAAAGTTCTACCTTCTACATTATGCCTAAAATGCCTAATTGCAGCATTTATCGCCAATAGCTCCCTGTCGTACGTACTATAATTTTTCTCAGCCTTAGATAGTTTCCTCGAGAAAAATGCTAAGGACTGGTTTTGATCATTATCAATCTGGTACAAAGTTGCACCAATTGCAAAGTCTGACGCGTCTGTTGCTATGCATAATGGAAGACTGTCATCTGGGTGAGCTAATAATGTTGCATTAGACAGCATATTTTTGACATTGTCAAATGCTAACTTGGCCTCTTCTGTCCATATGACAGGAGTTTTGTCGCGTTTTTTATTTGTTTTTATCAAATCGAATAATTTGCCTTGTTCGGCCACTGCGTTTTTTATGCAACGTCTATAGAAATTTGTCATCCCTAAAAATCGTCTTAATTTAGCGACTGTTTTTGGTTTGGGGAAGTTTATTATTGGCTCAACCCGGACTTTTTGAGGGGCAATTCCAGCAGAAGTAATGCTGTACCCGAGAAAATCAATATGTGGTTTTGCATATTCGCATTTACTGGGATTGATAGTTAAACCGGCAGCGTGCAGTCGCTGTAATACGGTTCTCAATTTCTTCTCATGCACTTCAATGCTTCCACTGGAGCATATGCAGATATCATCTATGTATGCGTAGGCATATGGTATGTCTCTCAATACACCATTTATAAATCGCTGGAATGTCTGTGCAGAATTTCTTAATCCAAATGGCATTCGAAGATATTCGAAGAGGCCGAATGGAGTTATTAGCGCCGTTTTTTTGATATGGTTTTTAGCCATAGGTATCTGGTGGAAAGCCCAATTAATATCAATTTTGGTAAATAGATCATTTCCTTTCATGTTTATATTAAAATCCATAATATTAGGAACTGGATATCTATCTGGTTTTGTTTGAGCATTTAGGCGTCTGTAGTCACCTACTACTCGCCATTTTCCACCTGGCTTAGGGATGATATGAATGGGTGAGCTCCATGAGCTATTTGAGGGTCTACAAACTCCTTCTTTTACCATTCTATCGAATGCATCCTTAGCCACTTTTAATCTATCTGGAGCTAAGCATCTTGCTTTTGCTACACAGGGTTGTCCTACAGTTTCTATTATATGAACTGTGTCATGTTTATATGTAGGATTTGGATTAAAAGTTGGTTCGGTGATACCAGGAAAATCTGTCAATATATTGACGAATTTATCATTTGATTGCGTGCACGCATTAATTATATTAATTATTTGATAATTTTTAGTTTTTCCTTTTATGTGTTCACCGGTTGTGGAGTCTATTAATTGTTTATTTTTAAGATCAATCAATAGTCCATAATAGGCTAAGAAATCTGCTCATAATATAGGGTATTTGACATCAGCTATGGTGAAAGTCCATTTCATTGGTTTGTTAAAACCTATATTTACTTTGCATTTTTTGATTCCATATGCAGAGAAACTATGGTTATCTACTGCATTTAATTGGGATTTTGGAGTGTAATTCTTATGCTTGATCTTGGCTGGCAGTATGCTTATATCTGCGCCTGAGTCGGCAAGAAATTCTCTCCTTTTTGACCTGTCCTGTATGAACAGGCGGCAAGAGTAGTTATCTGATGGGTTGGTTGCCGCTGATACAACCCCTCTCTTTAGTTTGACTTATTGGGAGATTTTTGGTTGTCTCTAACCATGTCCAATTCCGTGAGCAATTCCTTCTTCTTTTGCTCATCTTTGATCATCCTTTCGGCATAGAATCGGCAGGTGATTTTACAAGTCCTGGTGTTTTCTCCCCATTTATTATGGTGGAAGCAATAGTCTTCACGCCAATTCGGATTTTTGTATTTGGGTCTAGATTTAGACCTTGGTGGTGTTCTGCCAGGGCTGTTTTTTCTGCTGTTATTTCTGCGGTCACGAGATCTTGAGTCTTGTTCTCACCAATTTTGGTTTTTAGAACGGTTGTTGTGATTTCCGCTGCTATTGGTATTTTTATTTTCCATTTTTAAAACAGCAATTTCGGCTCTGAGTTCCTCTATTTTGGATTTTTCCGCTGAGATGGCACTGATTGCAGTTTTACCTGTGTATTCCAGTGCCTGTTCAGCAGCTTTGACCAAATTTAATAATGCCTAATCACTGGTAGCGTTTGTAAGATTTAGAGCTCCAAGTGATTGCACAACTGATGTAGGTAGTTGTTGGCAAAATCGGTCAGCTATTACCAAGGGTGATACATGATTATCCCCTTTTTTCATAAGTTTTGCCATGAATACTGTGGGCTTGTCGTCTCCGATGGACATGCCTCTCATCAATTCTCGAATTTCCTCTCGAGCGGTTATGCCAAATGCAGTTCTTATTTTATTCTGGAACCAACTATACGAATCTTCTGCTTCGTCAGGACATTCCATGATGTCTGGACAAGCTTTTATGATTTGTGTGGGCATATTTCCACACAATTGTCTGTATCTGTGCTCTCGAGGAATCTCCTCGAGTCGGAAACAGCCGGTTAGTTGAATGAACCAAGTTTCTACATCCTTTGGGAGAAACTCTGGTAGTTGGATCCGTTTTTTGAGTGTATTTTTGGCTTCTTCGACTTTCTTTTTGTCGTATTCCGATATTGCCTTGGCTACTATCTCCTTCATATATTGATCGAACAGCTCTTTTTCTATCTGAGCCTGTTTCTCAACCAGTAACCTACGTTCTTTTTCCTCTGGATTTTCAGTCGAAGTTCCAGGCATTTTAGTTTCGTCGTTTTTCAGCATTATTTTTCAAATTAATTTTCCGTTTCTTAATTTTTGGAAATCCAGCTTAGCCGAACTTGTAGCAGAAATTGTTGTAGGACTATTTCCTATCTAGCAGATGTATATGCGTGTTCTACCGAGAATTTGTTGACCCGTCTGGTTTATGGGCAACGTTTATTTGGTATAGGGGTGTAAATTTCCCACTCCTTGGTCGACTAATAGTCACCTAAGTCACACCAGCTATTTCTAGCCAATGAAAAAGTCGCGTCTAAGCCGCACTTATCAGCAGAGCGATTTCTCACTTGTCTAGCGTTTTCACGCCTGCACCACTGTAGCAACGTTGAGGTCACCACTGTGGCTTGTTTGGTGTAGGTAGATGCTACCTACACGGGGTTCATGGAACCTAAGGAGGAAGACAGTGGTTTACGTGCGGGGTGACCGAATTATTTCTCGGTACTGGTAGCCAGTTGGTTTAAGTTGCCTTACCGTACACTAAGCGTACTTCCTAACTGGGGCAATCGTCCAAAAGCGATGCGGTACCATATACGGACCGCAGCACGTATACTGTCAGTGAGTATGTAAATATTACATACTCACTTGCCTCCGTTTACCACCTCAACGGTAAACACCAAAAAGCATCGTCTGTATGAGTGCATACAGACGATGTAATTTGTTTAATGTGCAATGCACAATTAGTATGGGTCACGGACTTTGGTCTGCGACCCGTCTGTCGACACAGGGCCGAGCCCTGAGGAGGCAAAGAGGGAAACGTCCCCACAGACATCATAATATCCGAATTTGAACTCATGTTCAGATGAAGACATGAAGACAGAAATAAAACTCGTATCTTTTTCAGGCAATCTTAATACATTTTATTTTAGTATCGACTCATCCAGATTTAGACAATTTTTGACAAATAAGTTGGTTTGATCCGACAGACTGGGGCCATGAAATATATGAAGATGAACACAAATTGAATAGAAAGTAAAAACCCATCGATGGACATGAATGCAGCCAACCTTATTTGCTTTATCTCTCGCTTCTCTATGCTTTGCTTACAGTTTGCAGTCATATTATATTTTATTATATTTTATTTTATCAGTCATCCACGTGCGCTTTGTCTATTGTATGTCGACATGTATATTTGCTATCTTTAATTTTATTGGCTGCATATACATTAATTTCCTCTCGCTTTTTATGTATTATCGACATTGCATGTTTGAAGGCAATTAAGCAGACAATAAGTGGGGAAATCTTACCGACAAGAAGTACTAACTTGTGAAGACGAATTCTAATTTTTATTCACTCTTGTTCTGGCGATACCCGGTACTAGGTTCTTCTTAATAATGCAGTCCTTCTTGTGTAGGTGGATAGTAGCAGGTCCAAGTCTCAAGTTGTTTGTTAAAGTCCTCGCATAGGCAATTGATAAGTGTACCATCTAAGGATGTAGATTCACTTCAACCTGATCTACCTTGAAGACAAACTAGGATGGTAGTTCAAATTATGGTTAGGTTCAATTGAAGACAAAAGACAAATAAGGAGTGTTCTTTCATCACGAAGGATTAGTAGTGATGATATATAAGTCATTTCTAATTTTGTCAGTTTACATATCGTATTTCAAAACGATCTTTTAAAAACACCTGCGAGGTGAAGTTTTAGGTGAACAATATGATCAGATGGAGTTCCTAGCATCTGTTAGGAGGGAAATTTGGTGTGTTGAAGACAAATTTGGAACAAGCTTAGTTTGAGATAACTGCTTTGCTCTGCCATTTAAAGGTTGCGTAGAGCCTTCTTTCGCGCATAGTGAATTTGATTTCATCTATATTTGTTTATTTTCCTCACCTAACTCTCACTCAAACCAAAAGCTTCGAAGCCTAATGTTTCATGATAGGAGTCTTTTACACACAACAACCATCACTTATGAAGACAAACAATTAGGTGAAGACAAAGGTATTTTCTGATGGTTTCCCCTACTTGTTGTCTGCAATAGCTTTTTTTTTTATCTTTTTATTTTTCCGCTATACACTTTGCTTTATTCCACTTTGTTGACACTATAGTTCTTTTGTAATTATAGTCTTTAACTAAATAATTCTGCTGTTTGTTTTTGTAAGTTTCGAACTTTTTATGGATCGAAAACTTTGTTAGACTCTTCTGTCCTAACCACCCAGCTTATTGCTGATTTGTCATATTAATTTGCTGAGATATGAAGACAATTGTTAGCTGTGTTCCATCGTGTCCGAAGAAGTCTAATTCAATTCAAGAAGAATTCAGCCATAGGATATTGTCAAAGTCAAAAAAATAAAATGTCTTAAATTTACATTATCAAGACCCCTCGATTCAGTGTTTCCACTGCATGATGACCTAGTTTCAGGACATTGTGACGTCATTAGAATTTAAACACCACCATACATTAAAGGTTGACTTTATGAGCTAATTGATTTCAGATTGCCTCTTAAAACAAGGCAATCGATTTGGGACTCCTCAACATATAGGGCGCCATCTATCGGTAATTAAAGTTAGGCAAGTGACATATGAGTTACACCATGCACCACTAGAATGCATGTATGTCCAACACATGTCAAGGGTCACCAGATCTAAGTTTTGTTGGTTTGGGGAATTAAACCTAGGACCTACATATTTGCCAGCTAAAAGCGGTGAATTAATTTCATAGCTATCTTACCACTGGCTATAACTGGCGAATGTATTGTATATAGGACAAGGTATGGTGGTTCCTACACCACCATAATATATAAAAGTCAAAAACAAGCAGTTGGTCAAAACTCTTTGGCTTAAAAAAATACCACTAAACATGAATGTTTTACTAGAATACTAAAATACATCATGTCTCGAATACAAAAAAAAAATTTTTTTTCTGTTAGTCTACTCATCAACTTTCTTTCAATTTTAACCCTCACCCTCCTCAAGGGGAAATTTAGAAAGGAAAAATTGTGAATCCGCCCTGTTACTGTACATTTGAAATATTTATTTTCCAACATTAACGACATCCTCAAACCTCCGCCTACCCACCGAAAATTGTTTGTTGGGCCCTCCAAAAACTTCTGACCACCAGGCCATAATACCTAAATCCACCCTTGAGTAATAGTGATCTTGATCAATCGTGGTTTGACATATTTATTCATACTGGTTAGAAATGAGCAACAGTAAGACGAAACCATAGTAGTCGTCTTGCATCAAATTTCTCATGTCATTAAATAAATACTTTACATAGACATAATGGTCAGTTATACACAATTTTCAGTCCAGCAACAGATATTCATTTCATTTCATTTATCAAAATAAAAAAAGTACCAACAAACGGCAGCAGAGCCAATTTAGGTACAGAAGAATTTTAAAATAACAGTTTGTTTACATCAAGTAGGTATAGGCTATCTGTACAAAATCTATATCACAGATAAATCGACTGAATTCTCAACCTGTTTTCAATATTTAGAAAAATTAAAGATTAATTATTCAATGATGATGGACAAATGATTTGCAAAGCAGATGTGTCTCCAAATGTGGAAAATATCAACTTCATTTTAAGCTCAACTCTGGAACATGTATCACATCTCGTAACCTGTAACAAACGAAGAGGACTTCCTGTGGTACCACAAAGGTAAATATATGGATAGAAAAAATGAAAATAACCTCAAATAATCAGGCGTTATCAAGTATAAGTCACAACTTGAGAAAATATGCACATGGTTTTACAGAAACCAATTTCATTTCGATAATCATAATCATCACTACTATTTAAGTTGAGGTAAAAGTTTTGTATACTGGGGCGAATTTAGAATTTCTCCGCTCTCGGCAAATTTTATTTTTCCGGCCAAAATTTCTTCTCGGAAGGGGGATGAAGGTTAAAAACTGTAAAGAAATTTTGCAAGTGCAGTGAACAAAAAACTCTGGTAGAACAAAAGTTTTTGATCATTCAGTAATGGATACCCAAATAAACACGAAAATCTGTGCCAACAATAACATCAACAGCCCTAAAATGGACATGAGTTTCACTGGATTACATCTATGTATTTAGATAGCATTAAATTCACAGGACCAAGAGATTGAAAATAAACGAAAAAAGACCTACGGCGCATGCTCAGAAAACCTAAGCCCATTTTAAGGTTTTAAAATGATGGAAGGTTCGGTAAACATTGGTGAGATAGGGCTATTTGGTATCCATTACTAAATGATTGAAAGAACAAGTATACAGCGGTTTTTGTGAGAGAACCCTGATTTTTTTTTGACATTTAAATAATATGGCGGTATGAACAATTAAGAGCATGTTTTTATTCTCTTTAAGATTTTTTTTTTTTAATTAAAATTTGACGTCCTTGGCAATGGCCCTCTCACCCCCTTAAATTCACCCTGTAGTACATGAACACAATAAATTATATGTTTTTGAGTGTTTATCAAATTGATGAATGAAGGATGTATTTAAAATGGACTCCAGTTTGGAATCGAATAATTGAGGGAGATTTCTAAAAAAAAATTTAAAAAAATTACTCATTCGCCCAACAGATTGAAGGCCAAAGAAACAAGCCTCTTATCATACAAAATTTTATGGGATAAAACTAGACGATCAAAGTTATCGAATGCGATTGTAAGAGAACCATTTTTTGTAGAAAGCTGAAATTTTGGAAAAACATTAACATGTGTTTGCTAAAGATTCTGTGAAAATTTCGCTGAAATCGTACAATGATACGATTAAATTTTGAAATGGTTATGTGAATTACCCTGTGGATATAAAATGGCGTATTGCCGTACTTGTATCTACAGGGCTCTATTCAAACAACCGATTTTCAGTAGCACCTGAATGCTCCAACAATAAAAACAAACAGTAAATACAAAAATGTAAATTTCAAATAGGAGCGTACAAAGTTCAAGACGCTATAACAATCACCAATTTCGATATAAATTATCAATATCTCAAATAATTAAGTATGTCCATTTTGAACTGCCGAAAAATGTAATAAGTACGTAAATAATTTTTTTTCTTTATTTTTTTAAACACAAGCACACACATTTCTTCCTTATTCGCAAAAATTACAAACTGAACACTTCCAAAATGTTTATCTTCTAATCTATTTTCCTTATAACGTGATCGTTATCAACTGTATCATCAAAATGTTGAGCACTTCCGTTGTCTACATCTCCATGAAACGGGAACACAGTTTGTTAACCTACGCTCAAAACCAATTGTTTTTCGTAATTGCGAGTATTAAGACTTTTTTTTTTTTTACTACACTCACTTTTTACCTCATCTCTTTCTTAATTTTTTCAACTTAAATGTTTTATGATTTTAAGCACCCTGTTATTAAACCCATTAACAGTCAGTTCCTTCGACCGAGCAACGAAATCCGAACTCCGAAGTTAGACTCGAATGCGCCTGTTAATAGGAGGCTATACTTGAAGTCGATGCCGACACCCTACACATGCCCGGACAATCCACGCCCTTCTTCACCTTTTCCAGTTTTCTTATTTTTTTGTTTCCTCAAAAATTCAATATAGGCCAGACTGTGGGTGAAACACTGAAGTGGAGAGCCGTCCTGCTAGCATACTGTCAAGAGATTCTTCGACACTTTAGGTCACCATAGGTCACTGCAAATGGTAGTGCTTCGTGAAACCAGTTGAACCGATTATACAAGAGGTTTTTTTCCGAAGTACATAACCCAGAAGTTTATTTCAAATTTCATGACAACTGCTACAAAAAACTGCACATTTTAGACTCATTAAACTGCCAAAAATTCAACATAATCCGACCTACCGGACGGATTATATCCATGATCTGCACCAAAATCAATATGTTTCGTCTTTTGTATAGATACGAACGTCTGAACTAAATTTTGTGACTATCGAAAAAAAATTGCAACGGAAGAGAGAAAAATACATGCGTAAATATGCATATGAATTTGAGTAGATGATTCCAAACGTTTTCTTGGGTCATAAAACGAAAAACGTGCGAGGTCCCAACCTCAGATTCCAGCCAGGAAGGCTACTAACAGTGTTTTGTAGTGCACTCTGCACTGCATTGCACGAACGCCCGCCCTTCAAAAAACAGTGCAGAAGTATCATGTTAGTAGTTTATTTTCTCTCTAATTACTTTTGATCCACCTTTGGAAGAAAAAACAGCTAATTTTTTTGTTTTGCATGTAGAAAATTAAATGAAAGTAAATCTGTTGAAAATGTGCGTCGAAATTTTCAAGATTTACCAAATACCTTGATAGAAATGCGAAATATTGATTGTACAAGTACACCAGATTCAGGACAGGGGATTTTTTTTACTTATTACAACAGTACCAATCAATTTGAATTTTTTTCGGTGTGTTGTGAAAAGTATATTTTTTTGCAACCATTCTTATTCCAGTCTGAATATTGGAGGTAAGTTTGTTGACGATAACAGCTTCTTATTTGAAGAACTGAAAAATATTAAAGACCAGAATAGTGAGTTTCATTTTATTATACCTACCAAATCCAAGTGTTTGGTCATATTTTGTGATATACCTATTGAATTATGATCTCTTTTATACGAAAAAGTCATGAAGGAACATTGGCAGCATTTAGTACGCATTCAAGTTATACTCATAGCCTATGCTGTTCATGGTTAAATGGAGTAGTGTGGAATACCTTGTTGTGAGAGATATTCTCACCAGAAGGAAATTCAACAGAATTTAAGCATGTTCAACCACTTCGTACGTAAGTACGGGTAAGCCAGAACCAGACTGAACACTGGCGATTTTAGAGCCGGTTCTAAGAGTTTATATACTGGTTTTGGCACACACACACAAACACACGTACGTAAGGTAATACGTACGTTAGTGAGAATGGCTAGGTCATATCATCCCCTACCGAGATAAGAGATGTCTGGCCAGTTTGTGTACAAATTGTGATGTCATCGTACTGTGTCACGATTCAGTACTCGTATATTAGCTGCAAGTACATGCAGGTAATTACGATCGAACGAGTTTCGTGTGTTTAACGTCATGTAGACGAATAATTGGCCTGCCCTTTGGGGCGGCAACTGTCGTTGAGGGGTCCGAGCCCCTTTTACCTCATACCAGTGAGTCCCCACAGCTACTCCCCCCAGTTTTTGCGCTACAAAAACGATCAAAAATGCGCAAGGCCTGGGGGGGACATGCGGGTTTATGAGCGCCTTTTCTGGTCTGCCTCCCACTTGGCTAGTGTGCTTCCAACTGCAGCGCTGATGCATTCATAAGATTAACGTCTTGCGCCGGCGCACGCCTGGTATTGGGCATGACTGCCTTCTCCCCTATGCCTCAATGGACGATTTTTTGTATAGGCATAGGGGTGGTGGTGGGAGTGAGGGGGCAGCGGTCATTTAAAGATTGGCTTTCTCAGCATCGGGGAGTTTGATGTCTCCGATGCCAAGGCAACCATCTTTGCCTTCTCGTTTGCTGCCTGCTCAGCCGTAAAAAGGAACTTCATCGGCTCCCTGGTCTCTGTAGGTTTTGGCACCGATCTCGGAGATTCCCTTATCGGGGCCGATTCTGGCGGTAACCAGGGAGGAGAGATGATCGGTGGGAGCAGAGTTGTCATCTCCGTCAGGACTTGGTCAATGGGAGGAGCTATGTCCATAAGGAGCTCCTCCTCTATCCAGTCCAGCTCCGTTCTTTGCTCAGTCTTCTGCTGAGTCTGTGAAGGCTCAGTAGTTTTCTAGGTGAATTGGGAGGTGGCAGACTTTAGGATGGTGTTGGTTGGCAGTGACATTAGAAGGTTGTTAAGGAAAAGGAACCAAAAATATATCAGAAAAACACGTCCAAGTATTCTGGCGGTTCTGAAACGGGTGATTTTGCTTCGATTTTCGATTTACCATTACAGGAATGCTTCATTATTTCCGAATCTTCTTCTCAATATGTAGAGGGGATAGCGCTTAAAATTCTCGGCCGTATGCAAGTTTCCCAATTAAGTTATGATCGGTTTAAGCAGAGTTATGCCTAAAATAAACTCAGTGAATATAATTTTTCGAATTTTATTACAAAGGAATCTCCGCTTGTGACGTCACGTCGTAGAGATTATCTTTGTGTTTAACTGAAAACGCACGTTGCAATGTTTTGTTTCCGTATTGCACGTGGATTTGTTTATTCCTGTTGTTTTCTTTTTGTTGGCATTCCTCGTTTGTTTATCTCCGGAGTTTCTTTGTCTCGCGAAGTTCCGATTTTCCTCGCATATTTTTTAGCGGGTTTTAACTTACATAGCGGACATTACTTTTTCGGGAGTAAATTTTATTTTCTTCGCATTAACCTCTCAGACCTGCGAGTAGGGCGGGAATTTTTACGTTTTTTACTGCCAGGGGGCCTGCCTCTTTTACGTGGACATAAGGGGGCCTCAGGATCGAATGTTTTGGTTGTAACATTGTCCGAAAATCTTACTGACTTTTTTAGTGTTTTCTGATGTGAATTATTTTTCTTACTTTTTTCGACGGATTTGTCTGGGTTTATTGGTGAATCCGTCTGTATATTTTCTACATTTTCCTTCTGCAACCTTTTTATTCTTTTATCGTCACTTACCATGTATGCAGACTTCAATCTGTCGATTGAAATTGTTCGAGGTTCGCCTGCAATGAGTATCACAAAGTTTTTCTCATCTTGTGATACTACTTTGTAAGGACCGGCGTATGGTTTTTCCAGCGCAGATCTCATTTTTTTGTCTCTAACAAATACATATGAGGTATTGGCCAAGTGTTTTGAGATGTAAATCTTGGGCTGGCCATGGCGAGCTGCCTGTTCTAGAAAATTGTTGGCATCATTTCTTATATTTTGTACCATAATTTTGAGGCTAACTTCCTTCGATTTTGTGAAGAAGTCCCCTGGAAGGCGTTGCTCTTCACCAAATGCTAATTGCGCTGCAGAATGACCTGTATCCGTTTGTAGGGCAGATCGGAGGCCTAAGAGGATGGTTGGAAGTACATCTACCCATCTCTTTGTATCATGTGACATGATAGAGGCTTTGAGAGCTCTATGCCATCTCTCGATTTTGCCATTGGCTTGAGGATGGTAAGCTGTGGTATGACTGTGTTAAACACCAAGCTTATTTGCTAACTCTTTAAAGAGCGAGCTCTCAAATTGGCGACCTTGGTCTGTAACTATGACTTCTGGTACACCGTACCTCGCAATCCAGGTATCATATAACCTTGCAGCTACTGTGGGAGCTGACATCTCGTGTAGAGGGATTGCTTCTGGCCATTGTGTTGCCCTGTCTATTATCGTCAACAGGTATCTGTGTCCTTGAGATGGTGGCAATGGGCCTACCAAATCCATATGAACCATTTTAAACCGCTCTGTTTGTTTGAAAGATTTGAGGGGCGAGTGAGTGTGTCTTCACACTTTGGATTCTTGACAGTTCAGGCAACTGCGAGCCCATTTGTTGCAGTCAGACTTCATTCGTGGCCATACAAATCTTTCCGAAATTAATTTAGCTCTACATTTTGGCCCAGCATGTGACAAGTTGTGTACACTGTTGAAAGCCAGCCTGTGATATTTTACTGGTAGAAATGGCCTATTATTACCTGTACTGATGTCACATGTTAATAAAACAGCAGTACAGGAAATTTTTCACTGTCTCAATTTGAGAGTAGTATCATCGTTCGATAACAACTCTTGCAGTTCTGCATCCTTAAGCTGTGCTTTAGCTATTTCAGCATAAGGCAATTGGACAGGAGCCGAGATAGCTTTGATTCTACTCAAGGCATCAGCTGGAGTGTTAAGTTCTCCACTTATATACTGGATGTTGGTAGTCAATTGACCAATATAGTCTAATTGTTGTGCTCTTCTCAACGATGCCGGTTCTGCTTTTTGTGTGAAGGCATATATTAGGGATTTATGGTCAGTATACACAGAAAAACATCTACCCTCTAATTGGTGCCTGAAATGCTTCAATGCAGCAAAAATTCCGAGCAATTCCCTATCGTATGTGCTATAGTTCTTTTCTGTTTTTGAGAGCTTCCTCAAGAAGAAAGCTAGTGGTAACTTCTTGTTGTCTTTGTAAACTTGGTACAGGGTTGCACCAATAGCAAAATCAGAGGCATCGGTACTCACGCATAACGGCAGACTTTCGTCTGGATGAGCCAATAGAGTTGCATTTGCCAGTATATCTTTGATTTTCTCAAAGGCCTTTTCAGCTTCTTCATTCCATTCGAGTGGAGTTTTGTCTTTCTTTTTACTTGTTTTAATTAGTGCAAACAGCTTACTTTGTTCGGCTGCTGCATTCTTCATGCAACGTCTATAGAAGTTCACCAACCCCAAGAAATGCCTGAGTTTAGCAACATTTGAGGGTTTTGGGAAGTTCAGTATTGGCTCTACTTTGGTCTTCAATGGGGAAATGCCTTCGGTCGAGACTTTGTAGCCGAGGAAGTCAATTTCAGTTTGTGCGTATAAGCTTTTACCTACGTTGATAGTGAGTCTGGCGGCGTGTATACGCTGTACCACGGCTCTCACATTCTCCTCGTGCTGTTGCTCACCGCCTTCAGAGCAAATGCAGATATCATGATATCATCCAAGTATGCATATGCAAACGGCAATTCCCTAAACAGTCCGTTGATAAATCTCTGGAAAGTTTGTGCTGAGTTGCAAAGTCCAAACAGCATTCGAAGGTATTCGAATAGTCCGAAGGGGGTTATAATCGCTGTCTTTGGTATGTCCTGGTCGGCCATAAGAATTTGGTGGAATGCCCAGTTGATGTCAATTTTGGTGAACATCGTTTTACCCTTCATGTTCGCGTTGAAGTCCATTATATTGGGGACTGGGTAGCGATCAGGAACTGTTATGGCATTTAAGGCTCTATAGTCTCCAACAATTGGCCACTCTCCACTTGCTTTTTTGGTCATATTGATAGGGGAGCTCCATGAGCTTTTTGAGGGGCGACATACACCCTCCTCAATGATGCGATGAAAGTACTCCCGTGCCGCTTTGAGTTTGTCAGGCAGTAACCTTCGTGCTCTAGCATGGCAAGGCTGTCCTTTGGTTTCTATGTAATGAACCGTATCGTGTTTGTATGTAGGATGCCTGTGAATTGATGGTTGAGTGACTCCAGAATAGTCAGACAGGATCCGTAAGAGTTGTCCATCGACTTTTGTACAGCTGGATATGTTTGTGTCCAGTTTGTAAGCATGCGTTTTGCCATCCACACAATTTTTAGTTTCACTATTGATCAGTCTGCCATGTTTGAGGTTAATGATCAGGCCATAATGTGCAAGAAAATCTGCACACAGGATTGGGTTTGGAACATCAGCAACCGTGAAGGACCACATCATTTTTTCCTTAAGTCCGATGTCAACTTTGCTGGTCTCAAGTCCGTAAGCTGGAAGGTTTTGACCATTCACAGTATAGAGATAGTATTTTGGAGGAAGTACTTTTTTGTTTTTATTTACTGGCAATATACTCAAGTCTGCACCTGAGTCTATTAAGTACCATCTCCTATTAGTCCTGTCCTTGATGAACAGGCGGCATGAGTGTTTTTCCAAGGGGTCTTTGGCCGCATAGATAGCCCCTTGTTCTAGTTTGACGCCTCCTTGGTATAGGATTTGCCCCACCATTTGCATCTGTTGTTGCATTTGGTAGCCTCCGCACCAAACCGGTTGTGGAAGAAACAACTTTTATCATCCCAATTTCGAGACTGGGTTTTGGGAGGTGATGTTCTAGGGGCAGTTGAACTCTGACCCCTGTTACTGGAACTAGATCTGCGGTCTCTGGACCGGGACTGTTGTCCTCTGCTATTGCTGTTGTTGTTGCTGTTTCTTGATTTAGATCTTTGTCGCCAGCTACTGTTGGGTTTTGTTGAGCCTTGGCTTTTGTTCCTTTTAACTTCTTCGGTCAACTGAGCTATTTGGGCTCGAAGTTGAGAGAGTTCTCCAGTCTCTGCAGATACTGCACTGACCACCGGCTTTGACCTGGTGTATTCGAGCGCATTATCTGCTGATTTCGCAAGGAAGTCCAAGTCTGCAGATGTATTGATCACAGTTGAATCAACAACAGCTAGGCATTGCACAACACTTTGGGGGAGCTGCTTGCAAAATTGATTGCCTATGACAGAAGAGGCTACGATATTATCCGCCTTCTGCCTTAACTTCGCCATGAAGATCGAGGGTTTGTCGTCCCCCATCTTCATACCACCCATCACATCATCAATTATTTCGTTCTTTGTTTTTCCAAAAACATTCTTGATCTTCTTGACAAACCAGGCATATTTGTCCTCTTCTGTCGAAGGGCATTCCATGATGTCCAGAATGTGGCGGATTATCTGCGGGGGCATGCCTCCACAGATGTGTAAGTACCTCTGGTTCAGTGTTATGTTTTCTGTTTTGAACCTGCCTTCCAAGAGTGTCAACCACAAATCTACCTCATTGGGCAGAATTTTGAGGATCTCTATCCTCCGTCTATAGAAGTTGGGGTTTTGTCCTGGCTGCAATTTCAAAAGTTGCATAATTTGCGCCAAGACTTCGGGTGTCAGCTGTGGCTGACTACTAACTCCCTGTGATGGTTGTGGGTTTTTGGTTGGTGGTGGAACCATTGCTATGTCTTTCTAGTGACAAGCGTATTCCACAGAACTACTTCCTTCCTTGCTGGTTGAAAACACTGGCTCCTGTGTTTGTAGGACAGGTGTTTTCAGGTCAGAACTTTGGCTTAAAGCTCGACCACTTCTCAACGTTTTAACTGCGAGTTCTTCTTTGTTTATTGCAGTTCCCAGTCGTGCTAATTCTGGGTGTCGAGGGCCTTCTTCAGTTTTTGGTAAATTTTTAGAGTGTCGAGTCGAAG
Organism: Ericerus pela; assembly: GCA_011428145.1. Lineage (NCBI taxonomy): Eukaryota > Metazoa > Arthropoda > Insecta > Hemiptera > Coccidae > Ericerus > Ericerus pela. Next base: position 90,690 of record WOFM01000449.1, read on the forward strand.
TCGGGGAGGTTGGGGGATGAGTCCAACCTTCTTCCTCCAGGTCTACTGTCTTGTTTCTCCTTGTTTATATTTTAAGGAGAGGGGTATAAATTCCCACATCAGCAGACTCTACTTCGACGACCAAAAAGGTGTCTTAGTCTGCAAAAAAATATTTTTATTTGCCGAGCAAGCGAGTATCTTGCCAGCGCAGTGCGCCGAATTTTTATAATAGCGCAACGCGCCTCCAGACACCTCACAACGTAGCCAAAAATCACGTCGGGGTCACCACTGTGAAATACCTTGTTGTGAGAGATATTCTCACCAGAAGGAAATTCAACAGAATTTAAGCGTGTTCAGCCACTTCATACGTAAGTACGGTTAAGCCAGAACCAGACCAAACACTGGCAATTTTAGAGCCGGTTCTAAGAGTTTATATACTGGTTTTGGCACACGCACACAAACACACGTATGTAAGGTAATATGTACGTTAGTGAGAACGGCCAGGTCATATCATCCCCTACCGAGATAAGAGATGTCTGGCCGGTTCGTGTACAAAACGTGATGTCATCGTACCGTGTCACGATTCAGTACTCGTATATTACCTACAAGTACAAGCAGGTAATTACGATCGAACGAGTTTTGTGTGTTTAACGTCATGTAGACGAATAATTGGCCTGCCCTTTGGGGCGGTGACTGTTGTCGAGGGGTCCAAGCCCCTTTTACCTCATACCAGTGAGTCCCCACAAGTAGTATATAAGGAGTAATTATAAAATGTAAGTTATCTCTTTTTACAGGGAACGCATCCCAAGTGTATATGACAATATCTACATTGCTCAAAAATCGTGCAAAATTGGCCAATCATAAAAAAACAAAACTATTCAATCCTGGGAAATACAATTTTCCACTTAGTTATGATGATGACTTCGTAAATTTGGAAAATATTCTGCAAAGTGACGAACCAGGTGTTCACTTATTTGTGAGTTCACTTAATTTGATATTACCAAATAACATCACTTGTAAGCATACTTAATGATTGAATTTAATTAACCAATTGATAAAAAAGATTATATCATTACGAAGCATATGATACGTTTGCTGATCAGCAACAAATTGTCATGCACTCGAAGATGAGATGAAAAATTACAGAAATGTTCCCAAGATAACCAAATACTGAAATGTGTCACAAGTACATTGTTTTATAATTATTTTACCTGATCACTAATATGATGAAGTATCTATAGGATAATTGTTTTTATTTTCTTAATTTACAGATGTATTGAAGTCATTATACTGCAACGATGAAATGTTAGTTAAATAAGAAATTGGGAAATGGTTTAGAATTTGCAACCGAGTTTGCAAGTGGTATGTAAAATTATTTACCCCAAAGGAAAATACAACTGAGTACCAATAATGTGTCGCAACCTTCTTCCTCTGTCTCTACAGCTCCTAATTCTGAAAAACCAGCAGCTTCCTCTATCTCTTCTGCTCCTAGTAATGTTAAACTAATTACTTCCTATAGCTCTGCTCCTTTAAACTGTGAAGAAAAAATTGATTCTTTGATTCTACTGCTTCAAATTCAAGAGAATAGATTGTTTCCTCTAACTTTGCTGCTCCAAATTGTGGAGGTCCATATCAAGTTTTACAATTGGGTGAATTTTAAAAATTTTGTAAATATGAATATTGTCATAGAAGAATCGATGAAAAAATTTTTAAGGTATTAGCTACTGAAAATCATCATTCAAAAAAACCCATTCTTAAGGAATACAAAGCGAAATTACTGAATTTTATCAACAAACAAACTGTATTGAATGTTTTGATCATTGGCATACATGTGGAGATTTTAGGGTATTACAACCTGCTGGAATTAAAAAAAAACCTCTTCAGAAACAAAGCAAGAATTATACTTCTGGGAGGGGGTGGATTCAAGCTCAAAATCCCATAATTGTTACCTCAAAAATAGAATTATTTTTTTAAAAGTTCATATTTACTGATTTTTTCTCATTTTGGAGCCCGGTAACTCACCTCTAATCTCGCTAATAATCTTTCAAAAAAATGGAAAAGTTGGAAATAATTTTTTTTTTTTCTTTTAAATAATCAGTCATGGCTCCATCACTGGTTTGTTTGGTTTTTTTATCATTAAAATTTTTTACATAGTTGAATGTTTTCAAGAAATTAATCAAGTTACATCTAATAGGCCTCAATAGCTCTACAACTACATGTCTTACTTATAGCTCAGAAGTTTATTTTTATACAACTTTACTGCAGTTATTAAAGCAGCTAAAGGTAAGTTGTGACATACTTCTTGTACTAACTTCTGGGAGCGCTGAATCAAGTTTGGTATTTATCCGTTATCACTTATCAATGTGCTTGCTTTTTCAACATAAGTTTCGACCACGTTTACATCCATCACTCTGGTATCATGGAAGCTAGTGGTCCTCCAGACATAGTACCCTATATTCAAATCCCATCAGAGAATTAAAGTAATGTTTTTTGTTTTTTTTCCAATTATAAAAGTGTGTTTTTTAAAAACTTGTTTTCAATGTAAATTTATTTTACACCTGAGTCATTTTCACTACCAGCTCTATAATAAAGAGTTACTATTCTTAAAATAAAATCTAAGGTGGCTCAAACATTCAACATGCTATGAGGTCACCCAAAAAGCAGATACAGGCTTTTGGCCCTATAATCAAACAGTAAATTCAATACTTAAGGAGTTATCAGGCTCTTGTAATGGTTAGCTGATTGGGCCTTTTATCTTCAATCTGCAACTGTTAACAAGTTTTTTTCTGGATCATTTTGATCAGTTAAACCTTAATAAATTTTCTAATCTTCATCATCTCCATAGTAATACAATTATTTATTGTGAAAACTTCTCTTATTTTGTTAACTGGTTACACCTATTTTTTTTTATTGATTCTTTGATTTAAATTTGTTTTTTCATCTAAAACTGTCTATTTCTTGAACAAAGGAAAAATAACCAAGATGAGTGAAAAATGAAAAATATTTTATGCTGCCTAGCAATAGTCATCTCCTCATCAGTCTCTTCTATCGGTTTAGTGCAGGGCCATGTCAACCATATGGTAGAATGGGAGACCACCCAGAGTAACACATTTTTTTTTAGAGGTGGCAAATTTGGGGAGAAAAAAATGTAAAAACTAGCGCAGCAGCCACTTTGCTGGAAAATGAAGGATTTCAAAAAACCAGCCAATTACAACCAAAATTGGATTATGTGAAGAAATTTTGGATAGGAAAAAAAATAAATGAAAGAATGAAAATGAAAATATTGAGTAAAAATGAAAAAATTTTAATTTTATTATTAGGGCGTATTTAATAAAACTGCATAAAAGGATGAGGCCAGGGCAGTAAGTGGACATATCCAAAAAACAAAATCAAATGCATTTTGTTCATTTTTTAAATAAAAAACTGAAAATAATGGGTTTCACATGGAAAAACTTGTCTGTTCTACCATCTGACCATCATATCTTCATGTTTTGAAACTATTGAAAGGGTGGATTTGAAAAAGAAAAGCAATTTGTGAGGAATTCTTGTGTTCACCATCACCACAATTTTCCTATCCACAGTACTACTGAACAAGGGAAAAAACTCCCATTACCTGCTTCTGCATAATTACTATCTTGCCTGAAAATTTCAACCTTAACCCTCTTTATAGTTCTATGAAAACAGTGAACACGAATTTTTGGGCGATACATGTAACATAAAAATAAAAAATAAACAATTAGGTAAAACCGGTACTTACCGCTCGTTTTTTTTTCTCATAAAACCTTTGACTATATGGTACTGGACTAGTAAAGTTCCGTAAGACCAATGTACTTTTTAATGTCAAGATATGCTGGTGAAAAAGTAGGCAACCCTAGCGTACCTTCTGCATACTGTCGACGTTTTTCTTGAGTTCACCAATTTAGAATACATTTGATAAAGAGATCCCTTAAATTCACCCGGACAGCGTACATAAACACAAAGCAAAGTATGTCAAAAGGTACGCTCTGGTTGCCTATTCAGCGCCAGCATGTCAAACCAGAAATCATCAGTCTTCACTGGTCTAGTACTATACAGTCGAAGTATAAAACAAATAATTTTCATCATCCCCACCTCTAATCTTTTTACGAGATCAAATTTTAATACGCCTTTTGTGAGTAAACTGGGTAAAAACTATTCAGGTTTCATTAATCGATGGAGCAATTCGCATTTATACCACGATCCCACGGTCAAATATTGTGGGATTAGAGATTCAAAATTTATTTTAACACATAACACCCAGATTCTCTAAGGCAGATACGGAATTACACTGCAATCATTTTAAAGTCTTTGGGCAAAAACAGGAACCACCGAAGAAGAAAGGAAAACAAAATAAAAAAGAAGAAATAAATAAATACGTTGATTAAGTAAACGAGATATAGCTCATTCGAACTCGACTAAACATAATTTTTTCGTATTAAAAACGAACGACTTAATCAAAATTACAATAAGACTATTTTTTGATGAATACCATCAGCAATTACTACAAACTGCCGGTAATTTTAACGATGAGAAATTTTGTGGTTTTAGATTTGCCCATCGATATCTAAGTACTTTACACAACATTTTGTAGACTACGGTAAGTGGAGAGAATTGAATCGAATTAACTGAACTGCATCTGAATTAGAGAGATGAAAATCTAAACTATCTGAGCAACGATTAATAGGCACCAACCAACATAAAATGAAAAACGGGGGAAAATGTGATATAATGACTGGTAAGCACAAGCAAAGCGCTTCTCCAGAACGGCTCGGGATATGGTAAGTATCAACACGCAGAAACCATGAAAACAAAATTACAATCCAATATTTCAGTTTATGATAGTTGAGTATTTGGGGCAAGTGTTGACGTATGCGTACGGTAGTTGAAGCCTTCATTCTCCAGGGAAGTGCAGCATGAGCATGATAAAATAATGCTACTATCACTCACTCAATCCTCCCATCTGATTCAGTCATGAACTACTTTGACACATCCAAAGATGTTAAATCAGAAGATATTCGGCGAATGGCAAAATAACAAAAATTTGAATATTATTTCATTCGATATAGATACGCCTTGAAGCATTGGTGGCACAACAAATAGAATGGCAACAAATCGGACATAGGTACTTTAACACTGACCGGTTTAAGTTATCGTCGCACAAATAATCAACGTTTTTCAAGTCGAGGGATTTGAGCTTATAAATTCCTCACTACGCAGTTCGCTAAATATTCACTTTTCTAATCGACTTTTTTACACGTTTTCCACTCGCTAGTGAGGAAAATTCAAGAGTTTAGAGATATGTAAATCAAGTAACGACATTATTTCCCAAAAATAATGAGCTGAAAAGTAAACAGCCAATTTCAGAGCTACATCTGAGCCAAACATTCATTATAATTAAGGTCAGGACTCTGTATAGTTATGAAGATGAATCGATCTACACATTATTATAGTGAATTCGTTGAAACTAATTCTCAGTCAGAACTAAAATAGAATAATATGTTTAGACGGGACTTACCTGATACATACGATGTACAATTCCACAGCTGTAGGGACAATGCAGAGAACAAAAGAACGAATGCGATCAACATAATTCACTCCAGTAAGATACAATCACAATTTAACTTCAAATTGATGCAAACGAAAAGGTTACCAAGTACAAACAAGTTCACTTAGTCATAATCCACTGAAAGTATTCAAATCGACGACGAATCTGCTGGCTTTTGCAGCATGAGCGAATAAAACACAACGAACTTAATTTCGAAATCTACGAGTCTGATGAGGGATGTTCTGTTCACTTACCTTGCCACTAACTAGAAGGGAAATCCAAGATCAAGACGTGAGAAAAAGTAGGAAGTACCACACAAAATGAAAATAGCAGTATTATTTTCGAAATAATGCACGAACGACCGATGAAGAAGTATAACGAACTTGATTTCGCACAACATACAATACAATTTTGAATTTTGAAAACTCACTGGAATGAAGGAAGGAATTATAGTAAAGAGCGCCAACTGCCAAAAGTAGACAAAGAGCAGAATAAATTAGGTTAAAAACGAGTTTTTAAAAAATACGCTTTTATAATTTGAAGAAGAAAATAACGACGAAAGAAAAAATAAAATTTCTCTTTTTTTTCTGATACAGAAACAAACAAAAATTGGAAAAAACAATTGATAAAAACGGATGTGTGTGTATGTGTGCGTGTGTCGCAACACGTGAAAGCAGCGCCGATGTTGGTCATCCGGTGTACTTCAACAAATTGAGTGCGTATAAAAATGAAAGCACAGATGCGTTCAGGAGGCAGTTTACGAATTGTCTATAAGCTTTATGTTTATAGAGCAAGTTGTAAAGGCTATACACTTCTTACTTATCACTACTTTATCGATCTATACGAGGTTTGTTTTATTTACCACGAAAAGGTTAACCTACTGCCGACACCAAACACCAATTGGTGTTTGTTTTGATGTTTCAAAATTGAGCTCGACGTCAACAGGAAGACACCAACCTAACCTGACAACAACTCACACCTCTCAAGTAACTGCTGGCGCGTGTTCAGAAACATTACCAAGGAAGATAACAGTTCCACACCACTTGACCTAATATTTAGGGGTACTCTACTAAGTAAACACAATCTGAACAAACTTGAGGAGATTTTATCTTAATACAACGAATTAGGTATATGAAGTTACTTCATCTATAGAGTTGGGGAAAGAAATTACTCTCCCAAGTACAAAATTATCTTTTTAAAGGCATCTGGTAACACTTTTTGCTCCCTCATAACCTTTCTGAACACATCCTGAGGGTGCGTTCTACTTTTAATTAAGTCTGATTGATTGTTACTGTTTATTACTTTTATGTCATATAACTTACTGTTCAATACACTTTTATTAATAATTGTGTTGGAAGTATTCTGTTACGATTAATAACGGATACAAATGCGCAATTTGCAACCTGGTGCCAATGGTGTCACCCCAGGGTTGCTTTTTATAGTAAATAAAATAAACCTATGGCAATGTCCGGAGGTGGCCATATAGGTATGTTTTATTTGCCATAAATAGGGACCCAAGGATGACACCATCGACACTGGGTTAGAAACTATGCATTTTATTTGCCACAGTATTGTCTTGGTGTTTATTGTGTGCAGAGACATACAGCTAAAGAGATATCCAACTCTCTATATGCACTGTGGTACAAAAATGTGACAAAGATCTTCAACCATCATCATTATCATCAGTGAAAAGTCAACTGTGTTTAACATTCTGCGCATTTTGATGTAAAAACAAACATCTCTATACCAACATACACACACTATCAAGCTATGACACATTCGCAGTAAAGTCAAGGAAGTTGAGAAACCATTTATGATGATGATGATGATGATGATGGTGGTGGTGGTGGTGGTTGAGTTGTTTGTCACATTTTTGATCACCTGTTGAAGATATCTTTAGCTACATGTCTCTGGTTGTTTGGTTGTTTTTTTTTTCTTACAAAAGTCTTAAAAATGTTATAGCCAGGTGACACTATCCTGCACCTACTTGAGAGGAGGTGTGAGCTGGTGTCAGGTTGATGTCTTTATGTTGACATTAAATTCAATTTTGATACACCAAAACAAACCTGGTTGGTGTTTGGTGTTGACCCAATGTGAACCTTTTTGTTTTAAATTAAGCAAACCTAACAAGAGCTCTGTTTGATAGGATTACACTAACTTACACCAACCTACACCAGTAGGGATATTCCACAAATATTTAAGTAAAACTTGGCGCAAAGTCACATAACATTCCTGCATTTGTGAAATCGCCCTCCTGGTGTAGGTTGGTGTAAGTTGGTGTAGTCCTATCAAACAGAGCTAAGAGCTATAAAGAGTTAGAAATTTTTTTTTTTGTGATTTTTACTATTGATTTTTATATTTATAATAAAAATATCACTTCTTATCAATAAATGGTTCACTTGGTGTCGTTTATATAGACAACTTGTAAACACCTCTATATAGCATGATTTCATTATAGTCCTTACGGATAGTTTGCAAAAAGCACCCAGAATAAACACACGGGTAACAACCCAAGTAAACAGAATGCACCCAAATGGTTTAGAATAAAATGGTTATTTACCAGGCATGTGCCTATAAATATACACCTATATGTGGAAGAAATATTTTGAGAAAATCATTTTGGGAAAATAATTTTTTTACTGGTTCTCGCATGTATTCATGAGCATAGTAGACACCATCCAGAAACATACAGCTAATGAGATGTCCAACACTTCATATACGCTGTGGTTTAAAAATACATGAAAGATTGTGAGGTACTATTCTCAAAATAAATAAAAATAAAAATAAAAATAAAAATTCAATAATAGATTGAGCTCCATCCTGTTTACTCTTTTCCTATTTAGCCATACGTTTCTGCTTGACTCACTCCCATGTATAGCTAAAACGCATGAAAAGTATTAGGAATATTTGAATTTTTGGTCATAAATATCTTAAAACAAATGTGATAGCTACTTATTCAAAATAAATTACATTTTAGAGGAGGCTTCAACGAATAAAATAAGCCAATGATCAAGAAATTTGAGCCCTTAGATTAGAAGCCCAGAGCATTGAAAAAGAATATGAAATTGTGCCTCAAACTGGTGTCTTTAAATGGTATTATTAGAATTGGATTCAGGTTAATTACACTGATAACATCAAATTAGATAATTTTATCAGTTTTTAAGGATGCAAATTTCTTTTTTTTTAGTTTATTTTATTCTTTGAAGCTTCCTCTATAATTTCATTTATTTCAAACAAGTAAACTCTCTCTAGTTTGAAGGTAATTAGAATAAGTAATTGCTATATTTCTATGCTTTTCAATGCTGAATGTTTAGCAACTCACTGAGATCACTGATTAGAATTGTGTCATAAAAAACATCGCTCATATTCCTGCAATAAATTGTAACATAATCACACAATTTGGATATTTATGTTGACAACTCACACTAGAGAAAAAGATATTGGTCTTTTGTACCAAATTTAGACAACTTGGATAAATTTCTCATCAAATTAGCTTAAAAACAAAATGGCCTATTTAGTATGCTTGTATTTTATAGTCCTCTACTTTAACTATATAATATTAGGTGTGTTTGAGCAAATCTGTTGTTCTATAAGTTATAGATTCTCTTCTGTATTTTTCACAGTTACTGGGTTTATATAAATATAAAAGTCAAACAAAAATCTGTAATTTTACAGTCAATTATTTACTTTTTTATCAATTCAGGTAAATTCATATCAAAAATTTGAAAGTTTCAGTTTCATCACCATTTTCACAAACTGCAATTATTTTAGAGAATTTTTATTTTTGACTTTCCATCAAACTTTCAGCCATTGCATCAAGTTATTAATAAGTTCAAAAGAAGCAAAGAAAAATAAAAAATAAAAATGATGAAATTACTGATGACTAAATAAATCAAAATCCGATACCCTGATAATGAAAATAAATCAAATTTGGCAACAAGTTAGAAATAAAACTTATAAGAGCAACCAGACACCTAACAAACAAGTCCAACTAATCTGTTAAATTCCATTTCCTCTGGATCAACCATAATATTATAGTGTAATTAGGAGATCTGTAATTTTTAGTGAGACTCAAACATAATTGTGTACAGAATCTGTACTCCTCCAAAATATTTTCTGTAATTTTTCTGTAAATTTCACTATACCTATTGGGAGTTTCCATCAAAGTGGCTGACATCTGGTGGATTTTTATCAAACTAAAGTAGAGGTAATGGTGTATGTTTTCATCAATGTAAATCTTATGTAAGTTTCATTTTTTCTCTGATTTTTCTTAGTTTTGTCTTGAAGGAATACGTGTTATAACTTATTTATCTACAAATTGTTGAATATATTGATATGGAAGCAGACATATATCCTTTTAAAGGTGTAGAAACAATATTAAAACAGCAAACCACCAAGAATTTGTTCAAAAATTTGGAGAGGTCTATTTGTTTGCAATGGATTCTGTGAATGGGTCATTAATAAAATCCATTATAAACAAACAAACCTATCTTTGATAACATACACCATCACCTCTATCTTTTATTGACTATAGCGCTCCCAGTGACTATGGAAACTCCCAATACAGAATTTGTACAGATAATCAGATGATCGAACATACATATTACTAGGTGAACAGTCTGGGCTAGAGAAACAGAAGTGAAAATATCATTTGCCCTAAGAAGGAAAGGAAAGTCCAGTGCCTAAAAGATTAGTTTTTATCCCTTATACATTGGTGACAAAACAATCAAAATATTGCAAGCATCCTTTACACCATAGATATTCCTTTCCTCATACTCAAGGTCTTGTCTTTTACTTTCTTTTCCATTTAAGCAGTCCATATGTAGTAATAAATAAGATAATGTCGTTTATGTCACAATTCTAATCAATGATCTCAGTGAGTGGCTAAATAATCATGAAAAGCATTGGAGAGAATAAAAATACAACAATTTCTTATCCTAATTATCTTTGTGGAATACCTTGTTGAGAAAGAATATTCACACAAGAAAGTAATCAACAAATTATTGCATGTTCTGCCACTTCATATTAACACACATATGTGTAAGTCAAAACCTGGGCAAATGCTGGAAATTTTAGAGCTGGTTTGGAAGGTTTATATAGGGGCTTATTTATACGCACACATACACACATACGTAGTAAATACGTACATCTGTATATAAGGGTGGTTTGTCATTTCTTGTAGAGATAAGAAATGGTTTGTGTACCAAATTGTGACATCACCGTAATTGTTTGATTCTTCACAGTTTGGTTCTTGTACATTACTTGTAAGTACATACAAATAATTATGTTTGAATGTATTTTGTGCATTTGTTTAAAGTCATAGAGACAAGTATTAGCCAGCCTTTCTATGTTAACTGTTGTTGGGGGTCCAACCCCCTTCACCTTATACTAGTAATGTACCCATAACCTTAAAATCAGAAAGAATTTAATTGTTTGAAATAAATAAACTTATTGAGGAAGCTACAAAGAATAAAATAGCTAAAGGAAAATAAATTTGAGTCCTTAGACGCTAAGAAAATTATTTAATTTGATGTTATCAGCGTAATTAAGCCGGAATACAATTCTAATAACACCTGTGAAGACACCAGTTTGAGGCATAATTTTATGTTCTTTTTCAGTGGTCTGGGCTTCTAATCTAAGGGCTCAAATTTCTTGAGTTTTGGCTTTTTTTATTCGTTGAAACCTCCTCTAAAATGTCATTCATTTTGAATAAGTAGCTATCACATTGTTTTCAGATATTTATGACCAAAAATTCAAATTTTCCCAATACTTTTCATGTGTTTTAGCTATACATGGGAGTAAGTCGAGGACAATTCGCTCCAGCTCCTGGAGCAAGGTCAATTATCCAAGGAGCTGGAGTGAGCAAACTCCATTTAGCAAGGAATGTGAGCTGGAGTAAGAGAGCTCCTTTTTTTTTTGAGGATTGTGAGCTGAATTCAGTTTCTTTTCAGCTACGTTGGGATTTTCTGTTTCACTACAAATTTTATATTATATTGGTTTCTTTTTAGTTCTGAAATGTTTAGCAACACATATTTGGTAAAATTTTTTAATAATTTTACCAAATATTTTCAAAATAAATTCGTAGTTTCACAAAAACATTTTCAGTTTTGCATAAATTTTACTGACAAAACAATTAATTGGTGCGCAAATGAGCGGACCCGTTCCTTTTCAAAAGAGATAGAGTGAGTGAGCTCCTTTCATGAGATAAGTAAGCTGGAATGGGCGAGCTCCCTTTTTTCAAACAAATGAGCTGGAGTGAGCGAACTCCAAAAAAATGAGTAGCGCCCCACATATGGTTTTAGCCACCCAGTGAGATAAAGCTTCCAGCTGTGATTTCTTGGGACATTGCCTTATTGGTAAAAAATGCAATCCATATTCCACCCTCCTTCCAATAAAAAATGAATACATCTAATAAAATTAGATTTTAAATTTTTTCCGGATAAGTTATCAAAACTAATTAGGTTATTGTAATACAGTCCTTATAAAAGATTTTGGGAGTTGTTTTTCAATCTCACTGGATAGATGTCCGGGAAAAAATCTGACCAACTAATGGGTATTTATATTTCTATGGTGATTATAACTTACTTCGGCGGCCATCTCTATTAAGTAGAAGGCTAGGGAAGAATTGGAATTCATAAAACTGGAATATTGATTCATCTTCAACAGAATTGAGAAATTCAAATACTACTACCATATTTCGGCCTATGAACAATTAAACTAACGGGCCTTTGTAGTGTCAGCTGCAGGGTTTATCTCTGAAAGGTGATTGTAAAAAGAGAAATTTATTTTGCGAACAGTGACCGAAAAAATGTTTCAAGTGTTTTTTGTGTTTCAGAACGTGTATTTTGGTGCTTAATTTTCAGCCCTGGCAGATTTTCCCCTTTGGATCCGTTTGTTTTAAACTTTGGGCCCTCTGAAAAAATCCGGGCCTGGCACCTTTGGTATACTTTTCCGCTTCCTCTCTGAGGCCTTGCCATTACCCGAAATTCTACCATAAAAGTTACAACTGTAATCAACTCATCTCCTATCACCAATATACAATAGGTGCATCTACGATTTTGATGCAGAATTTGACCGAATATTTTTCTCAGATGTGATTTTCAATTTTTTGAAAAACACATAAATTTTTCTCCCCGGACCCGAATTTCCTCTCTACGGTCACATCGCAGTTTAATATATATGAGAAATCTTTCACTCCTAGTGTTGTCTTTGCTCACCTTGGAATTTTATTCTGGTTACAGCCCTGATTTTTCTAGAGCTGCACAAGTTACATGGAAACAATATACCTAAACAATGTCGAACTAGGTGCAAGCAACATATATTTTGAGTTTAGTTTCTAAAAAATACAACGATCTAATTTTTGTGGCCTTTATTTCACATTTTTATAAACCAAACTAATAAAGACGACAGCCCCAAGAAGGGCATTAAAATCTGAAAGAACCCTAGTTCTTGGTTAACTTACCTAGATTTATATAATTATACACCTATCTACTCCAACATCGTTTAATGTATAATACGGATTAATGAATTTTGTTATTAATGATCTCATTTAAACCCTCCCGAAACTCAAAGCGAATAAGAAAAAAAACACAAAACTATGAGTGTTACAGTATTTAGAGGACGGCAATAGCGGATCACGCATTATCATCGGATCGGTGAATTTATTATTCGACCACGAACAACAAGCGGATTGGGACCTTATGAAAAATCACGATGACAGTAACGATATTGTCGAACCCAAACTTATTACCACACGAACGCACCCGATTACTCATTATGAGAATGTACATTTGGCCACACAGGGTTACGTCGGCCCATACCTATTATATAAAAGCTTATAAAACTGTGTAAGAAGGAACGATCAAATATTCGGTATTAGCTACGATTAATGCGCTAAATCGGGCAACAACATCGCACACGCTACACTGATTTTCATACTCTACTTCCAGTAATTGAGGGTAAAAACCTTGGACAAACCCTCTTCGACGACGATGATATTGTAGAGGGATTGAAATAACAACTTAAAAATAATAATAATAACACCGCAATAATATAATAATTATACATACGGAAAAAGTAGAGAAAAAAAAAGAGAGATAAAAGACAGCGGTTTACCTTTGAATGTATTATTTCGGTGGTTTTCACTTTTTGTGTTTTTTTTTTTTAGTGTTCCAAAAACTTTATGGCGGTGAGTTGAGGCAACTATTTTCTTTTCATACAAAAAAACAAACGATCAAAGTCGGAAAATTTTTTTTTCTTTCAGAGATATATTCATTGCCTACGTGTATAATTGTTGAAAAAGTAACCAAAAAAACATTTGTAATCGATATCCAAGTTGCTATCCATAATTATTGACCCAAAAAATCAAAATCTTCGGTGAATAATTCAGTATGACTATAGATACAAAAACGGATTACATATTGTCACATTACTCGAAAATTTGATCGATAACTGGTTCTGAGAAGAAAAAAAAATCCAAGCGATAAAATGGTAAATAAACTTATAGCACCTATGTGAAAAAAATGTTGAATATGGTACAAAAAATTTTAAAAAATAAATTTTTTTATTCGAACAAGTAATGGTGTAACGATCGAAAAATATTCTACACGTTAAATTTATACCAGAAAAATTCCTAAATGTCTAAAGAATTCGTTTAAATACATGAAGATGTTTTACATTAGATAAGTAGGTTTTAATTCAAATAGCAGTTTTTTTTTTGTTTTTTTTTGTTTTTTTCAAACAAAAATTCTTAGCCTAGTTTATGACTTACGTTCTCCCATCGGAAATATTGAACCTAAATTTCGGAAAAAATTTTTTTTTCTTTATCTCGTACGTGAATAAAAATTCAAGGAAGATTTTTCCTCATTTCACCTAATGAAATATTTGAAATTTTTGAAAATTTCAAGCCGGTTTAATATTGTTTCTGAATATGCTCAATGTACCTCTTTGTTGGTTCCGTAAAAAACACTAAGTGGATTCATTGTAGAATATTAACGAAAAATGTTGTTACTTGGTCTTAAATTTATTCAGGTTAATTTTATTTCACCTTGAATGAACTGGGGGAAAAATTCATTATTTTTTCGGGTGCAAAATTATTCAAAACGTTTAGAATGCCAATCTAGAAAGTACCTATACAAAAATACCATCAGTAATTAAGTTCTGCCAACTTGGAAAATGAATCTATTTACAAGGATTGTAGCTGAAGAAGTTCCCATCGGGAAAATGAACCTTCACTCAATTTTTCAGGTGAAAAGAATTGACATTTGTTGAAGAAAAATTTTATGTGCGATTTATAATTTCTTATCAGTTGCTTTTAAATCAGAAATTTTTTTCTAAAATTCACGAAAAAATAAACCTGATTCTTTATATTTAAGTTCATTCTTCGTATAATTGAAGAGAAATATTTTTTTTATGACACATTATCAGAAAAGCAATATTTATAATTGTATTTTGCAAACGAAAAATAGTGCTTATCATTCCTGAATGTAATGTAACATCAATGTAAAGTAATTTTCTATTAGCTAAAAATTTTTATATTTATGAAAAATACACTGCACTGACAACAGGGATTGCAACCCCGCAACCGCTACATTACCAAGCTACCATGGCCGGCAAATTTTCTGTAGCGTGTGTAGTGATCGCTACACATGAGAAATTCCCAAGTGGTTTTCGCTACACATGGGAAATAATTACGTTTACACCCAATTACTCTTTATTCTGTGTAAAATTTGCACCAAAAAAATTTTTTTTTCGCTACACATGGGAAAATGAAAAGTTGCTGGTCCTATAAGCAACCACCATGCAAACTATGCTACAAGCTCAAGTTTGATGAAGGTCATTATAAGTATATTCGTTTAGTTTGATCATTTTTTCTCTTTGAAATTGCTAACAGTTACAATTAGTAGTTATTAATGGTTCTGTTTCTATGATTTAGTTGCATTATGATCATAATTATAAAAAATATCTTCCTCAAAAAGGTTTGAAAGTGAGTTTGTATGACTCAGGGATTGTGAAACGAGCTATGTAAAACCCTCACTTTCAATCCTTGGTGTGTAATATACTGTTCTTATTTTACTTTTTGTACCCTCAAAAATTTGTTAACTAACTTTACTTTTAAAAATTTCTTTAAAAAAACCAAAAAAAAAAAAATTAAACCACCAAAAATTTTAAGCATAATTAGGTACAAAATTTTGATAATAACTTTTTCAAAAACTTCTTTATTTTACACAGAAACAATCGGTGTTCTATTTTTAAAAAAAATATTTTCTCAACTTATACACCAAAAAGAAGTTATTATTAAATCAATTTTGGTTAGCAAAATACGAGATTTTCAAATCAATTTGAAACATCGACAATGATTTTTATTATTTCACCAAGTGTAGAAACAGTGTAGGAATGAGTTTTTTCTTAACTGTTTGTTGTTTATTTCTTTAAGGCGCTGTTTACACGCATGCAAGTGACAAATTGTCAATGTCACGATGAAAAAGGGCCATTTTACATGCTGATGCTTACACAAACAACCAAGTTCACTTTTCAATAATATTTAATTATATCTAAAATTCTATTCATGAATGAAGTTTACACCTGTTTAATCAAATAAATAATAACATCTTTTTGGTGGATTTATTGAAAAAATATCATATTTAACTAATTAGCTGCTCGTGATAATCAACTCGTTGAAATTCGTTAACAATTACTCATTTGGCTAACTATTTGAGTGAAATACTATTTATTTATTGTTTATGCTTGAGTAAATGAAAAAGAATTTCCCAAAAATAAGATAAATCTGTGCAGCTAATATCAAACAAGATGTCATAAATTTTTATTTATTTTCTTAAAAAATAGTCCAATAAATGAGCTGAAATAGGTCCAAAAAATTTTTTCGAATTAATTCTCAAGAAAATTTCCGAAAAATTTACTTTAATTTTGTAATTCTGTAGTCTCCAGATGCTCTTTCAACTTTTCTCAAGCCATTAAAAGCCCTCAAAATAAAAATCAAACATTTTCTTCCATTCACCCTCCAATTTTTTTTTCAACCTCCAATTATTTTTTTCTACGCTACAATTAGGGTTCGTATTGCCGCTACTCACATTTTCTTCCTCTCTAAAAAAACAAAAAACAAAAATTTAAAAATTAAAAACTCTTTTTTATTTTACGTAGCGTTTGGCCAAATAAAAAAAATTCTCTAAATAAAAATTGATTTAATTTTTTCCTCTTAATTTATACGTAATTGAAATAGCACTCCTTGAATTTTTAACACTTTTAAAACTATGAAAGGGCAACACAAACGTTGATAAAATAATGATTGAATTTTTAGCCTATTTTATCCCATATTTCACATCTCAACTCACCCACCCACCAACTGACACAAACGTAGTAGGTAGTAGGTATCTACTAGGAATCTATGTGACTTGAGACCAGGAAATTCAAGGAAGGAAATTTTTCCACGTACTTAATCTACATATCAAAGAGAAGTGCAAAAGAAAATCCAATACATAATCCTATGCTAAAGGCATCTAATAAAGTAAAATTTAACACCTCGTCAAGATACATATCTTCTTACATTCGGTTTGTAGCACCACCCATCCAATTCTAATTCAATATTGACCAAAAAAAAAAATCAATACATACGAACACAATTGGAAAACAAAACAAAAAAGAAAAAAAATTTTCAAATTAGGATGACGTATTTGCGTGGGAACATTATCCGAAATAATGAACTAAATACCAGAAGAGTCGAGGCTATATCGAAGATCTTGCCCTTTAAAGACAGACAGACAGACACACACAAACGCACACAGACACACACACAGACACACACACACATATATATATATATATATATATACACGCGTACACATACTCACACGTAGATTGGACCTAGTAAGTAAAAAGAGATTGAGAAGCAAGGCGTAAGGTGAAACAAAATCATTTATTTAATACAATTGCAGCTAGGAGGCCGCCCACTGATTCTACTTTAAATCCGAATATAATGTATATGGATACTTTAGATACAAACTTTTCAATAACCAATTGTTTACGGTTCGTCCACGGCGTGGGCATTGAAGCAAGATGCGTTCACCGTCTGTATGTATGAGATGAAGCAACACAAATCTATGTATTACTTTACTTGTGCTATATATATAAAAAAAGTTTCAAGAAAGGGGGAGAGTAAAAACAGACGGAGACAAGAGAGTAGGAAACGAAATGGGTAATACACTGGAAAGATAGAAAACATACAAAAGCCAAAAAAAAAAAAAAAAGGAGAGTAACTCAGCCTATATACTGTGAAGGTGTGAGTGAGACAAAGACAGTATGTAATTAGTACATGTGTTATCATCGCACAGCTCAATATTTAGTCGAGACTTGGTTTGACATCGCCGGTAATTTAGTACAGCACAGAGGGACAATGGACAATGATTGAAGATCGACAAGAATATTATTGTTAATCATGAATCGTGCTTTTTTGATCTTTAACACCATATACATACCTATTTATACACGTATACTCTACATAGGTTATAAACACGAGTACTGAATGTAAAGGCGTGCAGATATATTAAGTGAGTGTGTAGAATGTGCCTGTGACAAAGATGGTCTTCCAGTTCGCTATAAATTTTATCGTTGACAGCCATCTTGACGCAGCACATTTACCCGAATTTCAAAACTTTGGTCATTGTCCACACCAGTACTGGCACTTATATAAGCTCCAAATATGGCACTAAGAGCTAAAAACATTCTAAATAATCAACGCAGCGAAAGAGAGTATTTGGGGTTTGAAAGCCGCTTTCCGTATTTAAAACGAGATGAGAGCTACAAAAGCAAATCTGTCAAAAAATTCAAAATAAAAACAGTAAAAAGAAAACGAATTTTTAAAAGATAAGGTTTTATTAGTGAAACAACTTTTACATTCAGTGCAATGGCAGTACCTGGAGGCAGAACCTATGGAAAAGCGCCGATCCTGAGTCATAGATCACAAATATATAGGTCACTCAAATTCTTCTAGGTACCTACATAATACATATATGTGTAACCACCAAAAGAGGTGGTAATGTACCTAATTAGAACCACTTTCAGTATTACACCATACACGAGATATTTAACACAGGACAAGCATTAATACCTCTATAATAATTTAAATGTTCAATTTATCATCCACAACTATCGTGGACCTTAACATATTTGAGAGACTCAATAATCTTTAAAACACAAGGTTGAATTAACACTTTTAATAAAATAATAAATTGTACGAAAACAGTACATTAAACAATACGTTAATTATTACACAATAGATTTAACATATGGGATTACAACCCGTTAGACAAGACTGTCTATTAACTAGTAGCTCTGTAAGAGAGGCTCTAGGTACTGAGTAGGAACTGTGTTTTATTCCTTTAAATCGAGGGTTTATATACTCGTTTGGGGTATGTAAGTGTACTTGTTGGATAGGTTAAGTAAGGTAGGGGATTGTTATTATAGGGTTGTCCTGACTCGCTATATACTCTAGGGGCAATCACAATTAGGTCATGAGTATACAGACATTATATCTATATATATAAAATTAAATACGGGTAAATTATTGGTTGTTTACAAAGAGCTATAGGACATTTTCATTATTGATGAATACCTACATTTTTGGTATTTGAAAACGTGCAAACGAATATGTTTGTCATATTTAAAAATAGACGAAAATGTGCCTTACAATATGTATATATATATTAACATTTTGCTCAGTTTGGCACTTTTTGGGAGTCTGTGGAGTCTCCGCTGATTGATCTATAGCACTAAAACTTGAAATAAAGTTGGAACCTCTCATGGGCTACACATTCGTGTTAAAATTTTTGAATTTCATCAGCTAGTTTCAAAGGAAGAGGTTCTCAAATAGTTGCAAACCCGCCATGTTGTCATCACATTAAATCCAGTAAATTAAAAGATTTTGGCTTGAAATTTTTACGGCAGTTGTAGACTATTAGGGATTGGTTTGATATTGAATTTGAGCGAAATAGGTCCCCTGGTTTTTGAATGACAGCCATTACAAAGTTTGACACTTTTGGAAAATACACACTTGCCATGTGGCAGAGATATTTCTAACGTGAAACTACTAATTCTTATATTCCTTTTTGTCAAAAACTGACCAAGATATGTGACTGAAATTTTAATCATACTTCTTCACTCAGATTTATATGTTTCATTTATAATTTTTTTATCAACTCACATGAATTTTTTTCACATTTTTTCATAAAAAATATGTGCCTTATACTATTTTTTTCAATATTCATTGGAAAACGTCGCATTGGAACCCCCTCCAAAAAAAAACTGGTAGGAACCTATTAAAAAGTAGTGATGAAAGTACCGTATGTGAAATTAAAAATGCGCGTGCCCAGCTAAGACATCAATGCAAAAATTAAATAAATTTTCAAGTGCGCACGTGCATGTACAAATTACTGATTGCTTTTTTCATAGTTATGAAATTCGCCTTTTTTAAACACACTTTGGGCATACAAAAATAAGAAATTTTCCTATAAAAAATTACATTCTATTCTTGATACAAGTGTTTTAATAAATTCACATTACTGTTTCTTCATCATCATGATATCAGTGTATAAAGTAGGCAATTTTAAACCATTTAGGACAGATGTATTACTTTATACATCCATCTTTACTTTACACATCATCTTGGGGCCCCTTAGGCACACGCATCATTTTATATACTGGTCCTGTTTACTGCTCATAGCCTTCGTTGTCATTTTATTTTATTTCGTTTTATTTTATTTTTTATTTTTATTTTTTTGGTAGAAGCTTCATTGCCACGAGATTAGAACATCTAACATCTACAGACGAGAGCCAACACTGTAACCACTAAACCACAAGACCTCAATGGAAAGTAAGGGATAGTTTGTGCTTATGTGTTTCCCATCTGTAAAAATATTTATTTATCTCATTTTTTTTAGGGGGAGTGGTGTTGCAAAAAATAGTTTATGACACACGTGTATATAGTATGTGATTGATATGCATATGATTTGTATCATTTGCCTACAGCTTATGCTACAAAAATCACACTCAGATCAAAATCACCTTTTATACACTTGTATCACAAATAACTATTATATATCTATTATAAAAATCCATTAATTCAATCCTAAGAAAAGAGAATACAAAGTTCAGAATTTTTTTTCTAGGAAAATTCAATTTGATATAAATAGTATTTCACTCAACTAGTTAGCAAAATGAGTGATTATCACGAGTGGCCAACTAATTGACTATGATATTTTTTTCAACAAATCCACCAAAAAGAGATTATTATATTTTATTCGATTAAACATGTAAACTTCATGCATGAATAGAATTTTAGATTAATTAAATATTATCGAGAAGCAGCGAACTTGGTTGTTTGTGTAAGCAACACCATATGAAATGGCCCTTTTTCATTGCGACATTCTGCAACTTGAGTACATGTGAACAGTGTGGTGAAGACATAAACAACAGTTGAGAAAAACTCATTTCTGCACTGTTTCTACACTTGGTGAAGAAATGAAAACCATTTTTGATATTTCAAACTGCTTTGGAAATCTCGTACTTAGCTAATCAAAATCGATTTAATAATAACCTATTTTTGGTGTATGAGTTAAAAAAAATTATTTTTTTCACCACATACCAGACAGTATATCATTTCCACATAATTTTCTGTGTTCAAAGTATAACATTACCAACTTGTCTCTAAAAAGTTGAAAAATAATTACTATTAATGCCCTACGGCATTAATTGTAAATTTTCATAAAGTTATAAAGAGTACTAAAGTGAACTGAACAAATAAACATAATTTTTTAATGCTGTTTTTTTGGAAAATTATTTAGAAAATTTTGTTTTCCAAATATGTGGTGCAAAAAATAGTACAACTCAATCATAAAAAGAGCAATGTCAACTCGTGGAATTATAGTACTTTCCTACAGCTCATGCCGCAATTTCCGACTCCTTATACTCTATTTACGCTAAGAAGTGTGTGATGTCAGAGTCACAGTTGACGTATTGGTTGGTTAGGGAGAGAGGAAAGTATGGATGCACATTGCCATACAACGAAAAGCATAATTTTGTGGAGTAAACAAACATCGTATTTCAGATAAGTGTGGTTATGGTTTATGACGTCACGCACTTCTTAGGGTAAACAGATTATAGTATAATCGCTCACTTTATTCTCTCAGAGCGTAATATAATATTTCCCAAACATTAATTTATTTTTTTTTTGTCCCATAGTGTGAATAATGAACTAAATATTATGTTTATATTTTTATCATCTTCACTGAATTGAAAGTATGACGCTTCTGTGATAAATTATTTGCTAAGAATGATCAGTGCGTATAATTTATATTTTTAGTTGAGAGTTTTAAGAAAAAATTTACAGAGGTTTTGTTCCTAAGAATTTTTTTATTTTAACTGTATTTTTTTGAAACTAAAATTAGAATAAAAGTTTTATGTATTGAATATGGAGACAAGGCAATTCAGGAATAAAAATAATTCAATTTTGATTTTTTTTTACCACTTTTTTGTTTCCCACTCCCCCTCAAACTCACCTAAACTATGAATAAGTCTGAAAAATTGTGCTGTAGGGTAGGCTATCCTACTGTATACCTAAGGTGTCATTTCTATTCGACCACCCAAAATGAAATTAAGTTCGTTTGACAGACCATCGAGATCAAGATGGTGTACAATAATACGGAGAGCGACCAAGGGCTCGTGCTCGAATAGATTGAACCCAAAGTTTTATATGTTTTCTAAAATTCAACACTCGGGGTTTTTTAATATTTTTTCTGGGCGGAGGGGGACGCCAAAGAATTGATAGCCCCCGGGTACCAAAATTATAAATTCGCCTGGGACCGTAAGGTTTTAGTTCCGGATTCTATGAAGTGAAGAGAACCTGACTATATTGACATCTCCAAATAGAACAATTAAAATAACTTTTTTGATAAGGAGAGCATGTGATAGATACAAACACTTCTGTTTCTTTTGAAGGTAACTTTTCATCAGAACGTACGCGCCGAGTCGGGTAAGAAAGTTAGACACTTTTTAAGAGCCAAAATTTATTTTTTCTAAATCGGAAAGTTACAAATAAACAAAAATGACCAAAAGTAAATAATAATACTAAAAATAAAGTCTTAATTTTAGTCATTGATGAGCGGTAACCTTCGAGTATATTAATCTACTCAAAATTTTTAATTCGGTAAGTACTCATATTAGAAACCATTAATAGGGGGCCGCGCGAAGCGATATTGTTGATGGGGTCGTAATCGGTTAATTTTTACAACAAACCTCCGAAAATTTCAATTTTTACAAAAAAATGGAAGGTAAAAATAATGCAAAAGAAAAAATAAGATTATTTCTTTGAATTTTTACCATAGCGTATTAATTTTTGCAACAGCCTGGGTCAAAAGGGATGTCACACCCCCTCATTCCCCCTTCGCGCGGTCCCTGACCATCAAAACTAAATGTATCAAATCATAATATTCCTCGATTAAATTGAAGCTCGCCAAAGCTGTGAGTTGAAAATGAAATTCATGAAAGCTTGACATTTCTGCCTAAACAGCGCAATTAGTGCTGTGGGTAATGCAACGAAGTAAATGCGATGCGCCCAAGGATTTGGAGAAACCCATTTTTGTTCTCGTTTAAGCCACTTATTTTGATCATTTAACAACACGAAACAGAATAAATTTTTTGTTTTCTGATTCCATTAAAGTATATGGGAATCCCCCTCCAACATTCGAACCATATCAAATGAAAATTTGTACAGAATTCCGTTCGACATCACACATGTTGTCGCCATTTACAATTACTGAAGAGCATTCGGGAATGTTTTAAAATATTGTAGGTACCTACCTATACATTAATATGGACGAACACCGTAGAACTTAATTTGTATGTATATGCAGATGTACGAACACTCGAATATCCTTCATAAACAATTTTGCCAAACGGAAGGTCAAATTTTTAAATGGGTCTTTACGTACTGATTTGCAATATATTCCATTGTTGAGAATACATTTGAAACTAGTGAATCGAGGAAATTTCCGTAACCATAAAATGAAAAAAAAGCTAGCGTTATCCAATACCAGAGCTAAGTAAGTACTTCATAATTAGAGTGCCCGAAAATAAACAGTCGTATTGAAGATAAAGTTCCCGGCCACAAAAATGTTTTCTAAAAATTTGATATCATTGTTTTTACTACATTGCCAAAACAATTTCCGAGAAAAATTAAGAATGTATCCGCATTTTATAACTTCACAATAATTACAATTCATTATGAAAATCCTTGATACTTTACTTCATTTTGAACGAAATTTTTACCCCAAATTATGCCAAATATTTTTTACAACTAGGTATTTTGATTTTTTATTACATTTATTTATTCAGATTTTTATTGAGTTTTTTTTTTTTTTTTTTGTTCCAAGCATTTCTTTAAAATATTTCCATTTTCATGGAGATTTCCCAATAAGTTTCAAGTTTAGAAACTGGAATTACTGAAGTCGGCACGCTTTTTCTTTACCATGTAAGCTTTATACGTCAATTTTGTCGAATTTTATGACAAAACTTTTCAATTAGTGCTTACTTACTTCAATAATTCCAATTTCTAGACCTATATCCTGCTGAAGAAATTTAAAAAAATTATTTTTCTCTTTTCAGTGCATTTTTTATTATTTTATTGTTTTCCTTTTGAAATCGGTTCCATTTTTTATGAAAAATTATAAATTTATCACAATTTTTTTTTGGTTTTTCATTTTAATTCCAATAAATTCTAACCTGGAGTAATTTTAAGAGAATTATTTTTCTCTTTTTAGAGAATTTTTATTTTTTTTTTTATTTTTAAGTTGGTTGGATTTTTTTCCGAAAGTTTCTTTCAATAATTTTTTGTCAGTAGCGATGACAGCAATATTACTTTAAAACTAACAGTTTTTTTTCAAGATTACTAAAAACTATCTCATCTATTATTTAGAAAAAGGTGAATAGGACCTCCACGAGATGACCTTCTATCATTTAAAAAAATGTTTATCAAAGTGGTACCCAGGTTGAGAAGTTATGCTGAAACAAACATTAAAAAAAAACTCTAGTGCTAGGGTTTTCAATAATCATCAAAAACCATTCATCTTTTTTCACACATCTATTCACATCTTTTTTTAAAACTCATTTTACATCTCATCTTACTGAAACAATATATTTCTATTTTTTAACTCTCATATTGATATATCGTCACACTTATAAACTGTCATCCACCTTGTATAATACATTCCATTAAACTGTGTGGATATATGTAAGTGCCACGCAGCAATGCAGTTGCACCATACTCTATCACTCTCTCATTCACACACACATTCGTGACATGCACCACACTCATCAATATCCTTCAATAAAGTGCCATAGACTCGCTGACATATCATCACCTTCTAGGTAATCTTCCAGAATTATCTAGAAGAACTATAACTTTTTACAAATTGACTAATTAGAGTAAGATCATTCATCATCCTATTGGTCAAATATGACAAAATCTCACAATGGTCATCTCACACTACTCTCATTTCACACTGCATATTCATCCACTACCAAATTTCCAGGTAACTTAACCAATCCAAATTTAAAGGTACTTCACTTTTATTGTATCTAGCAAAAGTTGACTGATTCAATCCTCAGAGTCTGCAATGACAAACTAAAAGTAGTAATTTTTAATACACAAGATATGTTACTTTGAAGTCATTAAAAGGGTACTGTAATTCTGTCAAAGTCTTTTGATTATATCAATCATTTTCAGTCTGACATTGCCGTCAGAAGTTAATGTCCAAACCAAAAAAAATATTTTTTGTAAAAATAAATTCATTTTTTTAAATTTAAACCAAATTTAATTTTAAAATTTTAATAATCTCCGAAACTTGTAAAATTTTTCCAAGTCTGGAATTAAATTTTGTAAAAAATTTCTAGCAAAAATTTTTTAATTGTTCAGTCTGGCATTATACGAATGTAAAACAACTAGGAAAATTGTCAAAATCTAGGATTTGTAAAAATTTTCGTAAGTTGGACTTATTCGAAAATTCTACAAAAAAATTTAAAAAAAAAAGATCGTCATAAAGAAAAAATGAAAGATTAAAAAATAAAAAAGAAAGAAATACAAATAACCTCAACACTGAAAAAAATTTAATTACAAAATATGCAAAAAAAAATTGGCAATTTTAAACTGAAAATAATTGCTATAAATACTCAAAACACTTTCACAGAATTACAGTACACTTTTAATGACTTCAAAGAAACATATTACAAATTACTATTTCCAGTTTCACACTGTAGACTCAGATGGCTGAATCCTTCAACATTTGCTGTTTCAAATAGAAACGAAGTACCACTAAATTTGGATTAATTAAGTTAACTGAAAATTTGGTAGCGGATGAATACGCGATGTGAAATGAGGGTGGTGTGAGATGACCATTGAGGGATGATGTCAGATTTGACCAATAGGATGATGAATGATCTTACTCTAACTAGTTAGTTTGTACAAAATAGTTCTTCTAGATAATTCTGGAAGGTTATCTAGAAGGTGATGATATGTCAGAAAATCTGGTGCAGTTTTTTGATGAGTATGGCATTTGTCAGAAATGTGGGTGTGAGTGAGGGAATGATAGAGTATAGTGCAATTGCATTCTAGTGTGGTGCTCAAATTGTGTCCACTCAGTTTAGTGGAATGTATTATACAAAGTGGATGATATTCTATTGGTGTGACAATATATGAATGTGAGAGTTAACAAGTAGAAATATATCTTACACTTCTATTTTTTTATCATTTTCTCATTGCACCTGATTAATCGATAATTTCACACACATTTATGCATCCATGTAGATCTGTGAATTATTGCTGCTTAGCAGCATTGGATACTCATTAATAGTTTATAATTAGGTCTGTTCAATACACCCAGAAGTGCGTAACTTTCAATAATTTTTAAAAACTGGAGCTGAATTTGGAAAAGTTTGACTTTAGTTGAAAAACCTGGCCAGACCTGCCCACAAAAATGTATTATATTTGACAATTTTATATGAAACAGCATTTTCAACGTCTTACATGGGAACTTCTGTACAAATTTGGTATACCAAATCAAGGAACTAGGACAAATCTGTACATTCTATGGGAAAATGTCTTATGCAAGAACGTATAAAGAGGGTTTTACTGTATTTACTTAATTGACTAGATAATTTCGATCAAATAGGATAATTTTGTGAATTATTTGTATTTTCCAACTTTCATATATTTGCTTAGAAACTAATCTAGATCATGAGAAGTTCACTCTGCACTTATTTTCGGGGAAACTTTATTGGCCCGTTAAAATAGATGGTAGGAACGATAGCATGATCACGGTAAAAGAATAATTATAAACGATGATAAATTTGAAACACGTTATTTACTGACCCGATAAAATTTATGATTAGAACGACATAAAAATAAATATACACGATAAACTTCTCTGGTAGAAATGGGAAAATAATTTCTTAAACATAGGTTTTCAAATCAGTTTTATTGTCAGTTTGTCCATACTTGTTTTAATTATTCGTGTACTTATTGCTTAATCATGCAAGAAATGTCATATTCCTATGTGAATAATTTTTCTGATGAGAATCTAGTGAAGAAGAAGTTTAGCCCCCAAAATGTAAACGGAGGAAAATAACCCTTTCTTGGGTGAAAAGTCAAGAATTTGATTCTGCAGTAGATGCTGAAGAAGCTGTTTCACTTCGAGGTCAATGGAAAAGAACGTCCCTACAGCGTACTTATGATATAGCGTAATAAAACGAGAACATACCATTCGGGAGCGAGCTCCAGTTGGCCAGTTTTTAAATAGTCTGTTCAAATTGGTTACCAAATGGTCAGCAGTTAGTATGTGAATTGCGTGCCATTTCACACAGTACCTACTACTTCTTTGTCTCTCTGGACTGCGGCATATCAATGGGCTATGCTGAAGAAGCAGGTGCTCCAAGAGGATTGTCCTGACCCCAACACTTCTGCATGTCGAGTCTTCCACTTCTAGAGGAGAGTCCATCACTCACAGAATCATAGCTGACCACCAGCAGGATATGTGAAGCACATTCTCTGACTTTTAACATTGCCGATACTGGGTCCACAGGATCGTCATAAATGGGGATGGGTCAACCTGCACGTGTCCTTATTTTATCAACGCCGTCCAATGTAAACATACTTTAGGTACTAAAAACATACTTTAGGTACTAAAATCCGCCGGAAAATGGTGATAATGCCTGCAGAAGTGAAGACCATACACCTTGGGCAGAAAAGGAAAAAAGGGAGACCAGTGAAAGCTATGAAAGCACTTATTATTCAGTACAGATAACCAATTTATCATCGTTCAATTTTATTAATGCCATCATTTTGAACCTATCGTTTGTATTAATTTTTCAACTGCTATTAATTTTTTTTATCATGTAACACATTTTTAAAAGTTGGAATATAATTTCTGTATCATATTTCTATTTTATATCGTGCATTCCCTTTTATTTTCGTTATATTATTATTCTATCGTGCAACCTATTTTCTCTATCGTTCCTAGCAGCTATTTCAACATGTTGATAAATGCCAACCCTTATTTTCATTTTTCATTTTTAGTGCAACCAAACACTTCAGCAATAGTGAGCGCTACAGGCATATAGATAAATAAATATACTTGGTTGCATATATTTATAATTATGTGAAATAGATGTAAATAACATATATATTTATTAAAAAAACTTATATACCTGTATTACTAATTTCTACTTCATTAAATTCAGTGCGCCGATGGTTAAGTGGTGGCTGTGTTTGAAGCCTTTAGGCCGTGTATTCGAGAGACCTTTGATCAAATCCCCTCAAACAAGAAAATTTTTTAAAATAATTAAAAAGATATACTAGCACTGGAATGGCTGATATCTCTATCCAAACCCTATCAGCTGATAAAACAAGTACCTAATGGAAAAAAGTTACGAGTTATCCATCTACATAAGAAGTATATTAATTATTATCAAGGTATTATAGTTACGAAGGAATTATTGATTTTGACTGAGTAAGTTTCAGGAAAAAACATTAATAATTTGATTAATCACTGTAAATCAAAAAAACTTACTTTTTTTCTGAAATTATTCAGGAAAATATACAAAATGAGTACATTAAATCTTTTTGGCAACGTTTTTCTTTCTTACTGAAAATTTGATAATTTTCCTGATTTTTTATTTTGACTGTCACATATATATATATAGAGTGGGCACAGTTTAATCTAGACAAATCGGACAGAAGGTATTTTGTTTGGATTATCTGGAAAACCGGATTAATGCGGCGGACTAAAAAATAAAATATTACATTTGTTCCAGTAATTTTGGCCGAAATAAGGACATCCGGATTATCAGTGGATAGATTAAGTGGCGCCCTCTGTATACATATATACGGTAAGTGTGTGTTACATACCATGTCCAAAATTTTACAAAGTTGACCAAAAATATAACTTTGAATAAAACATCTGTGCTATCCAAGGATGGTACAAGAAAACTTGTACCAAGTCCAAAACAAAATTCCTTGTATCATTTTAGGATTGTACCAGCAAAAATACCTGCACTATCCTAGGATGGCATAGTTTCGAACTTGAAGAATTTGAGTGACCTATTTATTCCAGATCTACGAAGTCAAGATCAGTGCTTTTCCACAGGTCCCAGCCAATAGTTTTATTTTCTAGGAAAATACACTGATAGACAAAAAACTTATTCTATTTCCAAACGAGAAAACTTGTTCTTTTTTTTTATTTTTTAATGTGATAACATTTATCCTTATCTTTAGGAGATTTAAAACGAAATCGATGGTCCTTCTACAAAATAAAACTGTTTCACAAATAATATTCCATCATTCTCATTTAACATTGTTTTCACATTATACATCAATGTTCGATTGCTTTATCAATATCGACGTTGCATTAAAAAAAATATCAAATTTGGTAAATCTATTGAAAAATACATCAACATTTTCAAAACAATCCATTTAATTATGGATATGAAATGAAAATGAGTAAATATTGATTGTTGCCGAGATGATAAGATTTTTATTTATTTGAAAACAAAAAATGGTTGAATTTAAGGATGCCGCATGAGCCCATGAATTAAGTATTTCGGTTCACTCATATTATTCAAATAATAAAACTATTGACTTGAAATCATTGTGTGTTATAATTTTCGTTCAAAATATGTGATTTTATGTAGTTGGTTGAAATCATGACTCCAGAAAATGTAAATTATTTTAATCATTCAATGAATTTAACCTGGTCGATCAAATTAACACCACTGTGATGCAGAAAATAAAAATGTTATCACATTAAATGTTTCAGCCCTAAGCCTACGAAAACTGGGCATTTAAAAAAAAAAAATATTTTTACGTTTTACATTTCAACAAAACCCAACCACGATTATAAAGTAATTTTATCGATATAATTAGAAAAAAACGAATTGGTTAAGAAAATATGAAAAAGTAGACCACCACCCACGGATTTTCTTTGACCAAAAATTATGACACTAATTGAATATTTAGAGAAATATTTTTTAAGAGCTTCTGTATAAATGTGTTTTTTTTTTTTTTTGATTGCTTTTCTTTACGTACCAACATAG
This sequence comes from Ericerus pela, assembly GCA_011428145.1. NCBI lineage: Eukaryota > Metazoa > Arthropoda > Insecta > Hemiptera > Coccidae > Ericerus > Ericerus pela. The sequence goes on from WOFM01000449.1 coordinate 120,883, forward strand.
GTACATCATGAAGGTAATTTTAGATTCGGTATAAATGTGCAAAGGGGAAAAAACCGGTAATTAAATAATATGATAAAAATTACGACAAAAAAGTGGAACAAAAAGAGGCAGGCCTTCGAGAAACTCGTACGATTACTTTACAAACGTTTATTTCGGACTCAATTAAGTTTAAAATAATTTTAGGTTAAAAACGAGTTTTTATAAAATAAGCTTTTATTTTTTTTTTGGGCTTCAGCTTTATATGCGAAATATGCATTATTTCGCTGCGGAAGGTTGACAGCAGTATTGGTATATTTTATAAATCATAGTAGTGAGTACCTAGAATAAGAGCTTATAATAAAGAGTACTAATCGACGAGGTGTTTCGAAAATTATTTTTCGAGCGAATACACTTACAGAGATTATAACTGGGATTTCCGTGGAAAATTATCAGGTATGATTGGCTTCCCATTTTGTTACCACTTTAAATTCGTATTGGAATTAAGTCAGAGTACTCTTATCGACTGCATACTATACACTAATTTCTAAAACCTTGTAGGTAACCCAAATAATTGTCTTTTAAAAGTTGTATTGGTTACTTGAAGGAAAAAGTACTTCTCCCTCATCAGTCAGATGGCAAGTCTTTTCTATTGTCTGGTGGATAAAGCATGTTTTCTGCTGGTCTTATATGAGTAATATTTAAAAAAAATTTTTGACTTGTCCAACCTCAGTTTCTCTAAACTTTGTGAATCAATCCTATTGAAATATTTTTCGTTTTTCAAACTACCCGGATGAATACGATTTAAATCTGGCCACCCATTAACGCATTCAATATTCTCTCATTTGAGTAAAAGTTCAACTCCCCAAAAAAAATATTTCAATCAGTTTTTTAATTTTGACTGATATTCGTTGGATTTACAGAGAGGAGCGAGTCAAATCGCTTCACGATGCACTTTGAACTTGGACTTGAAAATTTAATAGAAAATTAATATGAAGAAAGAGAAGATTAAACGGAACTGAAAGCATTCGATGTTTTTATAAAGGAGCTAATTCGTTGTCAAAAAACATAAGAGAGTGTCTTGAGGGGTTGATAAAAGGTTAAAACTAAATATTCAACATTGAAAAAGTTTTCACGAGTCTGCGTTCTTTGCCGCGTAGAATATAATGCAAGGGTTAAGAAGAGAAACTTGATGACGGAAGACAGTGGCGTACTTACAGGGGCCTGAAGAGGTCATGCTTCCACCAAAACATTTTTTCCAATTCACAGAGAACATTGTCAATAAAAATTAAAACTAAATTCTCACGCTATTCTAGGCCCCAAAAAATTTTTGTGGCCCAACCAAAATGAATCTAGCTACGCCGGCGAGGGAGGAGAAAGATGAAACTTTCTTGCGAAGATAAAAAACAGGTTTTTTAAAAAGAAATATATTTTTTTCTTGTCCCACGGCAATCGAAATCCAAAAGGGTTACTCCTCCTCCCTTCATTGTTCATATACCTTTAAAGTCAGGTATTTCATTTTGTTCTGACCATTTTTAGAGGCTAACAAACGGTCAACTCCATTTAATAATCGCACCCTGGGGTCCAAGACAGTAAAATTCTGATACGTAACACATTTTGTAACACAACGTTAAAAATTGACAAACAGAAAAAAATTCTCAATTTGATTTTTGCAATCATTAAATCAAAATTCATAATGTATGGGTACTTACTTTACCGATATGATTGTCATTAATACACGAACGCGCATCCGTTTGAAAGTACGAGTATAAGAAAAACAAAAACACGATTCCGAGCTGCTTTAACAACTTTTACTCACTTTGTAGGTTGCAGTAAATATACTAGTTTAATTTTCGAATAATTAAGATCCCTTTTTTTATTATCTCTTTTCCTTTAATACTTAATTATGGAGTTTTCGTTAAAGAAAATTCTCGGCAAGATTAAATTTTAATGACTTTTCGAATAATTCACGGGTTTTTAATTTATTCTTTTTCTCTCTCTTACGCCCACATAAAACATACTTTATTTTTATTCGCGTATAAGTGCGTGTCATCCAAAATTTATGAGAAGTACTTTTGCAAGGTTTTGCACAGTTCCGGTCGTTAGTCTTGCAGAAGTCATGAACACAGCAACGATGCTCCCCTACTACATTTCAATGTATTGGTTTATTTAAAAAAAAAAAAGAAAAAAGAAAAGGTGAGAGAATGAGAAAGAAAGAAGAAAATGCATGATACTATAAAGACTCAGACAGAGAAACGTAGATAATACCTGTAATCACGTTTTATAAACATATATACGATTCTTGCTCGTGGATGACTCATTCGTTAAAACCAATCTTCGTCAATGGGCATATTCATTCTTGAACCAATGCGGCAACAAGAAATCACGCAGAGAGAGGCTCATTTATCCTCCACATAACATTGACTCCTTCTTCCCCACTCTTTCGCTCTCATGCAGAAAGCAGACGTGAGATCAAATTCTTGCTCTCAAAAACAAAGCACTACTCGCGCTGCTTGTAATTATTTTTATTACGTTCTTTGTATACTCATTTTCGTTCATTCGTCGATACAGTTAGCCGTAGACATTGAGGAAAAAAATATTTCAATAAAATTAATTTTTTTAAAATAATTATTTATTACTCAAAACGATTCCAATATAAACAAAATAATATTACTCTACAAATATTACAAACATTTTTAATTTTATTTCAATACCTTCGTTGTTTTTTTTTTTGGTCGTTTTTTTTTGCATTCGTTGTATACTTCGCAAATATACATTTTCTTTCAACTTTACAAACATATATACACGTGTAAATAAGTCTTTAATAAATCGTAACTAACTCTAGTCTGCTTTTTTTTTTTTGGGGGGGGGGAAATGAATGAAGGTATAACAATTAAAAATTTAATCTGACCGAAAGAATCAACAAAAAAATAAATAAATAAATAAAAAAACAGCGTAACGTCGTAATGGTAGAAAAGGGGATGGCGGCAAGGGGGAGTAATATTAAATTTAAATATTTTTGACCAAATTTAAATTTCAAAAAAACAAAAAAAAAAACAAAAACCAGTAACTAAAATTTTGCAGCAGAAAACATAATAACAGATGTCTGACCAGAGTTAGAGGAAAACAAAATCCATCAAAATAGACTCGAAAATACAACGATGTCTTCTTTTTAAATTCCTTTTTTTTTATCTTTTTTTACGATTTAATAATTATATAATAATCTACAAATAACAGGAACATTTTTTTTTCTTTTCTTCCTTCTTTTTTATTTTTTATTTTTTCTTTTGGACAAACAAAACAAGAAAAAAAACCACATATTACTAAATTAATCACGTCAACGAAGTCAATGGCAACAACAGTAGCAAAGTATAATAAATTAACAAAAAAAGGGGGAAGAAAAAAAAAACCCACAATAAATATTATTTTCTATTATTAATTCAAGTAGTACAAAAAGAAAAAAAAGGCGAAACACTTACACACTAAATTAATCAGTCAAGGAAAAAAGTTTACATGTTCAATCGTCATTTAAATTTGACTTAGAATTTTGTTGCAGTAAAAGATCACAATACAAAAATAAATAACAATCTCAAATGTATTTACCTATTATATTTATCGTATATGTTTAAATAAATTAATTAAGCTGTGTACAGTACAAAAAAAATAAAAATAAAGGGAGAAAATGGAATAAAAATAAAAAGAAAAGGAAGGAGAACATAATAATTATGGTATTTTGTATGTCACATTACGAAAGATGTCGCATTTCTCGCGTACACTATACATATATTAAAAAAAAAAAAATCCTGACTAGTAAAAAAATAAACACTCGAAAACTGTCTAGTTTCTATTATCATACTACATCAATGATCGTGAAAGATAGCAAGCCAAGATAGAAAAAAAAAAGTCATATTTTCGTCCTTATTTTACGTATATTTGCTTTTTTATGTCAAATGCGTTTATTTTATCAAGTTTATCTATTAAAAAATCGTCGAAAATGTAATTAAAATACGTCATTATTTGGTGTCGGTAATTTGATGGAGAAAAAATAAGTGAAAAATAAATTGTAAAAAAATAACACAACAAACACAAGTAAATCACACAGGAGAGATAGAGAAAGGGGAGACAAAAACGAAAGACAGCCACGAGAGTTGAAACACACAAACAAAAACCATTTTGTGTCGTATTTTAATGTTATTATTTAGATTTTTTTTTCTCTCTTTCGAATTTGGTAGTCTTCTTCAAAAAACATTAACACGGTTTAAAGATGAACTTGGCCGCATCCATTACAGGCCATTTGTCAAATAATAATTGGTAGGTAAGGTAATCGAAGAGGAAAAAAAAAGAAAACAAAAACAATATATATATATATATATATATAGTATAATCGTAAAGGAACCAGACACCGCTAAACTTCCGTAGCAAACAATGTGGACGCGAATGAACCGCCATCTAAGACGCTTACGTAAGCAGTTGTGGCTGCATTACCGCTACCACATATGGAACCATTCAGCACCGAACTGTTTAACGTATTATTTTGAACACTTTTTTCTTTTTCTGGCAACGGTGAACAGTGTTGCTTTGATAACGAATTATCACTGTAAGCAGAAGTAAAAAAAAAGGGGGGAAAATTAGCAACGCAATTGCTGTCACGATGAGATGTCGATAAGTACTATTAATGCTACAATGTCGATGTTACAATTTTATCTTTCCCTTCTTGAGATATGAGGCGCTAAAAAGTTAAAAAACTGGAGTGAACCTAGGCATACGGTACTCATGTACTATATGCATGGACCAGGGAAACAAGCGATTTGAAAATGAATACATACGTAACAAAGGTTATAGGCTGATTGACGGGCAGTCTAGTCTTTACCACGGGAGGTAATGTGGCTGACTGCCCACACAGAAAAATGTTTAAAGAGCGTCAAAATTTTTTTGGGAATAAAGTAAAAAACGAGAAAATCTGTTCAGAATAATAAATTAGTGGTTAGATGGGGAGCAAAAAATTTTCTTTTGTCCGAAAGCCTAGCTCCGAAATACCGGAAAAGACGGTTCCGAATTCAAGTTTTACTAGCTCGAAATAACTGCACGTCATTCTTTCGTGTTTCAGCCGAGATAAAGGTGCAACTAGCTGGAGGCCTACAGGTAAACCTCCTGGGGGCTCAAAACAGAAATGTGAGGTGAGGTCGACCATCGGAGCTGGATATTACATAATCTTTAGCCCCATCAATATTCAAAATAGGCACTACATTTCAAGATATCATTATTTTACCAAAAATTATATGTACCACCATCATTGAAACATTTCATGAGTCTATTTGCGATACTCACACAATCTTGAGAACAATGAAGGTGGTACATGCCCCTTTAATTTCGTATGTAGATCACGCTTGAAACCTCCCCATTCACGCAAACAATAAAATCAAATGTCATTTTTACATACATATACAGACGGTTCAAATCGCAGCAGCCATTGGGGAGGTAGCCTAAATTGGTACCAACTTAAAATCGACTGCGCCCCACGACGAACTTTCAAGATTTCTTTCACCAGATATTCTCATTTTTCCACCCAAGATACGAAGAATCTGCGTATTTTAACGAGAAATGAATTCGAAATTCACAAACAATAATGAAGCTACATTCCTACCTCCCCATACGCTGCTACTTGTAGTCCAGGTTAAAAGTAAAAATGTTCATAAATGAAAATCTACGTCTTTATAAAAAAAAAAAAAAAAAAAATTATACCATATACCAGAGGCTACAAACACCACCCACGAATAAAAAACGAAAAATGAAACTCACCTTAAATTAGAATGTGAGATACTAATGGAGACGGTGGACAGCCGGTTGTCGAGCGGCGCCGGGGTGCCCGTCCTCACGATCGTGTCGAGATCTTTGACGGAGGCGCGATGGCACATGCTATGCCTATGCGTCGGCGGGTCGACGTTAAGCTGCTTTTGAGATCGACTGCGTTGCAGCGGGTAAACTAAGGCTATATTGGGGTCGGCCGGCACCGCTGCGTACACCTGCTTCGGGTAGTACAGCGATTCGGTGGTGGTGGTGGTCGATGCCGTCGTCGTTGTCGTGTGCTCGACATCCACGTTTTTGGCGCACTGACCCCACACGTTCTTGATCATGTGGGCGTCGCCGTTGCGCTTCGACACATGGCTGTGCACCGAATTCTGCTCGTTCTGCATGCGCGCCTCCTCATCCGCCTTCTGGCGTTCGCGCTCCCTTTTGCGCTTCGACATACGAATACCGAGAGCCGCGATAACCGCCACCACCGGCACCGCCGAAGACACCAAAAATATCAGATACCAGTCGACGCCGTGCGATCTATCCTTGGAGCCTTCGCTGACGCCGCCTTCACCGTTGCCGTCGTCGTCGTCATCGCTACCAGCGCTGCGCAACACCGACACGTGCCTGGACACACCGCCAATAACGTCGGTGCTGACAGCTTGGTTGGTGTCGGCGGCGCTGCCGCCATCAGACTGCGACGATGCCGTGCTCAGCAGTTTGGGTAGCATCGCTAGCAGTTTTTCGCAACGCAGTCCGGTGAAACCAGTTGCACACTCGCACTGGAATCCGCTGCCTTTGTTGAAGCAGGTGCCGCCGTTCAGGCACTGGTTGTTTTCGCATTCGTCCACGTCAATGGCGCAATCCTTGCCGGTGAAGCCGGGCCGACATTCGCACTTGAAATCGTTGACCAACGTCTTGCAGGTGCCGCCGTTGGCGCACGGATTTAGCAGGCACATGTTCGCCTTCTCCTCGCAGTGGTCACCGGTAAAGCCGGGTATGCAGCGACACTTGTACGCATTCACCTGATCAATACACGAGCCACCATTCTGGCAGGGGTTACCGTGACAGTCGTCGATGTTGGTATGGCAGTTGGCGCCGGTAAAGCCGCTAGGGCAGCTGCATTTGTAGCCGGCGTTATTCGACAGGGTGGTGCAGTTTCCGCCGTTAGCGCATGGATTCGGCGCGCAATGGTTGACCGTGTTCTGGCACTCGAAGCCGCTCCAGCCAGGCAGGCACGAACATTTGTAGCCGTGAATCGTGTCCATACAAGTACCACCGTGTTGGCACGGTTTATCTTCGCACGTCACAACGGCTACTTCACAATGCTTGCCGTTGTAACCTTTGGAACATTCACACTGGTAACCATTTCCATCCTCCTGCACAGGTCAAATTAAAGAAGCAAACGAAAAAACATTTTCATTAGTGTGATGAAAAGAGCGAGGATATCGAGTGTAGAAAAATCAAGGAATGAGCGTTGATCAAATGAAAACTTTGCAACGAATGTTTATTATAAATTTTGCTGTTTAATTTAACTACGTGAAATTTCCGAAAATTTGGCACATAGCACTAGGAGAATAAGTCAAATAGTACGACGAAAAGAACTTTCACTCTACACGCAAGATGCAAAAATCTGTAAATTCTCGATCAAATCTTAAGGGAGGAAAGTAACAAAAAATAAAAATAAATAAATAAATAAAAATAATCAACGTTACCTTGCACGTAGCATTATTCAAGCACGGTTTATGGGAGCAGTCACTGAGTTTTTTATCACAGTCGATGCCAGTGTACCCTGGAGGGCAACTACACGTGTACGATCCTTGGCCGGTGTTGAAACAAGTACCACCGTTGACACACGGTTTGTGATTGGTGCAGTAGTTTAAGTCTTGATTACAAAATAGTCCGCCCCACCCTTCATCGCACAAACAGTCCCACGGTTTCTGGCATGTACCGTGCGCGCAGTGCGGATATGGTTCACATTCGTCACACAATCGTCCTTTCCATCCACTGTGACATCTGCAAAAGGGTTCGAAAAAACAGAAAAAGAAAAGGTGGTTAGTGCACAGGTAAAAAAAAGAAATAATGTACGCTTAGTATTATGCAAATACGAAAGTTCAATGTTCAATGCCCGTGTCCGCCTAATTATTCAAAGTACAACAGTTGGTATGTAGAAAAAGAAGAAAAATATTTACAGAAGCATCATAATTTTACGAAAACTTGCTCGGTACACAAACTATTTGAGCTCTTCAAGTTTCACATACCAACTTCAAACGATGATAACACGAAGCAGGAACCCAATAATCCTCCTTTTTCACCGCACAGATCGAGGAAAGACACACAAAAATGTCTAAATCATAATTATTCATCAAAATCAGACGATTATTTGGACAGTACGTAATTAAAAGTAATAATTCCATAAGGAGCAGGGAAGGGCATAAAGAAAATATCCAACGAGTTCATTTATCGAGGACCGACGGTGAAAGGTACAAAGAAAAAAAGAATAAAAAAAAAAGGACAAAGAATCGAAACAGGTTTCGCGAATTTTATTTTTAACATCCGATAAGAACACGCGGTTTGCTGGAAATGCAATTACCTAACCTACATATGAATTCGCGAATGGCAAAAAAAAAAAATGGAAAACTTGGGAGAGCCTTCTCCGAGAGTGTAAGAGCAAAATGGGTGAACTTTTTAAAGTTTTTTTCTCGTGCTTCACCGATCTCTCTAATCAGATACCTAAGCCCGAACTTGTTTTTTAGTCAAAGACGAAACAACAGAGAGGGAAATACGCATACCGGCAAAGTGTAAGAATAACGAAATGAGTGAGAAAGAAACGACAAAAACAAAAGATATTTGCTGCTGCTGCTGCATACCATTTGCGGTATACACGCAGGTGAAGAAGGGCGAGTCCGAAGTTTAAATATTTGGCATGACATGGTGCGATTGCGATATGTGCTGTGCTACAATGGAATATCGCTCGCACATTGGTATCACACACAAACACAAGTATATGGATACTTCATACAGCATATACTGCGTGTGTGTAATATGTATATATATATAACAAAGACACTGGCAGAGTAGGTAGTATGCGGAAGAGGCTTCGTAACCATTGGCCTACAGGAGACGCAAGGATGAGAGATAGATGTGGCAAAGAGGTACGCAGAGACGGTGAAAAAGAGAAAGAGAAAAGCAAGCAAGCAGCAAGCAGGCAGGCAGGCAGGCAGGCAGTCAGACAGACAGACAGACGAAGTAGTGAGAGGAGAAGATAACGTCTGGGCAGGTTATAACGTTCTCACGGGCAGCAGCAGTCGTACCTACCACGAATAAAATGTACGTAAGATGTGTGTACATAGTTACTGCACACTGCACTGCACTGATCACATAAACTCTTCGTCGCATTCTGGCTTTTTGGAATTTTTCCCTTTCTCTGTCTCGTTTTTCATTTTCCATCACTTTTTTTGTTTTCATTCTTTTTCGGTTTTCTTTTTTCTTCTTCTTTGTATATCACCATCTCAAACCACATTAACGTTCAACAAATGATCCGTTAAATATTTCGCCTAATTTCTCAAGATTGAAAAAAAAAAAATTTTTTTTTGTTAATGGACTTGTGAATTCAGCGGGGGATGGAGAGATGGAGAAGAGGTCAAAGAGAACTAATAACTTTGCTGAGGTAGACATATACATGAATGTGTGAGCGTTCACTCATGCGTACATCAAGTCACGAATACATTCAGCGTTCGAAAATATGCACGGTATTTTCACTTTTTTTCCCAAAAATTCGTTAACGTAAAATACTGCCGATTGAGTGTGGAGTTGTGGGACTTGCGGTATTTCTCTCATTCATTACTCCAGAGGTCCGGAAGCGAAAGAGCGAAATCGGAGCCGGTAACAAAAATAAAGCGGATGCAAAGTCGCCAAAAAAAAAATAAAAAAAAAAAAAATAAAGGGAGGACATAAGCAGAGGATACTCTTCATTACTCACTTACTTCTTTTCTGCTTTATTTGCAGGAATTTTGAAAGAGAGGAAACCTTTTCAAGAGCGATGTATGAGTGTGTATGTATGTGCACCGGAAACCTTTTTTTCTCTCTGCTATTCTCATGTTTCTGCGCCTTTCCTTTTCTTCCAGCTGGATATGGGCACGAGCCAAAACGTCGACGACGAGAAATGAAAATTTACGAACACCACGTATGTTACGCTGTAGTCTATATCGCAGAGTGAGGGTAATTTACATTTGAAAATAGTGACTAACTGAGTGGAGGCAGCGGCAGCAGAAGCGGCAAGTGCAGCAACACCAGCAGCACACCGGAACACACAACGTGTAATAATTCACGCGAGAATTACGCACGTAGATAAGAGTTTTCACGAAGCACTTGCGCGTAAAGAAAGGTGTAATTGCAGGTGCGGGCTACAACCAATGAAGAAGAAAGGTAAAGAATCGGCGGCGGACGCGGTTGGGGGGATTTGTTTGACTTATCCATTCATCATTCGACGCTCACGAAGAGCTGTCGCACCATTAGCGAAAGCATTAGCTAACAGGATGGAATCCATCTCGTGTCGGATCTACAGGAACTGGAGAGTCTCATTTACAATCCACCAACTCACATCTGTATTGATTAACACAAATGAAGATCAAAGCGACACATTTAAATGCCGTTCCAAAATTGGGACACGAACCCGGTGAATGGGACAAACGAAGAAGTCGCATGCCAGGATATTACGCGTTCACGTAAAATTTAATCACTCGTTTTCGAGTATGGATTATAACCAGCAGAGACTAACGCACAAAAAAGGGGATGGTAGCTGAAAAATCTGAAGCCTCCTCTTCTTAGAGAGGAAAACAATATCATACTTCATGTTTATGGTGAATCCTATGATATACAACACGGCTGATACCAAGTTTTCTTTATAGAGAGGGATACTACTCGAGCTCACTTCCCTCCAACTGGGCGAGGTTTTAACTCAAAATTTCACGTAAAATATTGACGCTAACGCAAATGAAGGGAGTCTGAAAACATAAAACACCAATTCGTAGCTAAATTGAGAGTAACATCGATGCAAAAAAAAACCCCTTCACATAACTGATAATACAGGGCTCTGTGCAACTTTCAAAAACAACTTAAAGAAGCTCATCACAAGAGAACTACAACGCCATACATTACGTCCCATTCATCTTATTTTCGATCGATTATAATACCCCGTATTCTGCCAGGAATGTCGCATGATTATAAATATAATATACATTATGAATATAAAGGGAACAGGTTTCTTTTATTAAAAATGTGTACTTCTCATACATCAACGAGCACCTTGAACAGCACACTGAAAATAAATTCTGCCGAGACCACACGAACGCCGAAAGACGACGACTTTCCTGTCCCCTTCAGCGCCCCCTCAGCCTCACATATTATCGTTTCATACGAATGCGAAGAATAATTCTCATTAACCGGATGAGCATGAATGAATGCGAAAGAACAACAACAACAACAACAACAACAACAACAACAAGACTAATAATAATGAGATTTACAGTCAATGTCAACCATTAAAACACATCGTCAAACGTTGTCCGAATACCAAAATATGAATCACCACCCTAACGTATAATATGCAAATACTTTTGACGATTTCCCCCTTCCCCTCCACCCAGAGGTACACAACAGGTACAGTGCGTTATACATGCATACGTATTAAACCTTCTTTTTTTTTTCCCACCGCCTGCCTAATGAATACACTTTCTCTGTTCGACGCAAAAACCGAAACCTGAGTGGACGAACGGCCACAATGTGAGTGGAAAAATTATTTGATTTAATTTATACTGTGAAGGAAAGAAAGGGAGAGAGCAAAATGGACAGAAGATTTACGATTTTACTGCAGCAACTTCCAATATTCGCTAGGGAGAAATAAAGACGATATTACCAAATGAGAATTAAAGAAAGAGACAGATAGACGATGGCAGAGACAAATACAAGCACTTGCGCGCGCGCGCGCACACACACACACAAACACACACAACAAGAGACAGGCTACACCAGTTGAGAAATTAATAACGTGAGGAATTCTCTGGGTTATTAAAAAGTACACACATATACGAATAATATATATATACACGCAACATAAAGCATAACATGTTCCAATAAAGGGGAAAAATGAAAAAAAGGATGAAAAACCGTCCAGAATATGCGAAAGCGGATATCTTTCGTATGCATTCGTAAACGTTCGCACATACCACGAATCAAAAATAGAAAATAGCAGCAAAGCAGGCAGGCAGGCAAATAACAGAAATGAATGGGACACTCGAGAGATGGGGGTCAGTCGAGTTCTTAAGGTTAAGGTCAATTTGATTCGACGTCATTTAGTCAAACGATGAGACTAAATGACTGGCGACCAAAGGTGCTCGTCTACGCGATCCCCACAGTCACGTGTGCGTATGTGTGTAAGCTCTTACCCATTGGCCAATTGATCTGGTCAGGCGTTCTTAAAATACAGTCGGCCCAGCCGAGTCACACACGAAGGGGTCAGCCATTGCCAGCAGTTTCAAGTAGAACGCCCAAATAAACTACCTCTTTCAACGATCTTTTTTTTCATTGAGTACCACTTCAAATACACGTAGGCCTGCCATCAATGTAGACACTCTTTCAACACTCATCATACATCAATACATCAGTACATCAGTACATCAGTATCTACGTACATACACGCATACATACATACATACATACATACACTTCCACAATACTCAGCGGCGAATCTACTGAAAAGGCCCAGAAATAAAACGCTTAAAAAGGACCACTTTAATTACACGATACAGGACTCCCCATGCCTCCATACAAAAAAACCAGTTTTTCCACCGTCTCCTTTCATATAGTACCAATGAATTTTTAAAATTTCATGTTAGGTACATTTTTATTTAAAAAACGGGTTAAATACTACCATATAATTAAATTTAAAACATATCCAAAGATTACCCACAGGTATCTCCCTAAAAAGTTTAAAAAAATACTAAATATCAAGAATTTGTAAAATTATAATAAAATAAAATAAAATATAATATACAAATTCACGGGCGCTTTGACATGCGAATATTTCAATCATTAGGCACGAGTATATTCAAAGGCATAACTAAGAATTTTCCTTAGGAGAGTCGGAGGGGACGACTAGGAAATTCACCGCTAATATCAAGGCTGTAAACAAGGTTACAAATTGTTGGAAGCGAAACAAGTTTGCGAAGGAAGCGAGCGTTTCAGGTATTTTTGTGTTCTAGAACAAATATTCTGGTTCTTCAGTTGTGGCTTACTGATCACATACGGCGGTTTTTGTTTTTTTCATTTATTTTTTATTTTTAACTTCGAGGAAGGTTTGACACCTCCCCCTTAGAAACCCCTGATCCTTCCCACCGCTTCGTGGCTGCGACTAGGTGAAAAAAAAAAATTTCTTGTTTGAAAATAAATCGTCATAAACTGTAATTCTGTCGCCGCAAAAATCTGCTGACTAAGGACAAGAACCTCTTTTCACATCTTGTTATGCAACTTATATATATAAAATATATATAAACTTATCTTCTGTGCCAATCCATACTCAATAAAAATGTATGTCGTACGCATCAAAGTATTCTTCAGTCGCAGTTGATTTTCAAAAATTCTTTCTACTGGCTTGAACGCACTCACTCTTTTGACACTAGCTGTGCTCACAGGTATTATGAAAGTCAGCCACTATAAAAAGATCAGTTTGGAGAAGCTATCTATCGAACTATCATCGAGAATAAATTCAATACCTACAATTGAATGGGTCCTGCTGGCAGCTATTGATGGTGAAATATTGAATGGCAGATTATTTTTAATTTTCATCAAATAATTTTTTATGAAGTATCCAAGGCTAAAAAAGCTTTGTTGGCAAAAGGCCAAGGTGTAATTTTGGTGAGCTAAACCCGTCAGACCCGCCACTGATGGTATTCCCGCGTTACGATAAAACTTCATTTCACTGAATCGGTCGAAAGTCACACTGGAACTGGTACGACTTGACGACGAGTTACTGACCCTCATTTCCAACTTCAGGAGTACCTTAATTCACTCGATCTTTCATAAATTAGTACTGTAAAATAAATTATAACCCACTTATAAAACACTTTTGGGCGTATATCTGATGTTGCTGATGTAGCGACGACTAATTGTCTCCTCGATTTCCATTCTTAAATGACCCTCACACGCCACCTTCAGATCACCCATTCGTCGACGTCGTCGTTCGCCCATTACATCATCCTACTCGTATAATATGAATGAGCGTATTTATAAACACACCACCACCACCGCCACCATCATGCGGTATGATTTTCATTAATGGACACGTGCTCCGATATTGATAATTTTTTTTCGCGCATTCTAATCTTCCATTTGCTATATTTTGCTTCTTTTGAAGCGATAATTGACAAAAATGTTTTAGTCACTTGGTGACACGAGAAAATTTAACACTCTATAGAAATGCATCGCGAGACGCATTCACATGGACGGATATCCGGTGCTGCATCATACAGCTGCGACGGTTAAGGGGGTCAATTTACGATCTTCCTCATCGGCAAAAGTATTTCCACAGGTTATCGGGTCACGCATTGGCCATAAAATGAAAGAAAGACCCGTAATAAGGCATTTAATGGTCGACTTGGAATGCATGCAAAAATAAATAAATAAATAAATAAATAAATAAATAAATAAATAAATAAATAAAAATATTCGCATTGAAAACGATCTGTGATCGCACAGACAAGATAGTGTTCAACGAGGGTAAGTAAAAAAGATGACGTAACTGACGGTCGACTTTGGCGATTTATTATTGTGGGCCATTTCTTATGGCTCTGTAGGCATAAGAGCTAGCACCAAAACAGAGACATAAATAAGAGGGACCTATGCCGGACCATGGAGACTTTAAGACTCGCTTAACGACATTCATTCGGTATAAATGAATATGATCCAGCACACATTTTCTAGGGGCGACCAAAGAGACCTTAATCTATCAGCACTTTATTCGGTCCAACATTTAAAGGGTGGTTTTCACTGAAAAACTTGGATTTCATTGGAATTTTGTTGTTTCTCAAGCAATTTCTCAACTCAATCGATGCAGAAAATTATGTAGGCAATATTGAGGTATTTTTAAGATACTTCTTTACTACAGGATTTGGACCTACAGACGCATGCACGATTGACCATCGTCATCGAAGAAACCTTGTCCGTGAAAACTGAACGTTATAGGATACATATCTACAAAGATTTACCATGCAGACACGGTTACTGATACCAAACGATTACGTAAAAAATAACCACTACGAATAAAGTATACAGGGCGGCAAATGAGGGAGTAAGGAGGGTAGAGAAAAATGCGAAAATGCTATAAAGAACTTAGTATACGCATTATTCTGGACGATGGGTCGTGTTATGGAAGTATAAGATGATCGGAAAAGAGGAATAGGGCAAAAGACGACAAGAAGAAGAAGAAGAAAGAAAAAAATAGCAACCTACTGCTATACAGTATCTCTTTACACACTGTGTACTTCTTCTCGATTCGGATGAAATATTGAAGCGTACAAAGTATTCGGACAACAATGGTACATAAGTGAAGATTCGTTACGGTATACGGACACATACATAACGCGCATACACGAACCAACAATACATACCACGTCCGACACAAAGGAATCACAAAATAAAAAGGGAAAAAAAATTACAAAACAAAATAAAAATAAAAAGGAAATTCAATGTTGCTGTGCATTAACCGAAGTCTGTAACAAGAAGTAAAGATGGAGAAGAAAAAGTAGTAGTAGTAGTAGTAGTAGTAGTAGTAGTAGTAGTAGTAGTAGTAGTAATAAATAATAATAATAATAATAATAATAATAATAATAATAATAATAATAATAATAAAATACTAATAATAATAATAATATAATACCAATAATAATAATAATAATAATAATAATAAGAGCTACATCATAGTCAAGAGTGAGTGAGAGATGAAAGGAAGCTGTAATGCAGAGATAGAAAGTGAGAAGAAAAAAATAATAATATAAGAAAAATAAGAAAAACCACCGCAATAAACTACGTTAAAAATGTAGCTTTTCAAAAAAAAAAAAAAGTCAGTATCAGTGGCTGAAGCTGATTACAATTAATGTGATAACATTTTCATATTATTTGACATTAAATGGAAGTGGGATAATTCTCTGCTACTATTTCAATATATGTATTGATAAAATGTTGATATTTTGATATTTCATGGAAAATCTATGGAAAATCTACGTTTTCTCTTCACTAATTCAACATCAAATAAAACTATTCTAATTGAGAGAATGATGGTCATAAAGGCATTAGCAATACAAACAGAATTAGAGACAACATCGAAAGCAATTAATTAGTATTGTATTTGGAAAAGGAAATTAGAAAAATTATTTTTGTAGAAATTTTCAATGTTTGTTAAGCTAAGCTCACCTCAGGAAAATAAAGAAACCTCGAATTCGAAAACAGATTCCATATATAAAATAAAAATGTTATCACATTAAAATACAGATCGTGCTTGAGAATATCTTCACACACATCAGAGGCCTTGATAGTGCTTTAGCAGTGGTTTTGTTGCATAGAAATATTTAACGATTTAAAGAAAATTTTGGGTTGAGTGAATTCCGCCTAAGAGAAAAAAATCTACGATTTTCTAGAATCAGAAGAGATGAAAGACGTTGAAAAATGACTAGTGGCAAGAGCTAATGAAATTAAGAAAATAAGAATAATCAAATTAACTGAAAAAAATCAAATTTCGCGTGAATATGAATTTTTTTTTTTGCAAAAAAACTTAACATTAGATGAAATAACTCAAAAAAGGGAGACGAATTCCGAAAAATGATACCAATAAAAGCTACGCTTTATCCTACATCTACTTCCACTCCACAGAGGATATAAGTCTGACTTTCAAACTGACAAATAGGTACAGGTAGAATAGCTTTTTATCATCAATTTTTTTACAACTAAATTCAGGCCAAATGAGGGTAAACTGCATGGCTTATTCCATACTGCTACTAAATTAAAAAAAAAAACAGTTGATGCTCCATACTCTATGTAACATAGTCTCAGTATGGAAAATAAAAATGTTATCACATTAATAAAAAAATCTAAACGCATGAAAATCTGTTCACACTTAATTAATCATCTTCATCGAACTTTCAAAACATATTCTTAAAATTGGATTTATGACATCCCATTATGCTCTAAAATCTTCTCATAAGATATAAAAATGAAGTGATCATTACAAACACGGCCAAAAATTCCATTCGGTAGACTTCTGAGCTACAGGTGCGAAAAGAGACAACAAAAAATTTTGATCGCATGGGAAAGCAATTGAAGCAAAACGGTGTTTTTCAGTGACCAAAATATTTTTCATCAATTAGAATAAACGGGAAATGTACGTAAAGAAGAAATAAGTAAATAACTATTAAAAATTACGGAAAATGAGGAAAAAATTAACTAGTTTGACTAGAGTTGTGGGTGTTCAGTAAGTGAAATATTGCATCCACGGGTTCCAAATAGAAGTGTCGATACACACGTTCATGTAATGAGTGACCATACCTAAAATAACCCATACGTGCCATATGACATGAGCAAATGGTACAAATCCTTCACTTTTGAAAAATACCACTCCAATAAGATAGAATACTCCGGAAAATTTCAACTCTGAAACGCCGGGAAAATTCATTTGTGGAGAAAAGAGAAGAGATACCTATTTTTACCGCAGAAAAAAAGTTGTTTTGTTCGTTGACGATAAATTTTATTTTCATTGTTTTTCCAACTCGGTTTGATTTTTTCCATTGTGATGAGTGATGACCAACAGACCAAGACCGTATTTTGAGGGCCTGGGTTTCTCACCATTGGAGATATTATTCCGTCAGTTTCTCCCCAGACTAGTAAGGGGAAAATGCCGTATTTTCAAATTGATAAATTGTAGAACTTACGTGTGTACTTGACTATTTGCGTAGAGGTATCACTGAGATAATAGTGTGATTATAACTTACCATCATGATCAAAAAAGATATAACTTAGCTTTTAAGTAATAGTTTTGTTTTTCAATTCCATAAGTTGGATAGAACAGATACAAATAATGTATTCACTCATTCTCATTCTCATTCACTGATAAACCTTAGAAAAATTCCAGTAAATATTTTAGCTTCTTAATATATTGATAAAAATTCAATTTCGATGTTAAATGGGAAATACATGTAAATAAATATCGATCTGGCTTATAAAAATTCAATATATAAAAAAATCTATATTTTTCGATGTTAAATGGAAAATGAATGTAAATTAATATCAATATTTTATCGATGTTTGAGAAAAAATAGGAAAATAAAGAAACATCGAATTCGAAAACAGATCCCATATAGAAAATAAAAATGTTATCACATTAAAAAAAAAAAAAAACTGAATGTGAAACTTAATAAATGATTGCTTGTCAAAATAACAGCGAGAGTGCTTTAATGACTGCTTTCTTTTCGTTCTAGAATATATTTTCTCTTGTTGGCAATAATTTAAGATTTTTGAAACAACTTTCATAGAAGTTACAAGTTGGTTAAAAGTTCAAGTTGATTAAAAACATACTTTTAAATTTGTTGGAATATAATTTGACGAAACTAAATACAATAAAAATATTAGAATATGAAAATTATTTGGAAAAACAGTGAGTAAATATTACGTTTAAAATGAAGTGTTAAGGAAATTCATAATGAAGAGTATTACGAAGTTATAAAACACGTACGCAAGTTATTAAACGATTGCTTTGTAAATTAAATAAAAGCAAGCTTGCTTTCAATTTCGGTTAATAGTGTCAAAAGCTTCCTGAAGTCATTATATGAAAAACGAACCTAGGTCTAAAATATAAGATCAATTTTAATATGTAGATTTTCTTCGGAAACCTACATAAAATGAGACAAAGACACATCTAATGAGAAAAGTTCACGGTATCCAACTTCCAATAACACCTTTTCTACTGTCGCATTGCAGCAACGGCAGCGACAGTAATCAGTTTTTCTTCGCTGGCGGCAGTGGCAATGGCAGTACATTTAAAATGGAAATCCAAATGAAATGCATTCGCTCGATACACACGTATATACTGTATAGTAGAGACGTGGGTTTGTCGTCGAAGATGGCAAACACAAAACAAGAGAAATAAATCTGGATTTTGAACTTTTAACACGATTTAAGTACACTCAGCATCGTCTCGCAAAGGATGTACTTAGCTGTACGATTTGCAGAACATAACATAGGGAAGAGCATAGTACAGCACAAAATACACACAGTAGACAGTAAAAATAATATGCACGAACTTGGTCTAACGTTGTATTAAATTACGTTCGTGAGAAATTATAAAAAGAAGTAAAGAATAAAACAGAAAAAAAAGTTTTTCCTCTTCCTCGCCTTTTCACCTTTTTTCTTCTATTTCATTTTGCTTCCTCTGTTACTCTGTTTTAAACGTTCCATATATACTCAACCGAATCCATGTAGACCTTCTCTCCTACACCACTACCTCTCTCTTCTTCATATACACCTCCTCTCCCATCACTGACAATGCAGTGCCTTCACAACGAGGATTCGACAGCAGGAAAAAATGCTGCGAAAAAAAAAATGAAATAATAATACGGGCTTTAAATGCACGAACGCGTCGATTTTGCCGCATAGCTTCGACAAAAAAATAACAACAAGAACACGCTATTGTTGAGAAATCAATTAGAAATTAATCTTTTTCTTTTCTCTAACTCTTTGCTGACACGAACAAATTTCTTATACAGGGTGCCCAGGGGAGAAGCAAAAGATAGTAGATACCACTTGTCGCCCGGCCTACAGTAGAGTATCAAGGAACCTAAGCGATGCACTGTCGAATGTTGAGAAAATTCAAAAACAAGTAGGCTGAATGAACGAAAAATTGCATAAAACAGTTTCACAAAATCAGAACATTCGAATTTTTGAAAGAATTAAAAAAGAAAATCACGTTTTACCCAAGTGAAAAAATAAGGTTTTCGTCGTTATACAGAGCTATAATTCATGATTACGAACGATAGCTACGATCAGGCGTGCGTACGTGGGTTCCTGTGGGTGGCTGGCACCCATGACGACACTTTTTTTCATAATTGATAATATTAAAATTTATTAAATAACCTTCATTTTATTTTATTATTGGGTAGTAATTATCTAAAGAATTACGTATGTGTAATACGCTGCATGACATCAAAAAGGACAAAAAAAAACAATAATTACGCCAAGTCAAAAATTAAAGGGCCTAAAAATTGGGAAAATGCCGAAGGGGAAAAATTCGAATATTTCTCCACTTTCTCAGGCACCCATGACTTTACAGGTTTGCGCACGCTAGTGGCTACAATTCAGTATTTTCACTCCCTCCAAAACTCGATGTTAACTTGCTCTAATATGTTAAAATATCGACACCTACAACGTCGCTACCTTTCTCATAATTGATGAGTGAGCAGATGAAAAATTTTAAAATTCAGAACTTGCGCCAATATTTTAATTAAGTGATATGATATTGACAAGGCCAACATTTTAAATTTTGAAAGCAAGTAATGTAAAAAGCATGAATTTTTCAAGCGAACTGTTTTACATTCCATTTAAAAACTTTTTCAACGATCGTCGAGCACCCTGTATACATATCGTATCAATATCAATTCGTACAGATCACAAAGCTAGCAAAAAAACACCCAACTTGAAATTATTTTGGAGAAATAGACGGACACGGAATATGCTATTTACTCGAACATAGATACACGAACTTAAACAGTGAGTGTGTGTAATTTTAAACTTTATTTCCACAGACAGTCCTGAGGTTAAAATAAATATAATACTGTATGTACTTACAGACATTCTCCGGGTTTGTTGCAGTATCCATGAGCCTCATCACAGCCAGGTAAACACACCGCTATACAAACAAAGGACAGAAAAAAAGACCATTAATAATAAACCAATAAATTATCGTAAATAAAGGTATCGATACCTAGAGTATTTTTTTCATTTTTAGCACTTGATAAGGGACTGGTTCTCTATAGTGTGTTAGCATCAATAACATACCCACCCGATACAGACACCTAAATAAAGAGGTTTTTTTTTTTTTTTTTTAAATTATTACTTCACTCTAAAAACTCCTAAAATTCTAAAAAAGGATAAGAAGAGTGGCAAACGAAACCCTGCTATATGACATAATATTATTTCTAAGACAAGGGAAAAATTGTCGCTCCTACTCTCCTATTAGGTGCTGACATATTTTCGCAGAAAAATAATTTTCCTCAAGATAATATGCCATATAACGCGACGTGTCTATTATTCCACATAAATTAACCAAAGAAAAAAGCAAGAAATGAGGTCGTAATTAAATTGTCCAGAAAAAAACGCGACTGATAGGGGACAGGGTGATAAAATGATGCTTTGATCAGGCAAATCCTTTTTTTTTTTTTTACGCCAGTGGATCCGCTGACAATGATATATGTCTGCTCCAAAATTCGGATTAAAAGAATGAAGAAAAAAAAAGAAAAAAAAGAAAAAAAGAAAAAAGAAGCCTAAATCAAAATTCTTTCTCTCTCTCATTCTTCTCGAAAATTACGATTATTTAGACTCGCATCGAACAACAAAGTAACAACTGTCTATACGCACAGAAGACGAAATAGCCTGTAAAAAAAAATAGAAATCGCTTTTTTAGTCGATCGGAACGTACACAGTGTATGCGCAGCCAGATGCAATACTTCCCGGCATTGAACCACACAAAAAGGGGAAAAAACAACAAAATAAGCAACAGCAACAACAGCGACGACAAAAAAACGAGCTTTAGGCCGAAGGGTGGTGGGTCACTTTTGTAACGAGCTCGCGACACACAACTTCACCAGCTGCAGCAAAAGTACCACTATGCTAGTTAGCCAGCCAACCATAACATACCGTGCACACGTATGCAGCTATATGTACCTTTCGTCCCATTCTTTAGAGGGTAACGTTACTCGAATTCCCTCGAACCAGCTAATGGTGATAACCTGCGGGTTAAATGTTCCATAGGTATACAGTATAAACTATAGAAGCAGAAAAAGAAAGAAAAAGAAAGAAAAAGAAATAAACTCTTTAATCCTCAACTTTCTAAACAAGGGGGCTGCTCTGTATACAGAGTGCCGTACAGTTACACACTCGTTGAAAGTTGTGGTCCCATATTGTTTTTCGGACGAAATATAACTTGCTCCTTCAAGGTGTTATCCGTGGTTTCATGCACAACCCCTCCTAACGGTGTAGTTAAGAATATAAAATTTTTTGGCGACGAACTAAATAAGGTTCGACTATATTAGAGCACGTTCATTTTTTAGAAGCGAGCCGCAATTAAAAAGGAACAGCATAAATCGAGCAGCTGTGAACTTTGCATTTTCATTATCAAAATAGTGAAAATAACACGTAATGCGAACCTTCGTCCCTGTATCTCGCATCCCTTACACACCTGAGATCGTCCTCCTTTATTTAAATTTTATGCGCCTTATCAAGGGGTGTTCCTTGACAATGAACACGGTAAAAGTGTCACTCTGATTGTAACTGTAGGGATGTAAGAACTCGACAAACACCTTGAAGGTAATCATCCACATGCAGAATACCAGCAAACCGAGAGAAAAATCTCTTTGATTTTAAACCAATTCACTTTATTTTCAGCTGTTTTGAGCGAAGTGTCGAGAATCTATATAGTTTTGAACTATTCACGAACAAATCTGCAAGCTTGTAAAGTTTTTCCAAAATTCCGGGCGAAATTCACAGAAAACTGCTGACATTAGGAAAATTGCATTAATTCTCGCGAAATATCCTCGGTCACATGAAGCCTCAAATACAGAAAACTAAGATACGACGATGCCAAAGGAGTCCAACAAAAATTTTGGTGCATACACACAGTACAGGCAATTCTGAATTGAGCGATAATCAGTGGAGCAACCGGAAAAAATCAAGAGGAAAGGCAGGAGTATCAACCCTCCACAAGAAAATACTATCGCCTCCCTATACCATCGAGTAGATCTACAACAGTGGACACTTATCTTGAGCAAATTTCAAAACATATAAAATTATGAAAGAAATGTTCACAGTTTTTTGGCGCAATTTAAATGAATTTCGTTCCAATTTTCACGAAAGAAACTGTTTTTCTACCGCTTAAAGAAAAATCGTGCCAATACCCAACTTAAGGAAAAAATTCACGAGAAAAGTAGATAGTTTCCTACACACTACATACACCACCGACACCACCGATACCACACATCGTACCATCAAATCTATCGACAATTTTAGCCATTTTCCAGGAAGACGAGAAGTATATGACGACGGCGGACAACGACGATGCAAATCGCACGCTCATCAATTAGGCGCAACGCGCGAATAAGGAAGGTCAATTCAATACGAGGAATAGGGAAAAGAATGCCTTACGCGACAAAGGCGAAGAGGGCAAAGCAAAGTAAAAGAGTCGACAAATGTGACAGGAGTATTTACAGACTGCACTCTGCACGCCGAGTGAGGGACAACTCGTGAAAGATGCGAGCGAGCGTCTGCCAGCTCCGCGAATCCGGAACCAGAGGGTAGGTGACGGGTGCTGAAAGACTGCAGCAGCAGCGCGAATGAAGACGAAAGCAAAAAGAAAGAAATCCCCGCCGTAGTGAAGCAGGGCCGCCAGCTACGGACCGAGAATGGGCAAAGAGAGAGGACCATTCCGTGGGAACCATCCAGGCGATTATTTGCTTCGCTTCTGCTGCTGCTTTTTATACTTCTCCTCCTCGTCCTCCAAGCTCTTGTCTTATCACCTTCTTCTAGAATCCCCCCTCTATTCAGACACCCTTTTCTCGTCGTCGTCGTCCTCCTACTCCTCTTCGTGGGTAATGGTTTTATGTTTGCACGCAGCATTGGATACCAAGCAACGCGACAACAACGATGCACGCACGCACACACATACATACATACACACAAAACCTAGGTACACATTTTGATGTATTCTAGTGCCTATGTGTACAGGTATATTAGGCACACACACTGCAGCATCGGAACATTGAAAGGTGAGGATAGCCTTCACCACATTTCATCGACAAGTCTGCCCAAGTAATCGCATCAGTACATCTCTCTAAAAACTTATCGTATCCGACTCTACTCGATTACACGTTTTCTGAATGACGTCCAATAAATTCGTTCGCACGAAATTCTTTCCCAAAACTGTAAGAGGAAAAAACGAAAAAAGGTTTTTTTTTTTTAAAAAAAAAAAAGAAAAAAAAAAGAAAAAAAAAGAAAAAAAAAGAAAAAATTTCAAGATCGTATCGTTCTAATTTCTGTCGACCAATGCATATTTTTTCTTTTTTACAATTCAGACAAAAAAAAAAGACCAAAAATTCGCCGAAACATGTATGCAAAAAGACACATAACGTTTGTGGAACGTCACATCCATCTACGGAGGAGAAGCAGACAGGACTAAAACATACAAAAAATGTCTAAAAAAGTTAGCTAGAGTAAAGACAAACTCTATGGAAATGTAACGTCTACAACACCAACATCAACAACAACAACAACTAAAAACACAGTGAACCAATAAAAAAGGCATGAGTGAGAGAAAAAAAAAGGTTGTATGGATGGACAGACGGATAGATGATGAGTGAAGGAATCTTTCTAAACACCGAAATAAAGCCCCTGCGGCTATTAGCTACTACTTATGTCCATCTTATCACGATCCGCCAACGAACCCATTCATTCTACACAAAGATGATAGGTTCACGGATAATTTATCATTATTGTTAAATTTGTTATATTCTTACTATCGTTATTAACGAGACCGATTGATGGCTTCGTCACACGATCCAAAGAAAGGAAAGAAGAGAGCGACGAAATGAAAAAAAATGAGAAAAAAAAATCATGCTATTTGGTATAGGTAGGGTACAAGAGAAGATGAGAAAGAATGAAGCAACCGAAACAAACCTCAACCGATTCTTTCACAACATAAAAAACCAATTCTTTCACAATATAAAACATAATAGATATTAATTTTTTAATTGCTAATGGGACGGTTTAAGAAAACAGAAAAAATTTACTTAATATGATTGTATACTGAGAAGGCAGAAACGCAATAAGCAGCACTAAAGTAAATCAATTCATGAAATTCAAACATTGTATTACGAAACAACAAAGAGATGCCTATATGTGGTGGTCACAGTTCTTCGAGGATTTATTCGGAATTGAGACAGGTCACTTAAGCATTTACTTCAACAAAAACGAAAGATGAAATGTGAGGTCAAAAAATTCGTGAAAAAAAAAACTTACAAATGGCGAACATAACGACAGAATGAAAAAAATTGAAATTAGAGCAAATTAAATTAGATCAACAATTAAATATCGTTCTGAAGTCGTAAGAACAACAAAACAGCTCTGGGATTACACACTTTAGCACTGTTCTCTTCTCTCTGACAACAGAAAAAAATAATAATGGAAATGAAATTCTAGACACAACACATTCACAACAGGTCTAATTGTTAATTTTCTGCAGGAATTATTTATTCTCTGATTTTAACGTTGAATAGTACGGAACGTACCCAAAAAACTACCAAAGGAAATGAAAAAATCGAGGAGAACACACCATTTAATAATAGGGAAAAAACAATTTTCCGATGCACGAATAAACGCACATAATATGAAAAATTTCTAGCGCAGCAATACTCGCCAGAAAACGTAGGCTTTTGAGAAAATAAATTGTGAATTTTGATGGTCACATTAACTGTCTGGCAGTTTATAAGTGTTAATGGTATGTTATGATTGTATGAAATTTGTTAACTGCTGACATAATATCAGACAATGGGAAATTTAAAAGCATTATTTCTTGAAATGAAAAATTAATTATAATGATAAAGAATAAAACCAAAGAAATATAATAAAGTTATGAAATAAAAAAAATAAAACATGAATATATGGTTAATTTTTGTAAAATGTTAAGTTCATGCTAATTAGAAAAAAAAAGAGAAAAAACAGCTGTACTGGAAGTACCGTCCGGTCGATCCGCACCAAAACTGGTAGCATGCTACAATATATTATAATGAATATTTGTTTCAAATTTCGTACATATGGTTTCAAAATTCCGCATTTTATGACCAACATATAAAAAAATAGCCGTACCGGAAGTACTGTCCGGCCGATCCGCGCCAAAATTGATAGCGTACTACAATGAATTAAAATAAATATTTATTCCGAATTTATGGGTATTGGTGCAAAATTAAGCATTTTATAACCAAAATAAAAACAAAAATGGTGGTATCGGAAGTACCGTCCAGCCGACCAGCACCAAAATCAATGTCTAGTATTTGACTTAGTATAAATGCACGCACCAAATTTCGTGATTATCTGATAAAAATTGCGACTTAGACCTTGGGAACAAGAAATGTACTTATCTATCTATCTATAAATATATGTGTATATGAATTTGAGTTATTGATACCTAAATTTTCCTGAGGTCATGAAACGAAAAAGTACCCACCACCAACCCTGGGGGTTAATACCGCACCAAGCGTAATAAGTAGATTTTTTAAAGAACACCTACTTAAAAAGCAGAAGAAAAACATGACAAAAACGTGAAGACTTAGAGAGGATCCTGGTTTTTTTTTCAGATGAATGATACAATATTTAATAATGAACTGGAACGACTATAAACCAAATAGAGACGGTTCGACATTATTCAAAATAATAACATTTTGAGGTAGGTACTGAAAATTGCTAAATATGTGTGTTTCCTTATAACAATCCTCAAAGACACCGATAAATGAGTAATCAACATTAAAAAGTCGCCTACCAATTAGAACTTTTTTAACGATCACCACGTCATCTGCTAACATCGTATTTCGATTTTCAAAAAAAATAAGAACGACGATTACGCAACGGTCGTCATGTTCTGACACCTCTGTAGTTGTTGTTGTGGTTTTTTACGTATGTCAATTCTTTTTTTCTATTTTCTGTTCCCTTTTCTTATTTCTAAGCCAACAAAATACACGTTAATCATTCGACAATCATTAATCAAAAATTCAAGTTACCACTACTATACACCCTTTCATTTTCCACATGAGTTAAGGCAGGGACAGAGGAGGAGGCATGTTAACGCGCGCGGTAGCGTAAAAATTGATTGATCCTTTTTCGTACGGTGAAAGACTCGAAAAAGAGAGAGAAAAAAATTAAAACATAGAAAGACAAAACCGTATGATCGATTAAATACTCACGTTTTGAGCAGTAATCGTCTTTCCAGCCATCGAGACATTTGACACTGCCCGTAGGGGAGCACGTATAGTGGCCAAAACTATCGTCTCGGGGTCTGCATAAATTGACACAGCCTGGCCCATAATAGTGTTCGTCGCACATGACCCTAATTTCGTAGGTCATCACCGAATTATTTGATCTACGTTCTATGGACGTCCACGTCGACGAAATTTTCAACTCTTGTTGCATAGGAAACTGACTAATTAATTTGGCTGCAGGATCTGAAACAAAAGAAAAACGAGAAAAAGTTAGTAAAATTGAGACAAACACAAAATTAGCAACGACAGAAAAAACGACGAGGTACAGAAAATTGGTATGACAACAACATAATATTACACTGTGGATTAATGCGAAAATAATCGCAGCGTTCGAAATTGCTTAAATTCCAATGTGTAGGAACGTCGCCTAGCAAAAATGAAGAAAAAAAAAAGCTTTTTTAAATTCATTTAACGTGCAACTCCACTTAGTCATAGTTTTGGCAAATGATCCCTTTTTTTTTTCAAACGATCTCGGCAAACAATGCGGTTGTTCTGGTCGCCGTCATTGTGAGAATGATGGCAGAAACAAGTGAATATACGATCTTATTGGGTGTATATATATATATATATTAAAAAACGAAACAAAAATAAAACAAAATAATATATATTTTTGTCGACGCGAGTAGCAAACAGCGAATGCTCGTTGGAATCGAAGGATATCGTCGTATCATAAGAACTAGGAAAAAAAAGGAAAAAATTTTTTTTTCTAAAAGAAAGAAGGTAACAAAGCAGTAACGGCAGCAACAGCAGCAGATCATCATAAGGTAGGAAAAACAAAGAGGTCAGTAAAGATTAAAATATGTTGCAGGTGCCTCTAGGCATGCCAGACCGTGGGAGAAAAACCAGTAATGAAACTGGCTGCCAGACTCCTCTTCGCTCCTCACCTTTTTTTCTTCTCTTTTTAGCATGCACACAATTACACACACACAGCTACACGTCGAACTCGGAGAGAACAACATTACCTATCCAATCTGGCAGTTGGCAGATAACCATTCGTTTTATCACATTTAGGGTTTCCTACGGTTCTTTCTTATCATTTTTTTCTTCTCATATTTTCCCTCTCTTTTATTTACGCCGTCTTCACGTCTGCCCTTTACTCACTACGTCTCCTTTCCTTTCTCCCCTTAATAAGGTTTTTAAAAATTGGCTGACCATATAATATTCGCGTGGTAATTTTTCCATTTTCGAAACCCTCATCATGTCTCTTAAAGATTCTATTCGAAATATTGATAAAAAAGGAAATGAAAATCATAAAGAACTTCATTACTAAGCCAGTCAAATTAAACAAAAAAGGTGTGTTTTACTCAATAAACTCAGGAAAAAGAGATTTGTAACTCGGTAGTTTCAAGTACCCTTTTAAACATATTGAAAATTCCCAAAAATCTGACTGTGGATTCATCCCTAAAAATCAATTTTTTGTGACCTCGAAAGGTTTTCAGTAAATATCTTATTTTCTAATTGCAATACCAAAAAATTATTCGAACAAGCAATGCAGTATATAAAATTTTCAACAATAAAAGTGTCTTGAAATTTTTTTGTAAGTGCCATACGAATCTCAAAAAATGACTTGAAAATTTCCAAATACCACTGATACAGCACTGGATGAGGCTCTAGTCTCTCGTACACTTACTACACTAATATGCACGGTCAGTTTAATAGACTTATCATATATCTAATATATACATATAACATACATTTTTTGCATATATGTGTGTATATGTTTATTTGCAACACCATTGCTTCAAAACCACACCATAAAACAAGCATAAACGTTTTGTCCATATTTTTTTTATTCCAAGGAAGGTTTTAAGATTACTCGGAAGTCCGTGCCTCTTTTGGGGGTTAAGTTGTGGATAAAAATATAAAATTTTATTATGTTTTTTAGTCAAAATGTCAATGAAAAAAGACATATTTCTGAATAAATAAAGTTTATTATTTTTATCCACAACTTAACCCCAAAGTGAGCTAGGGACTTCAGTTATCTTAAAACTTTCACTGAAATAAAACAATTATGCACAGAAAGTTAATGCTTGTTTTATGGAGTGATTCTGAAGTTATGGTGTTGCCAAGAAACATACAAATACAAAAAAAAAAAAATTTTAAGTATTTTATATTATATGTATATGTGGTAGGTCAGGGTTGCAAATTTTGGTAGACGAAAATGTCAGTTAATAACTTTTTTTTATTGCTCCCAGTTCATTTACCAAAATTTGCCACTTCTAAAATTTTGCTCACTTTGCTTACATTCAAAAAGGTCCCAAGTATTGATTTATGCTTGCCTGCTCTCTCATTCCACCCTCTAAACCAATAACACCAGCAATATTAATGAAATACCAGCATTGGTACATCCTTTTTTTTTACCGGCAGCAATGTCTAAATACCAGCATACCAGTATAATACAGGCTAGTTGGCAACCCTGGTTAAGGTGCACGGATGTTTCTTTTTAAGGTTTTTGCACAAGTCTATTAAAATCACCATTATTTTCCTTCATATTTTCTTCTTCCTTTTTCTTCACCCAGTTCTATGTTTTGTTTTTCATCTGTGAAGCTAGTAATGCGCATTAATCAGTTAGTCGATTAATCAAATATTATTCAGCCTTGAGTAAGAATCACAAAATTTAAAAAAAAGAAATAAAAGAAATAGATGAGGAAAATCCTACTTGGTTGTTGCAGAGGAAACGTTTTCAATTCTACCTTATAAATAATGCATGTTAAAAAAATTAAGTCAAGTTGGTGTAAAAGTAAAATAAAAAAGGTGAAATCAATTACTTGAAATAATCAATTAATCAGATTTCATCATTAGCGAAGCAAAAACCCTATTGCAACATGCAGCTTGTTCAGAGTATTTACTCTCTTTTGGTCCAAAAAAGGCATCTTACTCTCTTTTTGTTTTTTTCATGCTCTTAGTATCCAAATTTTCAATGAAAACTATTTTTTCACATACTTTTTTTCTAAATTTTTCTCTTCTGCGAAATTAAAAAGTTATTGATGACAGTTTTTTCTTTTTTTTCTTTCTCAATTTTGTAATTTTTATCATATACCTTTTTCCGCTGAAAAAAATCTGTATAGCTTGTGGCAGATCTATTAAATTGACCAGGTGCATTAGTGTAGGGGCGGCTGGACCTTATCCAGTACAATACCCTTGATCAGTGGTATGTACAAATTTCCGAGTTATTTTCTAAGCCTTCTATAGCACTTTCAAAAAATTTCAAGATACCTTTGTTGTTGAAAATTTTATAAACTATATTGTTTGTTTGAATATTTTTTAGTACCTTATTAAGAAATGAGGAATTTACTAAAAACCTGTTGGGGGTTACGAAAAGGCGATTTTCAGGGGTGAAGCTACTTTAAGATTTTGGGGGATTTTCAATACATTTAAAAAGACAATTAAAACTACCAGGCTCCGAAGGAAAATCTTTTCCATGATTTTATCAAATGAAAACTAGAATTTAACTGGCTTATACCTTCATCACCATCATTATAATTTTTTATGTTACTAAAGTCGAAAAAATCCAGAAGTTTTGATAATTTCAATAACTTAATTTTTTTTCACGCTTTTGCTCTTCATCTACATATAGTTGCGAATTAATTATAAATATTTTTCGATGAAGGATGTAAAAAATAAAATCAATTAAATAGGACGAACATGTGTTCAATTCTAATAAACATTTTCTGAAAGCAAAAAAAAATATATCACTGTTTTTTACATATAAACAAAATGAAAAAATGGTTAGTCAATTTTTCGATTCTGCAAGTCTTTTTCTGTAAAATTCAATTTACTTCTCCTCCTCATTGCATATTTTGTGATTTATTCGAGTACAGTTTGCAATTTCCCTCCTGCCGGACAAACACGAAACTATAAAATATACGATGTAGAATATATACAGCAGAAAATTTTCGAGCAATGATTGAGAAGCTACAAGTGTATGTATATAAACCTACACCTAAATGACACGGTCTGATGAATAGTGCATAAAAATTTTTCATTTATGAAATTGAATTCTTTGCAAATACACTAAATTTGGAAGAAATATATTTCGTTTTATACCCTATTCACGAACATACATAAACAAAAAGTATCCTTCACCTCTTTCCCTCTCGCTCATTCTATTTCTCCTTGTCGACATTAATTGGATGCAAAAAACAAAATACATAAAAATATGAGAATGAACGGGAAAAAAGGAAACTAGACAAGTAAAATTTCATTTTAGTATTATGATTATGTTTAAAAAAAAAAATTAAAAGTCCAACAACAGCGACGTATGCAAAACGAAATAGTAAAAAAAATCATTAAACGCGACGTCATCCAATAAATTTTCGAATAATAATAATAATCCGATTTATTTCTTCTATCCTGCAATGCAATCTACTGATCAAATTCACGACGACAGCTAAAATTGACAATAAAATTGTTCAGATCAGTTGGAGGTCGGAAATTTACAAGGCTGGTGACATCATGACTGGCAAATTTAATAACAAATATGTTTTACAGATTAAGAGCGGCTGTAACGTCAAATATTAGTAGACAACTGGTGGAGAAAAGAGGAGAGCTGAAGACTAAAGTATCATCATCAGACAAAAAATAGCTGCCCATTCATTCATAGCTACACATACGTAAACGATTCAATCTTTTAGTAGCTCATTACAACATTCATCGAGTTGGAATTAGTTTTACCCAGAAGACGTAGTAACAAGATCGTCTTGAGAAACCTCACAAAACTACCCGATATCTGTAATCAATTTTTTTATGACGAAGCTGGCAGTAAATCGAAGAGGTAACAATAGACGATGGAATGTAGATTTAATCTAAAATAAGGACCGATTTTAAGACAAATGGGGAAGTAATAAAAGGCTAGAGCTAACTTAATTATTGAATGAATATAATTTATTCAGAAACAGAAATATGTTCGAATACTAACCGAATTTTTTTGTAAAATATTCACATAAAAGTAAGGTTTTCAATAGAATGTTGTGTAGATGAGATATTTGGGTTAAAAGCTCCGAAAGGAGATATTTCTCAAGTTGAAAACTAGGAAATCGATTAACCGAATTTTTGATCAAAATTTGTATCACAAAATTTCCGAAAACTGAAGTTTAATTTTATTTTTGAAAACTAGAAAACGAAGGGCAAGAAAGAGAAAGCAAAGTATCACTGAAAAATAAAGCAGCAGAGCAAAGCTTTTTACAGCTAACGATTTTCATTTTATTACTGGGACCAGAAAAGTCGAAAGCTCAGCAACAAAATTTATAAGTGCAATGCTATGTAAGCTTCCAAAAGTGAGTAAAAAATTTCTTGTACAAACTACCATTAGCTATGTACCTCAGTTTCCATCCCCTCTAATCCCTCGCAGGATCTGCAGCCACACTTTTTGCCAAATCCAGTAATTTTCGCTTCAAGCTCACGAATTCATCACCTGGAGTACATACAGGATACCAGCGTTAAATCGTACCCAAAACAACAATATTTACTTACAAAAACAAAGGTTGCACGTTCGAACTTCACACAGTGAAGCTTCATACACCTAGAAACGAGTAAATGAAAACGAAGTAGTACTTCCTATGACCAAAGCAGGCACAACGAGAAAGTGAAAAACTGCTTCACACAAAATCGAGTTTATTGCCCTATTACGACAACAATCAAACTGCGGTAATAAACGCTTCAAGTGCATCTAAAAGATAAGTTTTCGATGTAATGAGGTTGGGGGGAGCAGGCACATCGAAGAGGCCTATTCGAGACTGCGAAATTCCAACACTTTTCTGACCTTCTCGGTGCCTTCTTCTCAACGATTCAACACATTTCACGCAAATACACAGTCGTACACGTACGGTACGCATACACCGACACACAAAGAACTAATTAAATTTCAAAAAAAATAAATCTCAACCTTCTTATCGCGTAGTCGATCTCTTTACATGCTGCTCTCTCTCAGACGCTGCATCATTGGCGTTGCACATTCATTTGTCTTATCATTATTCCTCTAGCTCTCGTCACACAGCGCTGACACTCCAATATACAGACACTGTCGAAACTGTAGCAATTATTATAATTATAATCATCTTGATGAGAGCGAAATTATTTAGAATTGTCGCTAAAACCTATGATGCGACGCGAAAATATGTTCGTTTCCTTGGAAGCCTATGATGTGGAAAACAAATGCTAAAATCTTGGCAGGAACCTTTATTCTCCTGATTCCTCACGTGCAAAAACAGAGTAATGTCATTCCCTGAAAGCGCTATCTAGGTTTGTCTGAAAGTAACTACGTATTTCTATGTTGTACGAATTAGCCTTTCATAACATATACAATACACTCCAAGGTAGGAACCAACAACTTACGCCAATAACTAAAACAATCTCATTTAAATCAAGACAATAAGGAACTGCTACAACATTTTTATGGACATTCAATACTTTCCGATGCACCATTTTATGAACCTTTCAACTCCTAATCCATCATCACCTGTATGGGGGACAAAGAGAAAACATAAATACTTAAATAATAAAAATACAGTATACAGTATACTGAACACCTATAGACTACGGGTACATCCTTATTTTACACGCTATACCCTTCATACGGGTTTTCAATGCGAACAAATTAATAGGGACTGAAGTTTTACCTGCTGGTTGCTTCTGTTATCAGTACTCTTTCTCGTGTGATTTCCCATTTCTTTTCAACCAGCTCGCACCATTTGAAGTATACTCTTCTTTTTTTCTCAACCATTTGTGTATGAAACGATTTTTTTTTTTTTCTTCTCATAGTTATACCTCAATCGATCGCACAACCATTTCGTGAGTAGGAAAACCTATGCGCATACGAAAAATACCCACAATTCCCACACGAAAATACTTTTTTAATCACGATTTATTAAAACGATAAAGAAAAAAAATCGAACGTTTTATTTAATATATTATCCATATTTTTTCCAGTTTCAGTTTCTTCTTCTTCTTATTTTTAAATTAAATTTTGCCGTATACATGGTCTCGCAGGGGGAGGCGTCTATTACTTACACGCACCGTTGCATTCACTTATTATAAACCATTTTTTTTACGAGTTCCAAATAACAGTGGTGAAGGAGACGATGTGGTTATCTAAAGTATTGGTAGAACAGACTGGACAGGACACCATCGGCGAGTGTAAAGTAAACAGGAAAAAGAAGAAGAAGAAGCCAAAGAAAAATGTTGTTCACTTCTGTATTGACAGAAACAATCGTGAAAAACCTCCTACGATTTGATAGCGAACAAAATAAGAAATAAAAAATTCACCAAGTCTACCCAGCAGTCACCATGGCCACTTGTCCAATCCAAGAAAGTAAACAGTTGTTTCGCTGACTCCGCGTTCCCTTCCAACATGCACATGGGCTATTCTGTATCACTCTCTTTGCCAGTTTCTCCTCGCTCATCTAATCACCCGAATTCAACTTTTGTTTTCTTCAACTCGATTATTAGATTCATGTTATATCCGGCCGCTTGATGCACTGCATCGCCCAATAATTATACGTTTATTTTTTTTATTCATATTTTTTAGCTCCGAATAACAACTCTTTGTGCACACACCAACGATGCCTAACCTCTCACCACACAAATAATATGTACGCTATTAAAAAGAATAAAAACATAAGCCACACATACACTCGTACAAATAAAGAAATATATGACAATTATGTGTACGTAATAATCGTCCGATAAAGTCGAAAGTCAAACATTACACGGTTATTGTGAAAGGCTGGGTTTTTGGTAAAGTAGAAATCCATCATCCTTCTCGACTACCACCTCCTCCCAAGAGTATTTTCACGGCTGCTAACTACCATATCATGTAGCAACGTATAAATACAGTACCAACCATTTGTGCTTACTGATAACCAGCAAAACAGCATTCGGAGGTTCAATATAGGTCGGTCACGATACGTATAAGCTTATACGTGCACCAAACATATAACTATATCACGATGGTGGTTAGGAACTTTCAGCTATTAATAAAGTAGGCGTGTACCTTCTGCATGTATCTCGTATATACCAGAGGTTCTTCATACGATAGGGTAATGCGCTCACAGCAATTAACTAATCCGGACTATGAGAAATATCACAACTTGAGGTATCTTTATCGGTGCCGAAAGCATCAAGCATGCAGCTAAAGAACGAAAACGTAACAATTTCGCTCTTCGCAGCTCAAATTTTCTACAAATGAAATTAAGGTTTTTATTCGCAAACTCAGAAAAAGAAAATACCTACGGAACAATGATAGTCCAGTCAAATCAACATTAAAATGAGGAAAAAAAAGCACACAAACTTTAACCAAACAGGGTTGTTCGGTGAGTATCCTTGAGTAACATACTAAAAGTTGCATCCTTCCTACCTCTTGCATTTTTGGGGAATAGGGTGTTTATCTCTTAAAAATCGGTTTTTCCCGGTTTTCTCTGCGAACTTTAATTTTGGCATGAAAATAGGTCCGTAAGAAATTATTCAGCATAAAATTTCCCACAAAAAATGTAACATTCCCTCCAGAGTCTTGAAAAAACCATTCTTCGCAGAACATAATCAATAAAATTATGTAGGAAATATAACTCTTAATTTTATTATCATACAATGTAGATAATTCGTAAACCCAATACATATTTTCTACACACACGCTCCCCCCTTCCATAACCTTTTACCACTCATTCCACCTTCAAATTTTTTTGTCTAACTCCCCCTTACCCTCCAAAGAGTCTTGAAAACAACTATATTCACTGAATTTCGTTGTTTTCAAGACTCCTCTGGAGGAGAAGCGAGGCGTGGGGAAAAAACTGTATGTAACCTTTTTTGTTGGAAAGGGTTAGGGAAGGAGGTGAATGGTTAGAAAATATCTATTGAGTTTACGAATTATCTACATGGTATGATAATTACAAGTAATATCTCCCATATAATTCTATTGAAAATATTCACTGAATAATGGTTTTTCAAGACTTGGTTACGGGAAAGGGGGGCGTTAGGAAAAAATTGCCTATGACCTTATCTGTAGAAAATTTTATACTGAACAATTTTCTACTGACCTATTTCCATCACAAAATCAAAAATTATAGGAGAAATACGCAAGAGGTTAGGAGGGTGAAACTTTTAATATGTTAATCTAGGAGACTCACCCAACAACCTTACACAGTAAAGTTCATGTGCTATTATTTTGTTTTTTTTGTAAGATTTGACTGGACTATGAATATTTGGGAGAAAAACAAAATGTGTGACTCGTTGTTTCACTTCATCGATAAGTGAAATCATGAAACTCAAAAAATGAAGACTAAAGAATTTGATAATACTGCAATGACACACCAATGTAACATAACCATTCACAGTTCAACCACCCAATGCTTCGGAGAATCACGTTTTAAAATTAATTTAATCGTATTGCCCAACGTCCACCCAACTTGAGTTTTGTGACACAAAAATCAGGTTCTCAATGAGTTCTTCTCGTCTTCAATCACATAAATATTTCGATCACAAAATCTTTCAACACAGAGCAATTTTTCACGAAATTATTCTCATCACACACGTCCTGACGGAGTGAAGCTTACGCTAAGGGTAAAGGGAAAAAAAATTTGAAAACCAACCGGGACCGAACTAACCGATAAAATTCCATTTAATTAGAAGAATGCACTCGCTTCGTACACCACGTCGAATTATGTTGATTTTCACCCATCATCGAATCCACGATACATATTTTCCACACTTTCCATCTTCACAGTCTTCACTCGCGGTTATTGTTGTCGTAATAATTTTTCTTCTTCCACACTTTGTCTACCATTTGTCCAGTTAAGCGTGCGAACATACGCATATGTCTTTCACGAAGACGACCAACTCACTCGAAATTCACACAAACCGTCAGCCATTCGATGACAACTTTCTTCACACTGGCAGGCAGCCAGCATAAGGCGTAAAAAAGATACACACAGGAAATTCGCAACGTTAACATTCCTGAATAAGAAAAAAAAAAAAAAATTTATACGCATATATATTAGATTGCATGTTGTTATTCGCATTATTCGCAAATATTCGAAGCATAGGTTTGCACTGCATAAACAAAAAAGACAACCACTACGTCCTACCGAAAGTAAAAATCAAATCACAGGTATACCAAAAACAGATGTGAGTAGAAAATGAAGCGGAGGATTGAAAGAGGAAGGAATAAAAAACAAGTAACACCTGGCTGAAAAGAGATGCATATATGCACCGAATCTGGAGTACGGTTGTGTGGGAAATTAACCCTATAGCGCGGTAGTAACCCATATACACATTTTTATAACGAAGAAAGCTCGAATTACCTTAAAAATATTCCCAAGCTCTAAGAAGGGACGACACTCTTCACTCTTGAGGTGAGAGGTGGTAGGGGCGGAAGTAAATCCAGACCGGAAGGAGGACAGGTCGCTTTACAAGGTATATCGAGAAACATAAAAAAATATATATACATACCTATATAATATAGGTATAAAACCTACTTTATTCCAGCTGTGTAGCATATGGTATTCCACCTAAAACAGCCGGTATTCTCCCACATGATGATATCCTTCTACAAGGTATACGCCATCACCTTAGTGTCTGTATTTATGTGTATTGACGTGCGAATATTAAGAAAGCCATAATTGTGTCCCTTGTTAATAAAGAAACAGAAAAAACCATCCTCTAGATGTGCACTATGCTAGTACGGAGGTTTATCCTCTAGCAACTTTTTTCATCATTTTTCGTATTCGTATGAATATCGTACATACTTATGATGACTTTAGCGTAGGATACAGACTTTGCAACAAGTTCCAATATTTTACGTTATTTTTTTGAAAACATCGATTGACACTTATAATGTGCAGAGAAACAAATGACATTTTGGCATCAGCTATGGAAACATAAGAGCTGATTATTTTTCAAATCTCACACCTTATGCACTCGTCTCTACGCCAATGACTGTATACTAGCATTCCAGGAAATCGTTATTTTTCAAGTGATAACGACATTTTCAAGGTTTCGGTAAATTTTAAGAGATACACGATGCCATTCGGCGACAAGATTTTTCAAAAATATTCATTTATCATATATTGTCAACCAGACACTGACGATTGAAACATTCACAATATGTTTGGTTAACATATGCAGAACGGTGAAAAATTGAGAAAAAAGAAAAAAATTAGTGAATAAAAAATTCACAGGGTCAGACTTCTCTTTCAGTTCCTTCTCCTTACAGACCAAAGAGACACAATAGGCTACCTTTAAATTCATTCACTGTTACACAGGCTATGAACTAAAGATATAAAATTGAGAAGAATCGACCTTTTCTTCTTTCAAAAACAAAAAAACAAGTGCAGTAATACTTTGCTAGAAAACGTAGTTTACTAATTTTCATACACAACGCAAAAAAAAAAAAATCGAATTCCTATTACTTGGAAAAACTGTAAAACAGTATCCATAGTAATCGATATTTGTATCGGACAAACACATTAATACATCGATATTTCATTGCCAGTATCAGGTGAAGAAATTACACTACCCAGTTATTCATATCTTTAACAAAAATATCAATCTATCAATGTTTTAACGCTAAAAACCAATTTTCCAGGAATTTTTCATTTTCCAGTTTTCTCAATAACTATCAAACCTATAAGCACCAGACTACTTTTAGATCTGCTCCCAAACGGTAACTATCTTTTGTAAAAATTTCAGCCTTATTTGTTTGATAGTTTTTTCAAAATTATGAATACAAAATTTTTTGAGCAGTTTTTCTTCTCCAGTTTTCTGGGACACTACTGAACTAATCAGCACAAACTTCTTTCAGACTTGTAACAACGTAAGGAAAATCTATTATGAAAATTTCAGCCCGATCCCTCTTCTTATTTTTTCAGAATCCAGGAAGAACAACTTTTCCCAGGAATTTTTTGATTTCCAGTTTTCTCAGAAACTAATTGAACAATGGGCAACAAACTTTTTTCAGACCTTCTACAATATGAGAACTATCTCTCGCGAAAATTTCAGCCCTATACATCCAGTAGTTTTTTCAAAACCATTAACACAAAATTTTGGGTGATACATACATACACCATACACGCACACATGCGTGCGTACACACGTACACATTATATATATATATGTGTGTATATATATAGAAAGGTAAAGCGGTAGACTTTTTTTT
The DNA here is from genome assembly GCA_011428145.1 of Ericerus pela. Classification (NCBI taxonomy): domain Eukaryota; kingdom Metazoa; phylum Arthropoda; class Insecta; order Hemiptera; family Coccidae; genus Ericerus; species Ericerus pela. The sequence goes on from WOFM01000449.1 coordinate 160,135, forward strand.
AATTTATATGTTTATTCATCCATGTCAAAATGATAGTATATCGTGCCCCTTTTTTTTCTACTGTTGATATTTTTCCATTCACTGCCAGTTAAGTTTTCGCTTTTAGGTTGCAAAATTTAGAAAAAGTACTGCGTAGTTTGTGTGTCTGGCAGTGTATGTCATGAAACAAAACATTTTCTGGCCTCAGAGTTGATGGTACCCCTTTGACAGCTTCTGCTATAAGCAGAATTTTGTACTATAAAATGTTCTACTGATTACAGCTTAAAAACTATTGTGCTTATGAAAAATATGTAAATCACTTCATTTGTTGAAAATTGTAGAAGAAAACTTTTTGCTAAGAATAAAGTTTTCTGTAAAATCAACCCCTACTCGAGAAAATTGTGAAAACCACTCTGAAATATGGTCCAAAACATTTAAGGGGCTGAGGAGGGAGTATCAACTTGAAAAGTAGTAAGTGTTCAATTTTATATAGTTTAAGGTCCAATATGATTAACCTCCAAAGAGCAAAACATTATTTTTCTTATTTCTCGAGAAAAAGGGGGGATTACAATGTGACAACCCAAAATGCATGCCACTTAACCAAAAATATGCCATAATACCTGTTTTTAACAAACTAGTCCGTCTACCTGTAAATATATATATACATAAGGTATGTACAAAAAGTACGTAGACTGAGTCCATGATATCATAAATTTTAGTTTTTATTAAACAAATAAATATGGTCCCATTCAAAGTACTTCCACTGAAAACTTCCGGCTGTTACAAATGATTTTTTCACCATTTAAAACAGTGCTTCATATCATTTCTTTTCAGAGCTTTTATTTTCAACATCACAGTACTTTGAATCACCATCACAACACCAGGATAATAACTACAGGTGGATTTTCATTTGGGTGAATAGGTAGTGGTCACACTTTATCAGGTTTGACAGATTTAAAGGGTGTCAAGTCACAACAATGTTCAGCAACACTGCACAAAATGCTGTTCCTGCTACCATGAAAGTTGTTTGAAAACAATCTTTGCCCACACTCTCCATACTTACTGTCCAAATTTTTTGAGAAATTCAAATGTACACTTCCATTACAAATATTCAGAATATTCATTCATTCAGCAACCAGTCGGGTAGTTATTTGGCTATCTTCTATCATAAATTTGTGGGCTGCATTAAAATTATTGGTGAAGAAGGTTAAGGGGGATCTCTACTTCTTGTTTCTTAGTCTGTTAACTCTCACCCTCCCTCAACCTCCTTATCAACTTGCAAAATGTCAATTGTTGTAAGTCCATGCACCCAAGGTAATATTTAGGTAATATTTCAAGAATTTCTGACCCAGATTTATTCGATTAGTTTAGTAATTTGTGTAGTTTATTTTTGTTTCATTTCATATTTTTCATGAATTGTGACGTCATTAAAAATGAACTGAAGCAAGTATTATAAATCTGGAATTCGGTATCTTAAAAAGTTTGAAAAAATGGTAGGTCAGGAATACAATGGAAAATACGCTCCCTTTGTATTTAAGATGACAGTGTTGTCTGAAGATGAAAAAAAAATCAGCCTACAAACTTTTTGTACAGACCTTGTATATATAAGTGCATGGGGAAAAAAAAAAAAAAAAAAAAAAGTCAGAATGAGAAAATGGTACCACAAATTGTTTTCTTATCTTATGAAACGGATAATTATCATCATCTCCATCCCTAATTTTTTGTAAGGTTAATTTTAATACCAGCTGTTTGTAAGCAAAATAAGTAAAAAATACTTCAGCATTTGACCTTACTCCTTCAGTCGTCACTAAATAAATTGATAATTTTGAAATTTTTTTCCAGGCATTTTGTTTTCAGTTCACTCGCGTTCTAAGACTTCCATAAATTATTATTGCAATAGTGCCTATAACAGAATTCATTTTTCACCAAAATCGATCGAATATCTATCTTAATTTTCAAGAATTCTGTAGAATGAATGAATTTACAGTCAGAACTACAAAAAAAAAACAATGCTATGTGAAATTATATACATTTTTTCTCTCCTTACTTACATCAAAATTGGTTGAGAGCAGTTCTCGAAGCATTTTCTCCATCAGCAAGTCCCTTTAGCATTCAATTCATTATGTTTCGCACATTCCATTCTCAATGATCCGCTTATATAAAACCCGCTTTTTCAAGCCTCCGCTCATTTTGAAAAATCATTTATAATGGTCAGGGGGTGGTCTCTCAACTCTTTTCTCAGCATGACTTCTCCATCAAATGGTTGCCTAGCCTAAAATTTTTTGCAACAGTACTACATTCTGAAGGTCACAACGACTTTTCATTCCCTCTACCTACAAGCTTCACTTGAAGACAGCAGCACATTTTACACGAATTTTTTATTACTTACCAGACAACGGAATTTCTCGAAAAAACAAAATTGTAACACTAAAATCGTACCATATTCAATGCATGAATGAAATACGTACATAAAAAATATTCTCGGTTTAAGCTAGACCTATTCTAATTATAAAAATCGGAACTTATGAAAAATTATAGATTTTTGCACGAGTTCTTACGACTGTTCAATGTTCGGAGAGTTTTTTTGTGAATTTTACAAACGAAAAATTTCAATTTAAACACTAAAAAGCACAATCAACATTTTAGATGTTTTTCACCAGGAACTTTGCGTAAAATCTATACAAAACAAACTGCTGAGCATCGATTACCATTCATTCGAGTAAAATTTACGATGTCACGCAGAAATAAATTTTTTCATGTTTAGAATATTCTTCTTTTACGGAGTTTTACCCAACTTTCGCTCTAACAGAATGCACCGAGCTGCATTACTAGCAATATTTTGAAAATATTATTTTCCTGCCTCTGATCGATACCTAAAAGACATTCAAACTTGGAGTCCAAGTTTATCGCTCTTTTTAAATGAAATTAGTATACAATTATCTGATACCGTAGGCTTCTGCTGTGATAGGTACATCTCCATTTTAAGAGATTTATTAACAATTCAAAATCGTTCATTGTAACGTTTTACACTACCCAACATAATCACCTGAATACAATAACCATAAATTCATAATAACTCACTTATACAAAAAGTTTGCGTTAAGACGATAATCTCTTTACTTACCAAAGGAGCTAACTACTCCAGCGTCGACTACAGATGTACTACTGGAGGAGGTCGGGTCATGCCAAGCCTCGACAATTAACGAAAACCAACCCTGCAAATGAAAAAAACAAAACCACACATGTTACATATATATACAATATAAGAAAGAATAGAGAAAATAAAAAACAACAAATTACGTACTTACACATACATACTTACATACATACGTTAAAAAAAAAAAGAGCGACTCATATAATATCGAATCGAAATATTACAATTACGAATTCTCGTACTGACTACTCGATATTAGAGGCGCGTGTTTCACTTTCTTAGAATAAGAAAAAACAACAACGAAAAACAAGTCTCCAAAACAAATAAATTATTTATTAGGAGCACATGTTCATTTTTTCTTCTTTCAGCAATAGATAACGATGGGATAAATGGATGGATAGATTGTCTTGGGAGTTCTACCGTAGCCTATTATGATGGATGAAGCAGAGAAAAAAATGAAAAAAAGCCGAGAAAAAAAATTCTAGTACTTGTTAATACGATTATTATTATGAAATGAACGTTAACAGAATCCGAGTTATAATTTTTTCTTCTCATTCTTCGCTTCTCTTGCTGTACTCATATAGGTTTCAAATGTTTTAAGATATTGTTTGTTTTAATTTTATACAAATACTACCGGTTTTTATAATATGTACACGATTACCCGAGCCATGCATGTCACCGAGAAATAAAGAGTCGATGGAAGAACGCAGCAAAAAAAAAAAAAAAAAAAAAAAAAAATCGCCACAAAAATCTGAAACGTAGACAGATGTCTATATAGCTGCGTGAGGAAGGGGCAGGGGGTCCAACAGGCATGATGTTTGTGTACAAAGGAGTCTCTTTCATATTATATACGTCTTGTACATGCTGGCATGGTAATGCACGCGTACATGTGCACGTAGTAGAAGCACAGTCAGTACCCCGCATTGTTAAAAAAAAAAAAAGCTTAAAAAAAACACAAACACAAACACAATCTTCTCTCTTCTTGTTTTTCAATTATAAATGACCGGTATAAATTTCAACTGGAAATATATATGCTCAGCGACAATCTACTTTCAACCCGTACAATATAACGATTGTAAAACTTCATGCATCATTTATGAGCCTCCATAGATCCTGCCACATCGGTCCAAGTCAACGGAGAATGTTACAGACGGAGATAAAGACGCACACAGAAAAAGAGCAATTGCGACTTTTCAACGTAAAGTATACGGGCAGAAACTGGTTCCCACCGGTGTAGAAGTTAATTGTTCAATCATTTTAACAGAATCCTATCCTTCATGTGCTGTATGAAGGTAAGAATGAAGAAAAAATAAATAAAAAAACTCATGAATTGATTGATTTGTCTTTTTGTTCTTCCTGAAAAAGGGAAAAAAGGAAAGAAAAAAACAGACACAAAAAATCGAATTCCCAACAGTAAAGCCGTCGATTAAGTTAACAAATTTACTTCGAAATTCGTGAACCAAAAAAAAAAGTACGTAGGTACTGGATTTATTTTCTTTTTTCCCCATTTTGGTGGAAACTGTTGAAACTATTGCACACTGCACCAGAACGCAAAAAGCACCTGTTCCACGTCGTTTCTATCTTCTACCAATCTTGTCTTCCACCTTTGAATGCGCATACATACTTTTTTTTTCTTTTTTTTCGTTTCTCTTCTTTTAATGACTGCACCAGAGGGGAAAATTATCGACGTTACAGAAGGTAAACGAAGCGAAAAGAAGAGAAAAACTAGGCGCTCGATAGTAATCAAGATGCCAAGTGTCACTACTGGAACACGTTCTGTCTGTCCTGTCTGTCGATCAAATTGACCATTGGTGCTATGCATATATTACGCCATCCAACCAAGGAAGAAATGGAGGAAAAAAGAGAGGAAAGGAGACAGGGAAAAGATACGTAGGTTGGTGTAACGACTGCATGGTCTACAAGATATTAGTCCCCTTTATAAAACCAAAGCCCATAAAAAGTACCTCAGCTTTGCAATGAGGACGAAAGAACGGCAAAATCAAATGATACAGGAAGTGTTTCACATTGTAAAAAGATTTTGATCGAAATAATTGGTAAAATCTGCATCAGTCTTGGGGGGGGGGAAGGTGCATAAATGTAATTTCTCTTTTCGTTTTTTCCTGTTCAATCTGTCCATCTCTTTAATTGTGCCACAATCGTTCTGCTTTTTCACTCCATTCACTCGTATTCTTAGAAGTTACGAAATTTTTCACAGGGTCTTCGACACATTCGTATTCACGAATGGTATCATCGCGTGTTCGCTGGAATCGCTGCTGTTCAGAAGTCACAGACAGCAACATCCGTTACACATCGCACGCATATGCAAACATTCATGTACAAATTACTCGGCTTTTCATAGGAAAGCGATAATGTGCGACGAGGAGATGGCAAGTCGCTAAGCAGAAAAATTAAGACAATACACAATCTTTAATTCGTCGATAAAGAAAACCCCCAAATCATACAGAGTGTGGGGACTCACCAGTATGAGGAAAAGGGGCTCGGACCCCTCAACGACAGTTTCTGCCCCAAAGGGCAGGAAGATAATCGTCCTTGCGACGTTAAACACACAAAATACGTTCAATCGTAATTACCTGTATATACTTGCAGGTAATCTACGAGTACCGAATTGTGACACAATAAGATGATGTCACGATTTGTACACAAACCGGCCAGCCATCTCTTATCTCGATAGGGGATGATGCAACCTGGCCGTTCTCACTAATGTACGAATTCTATTACATACGTGTGTTTGTGTGGGTGTGCCAAAACCAGTATATAAACTCTCAGAATCGGCTCTAAAATCGCCAGTGTTCGGTCTGGTTCTGGCTTACCTGTACTTGTGTACGAAGTGGCTGAACACGCTTAAATTTTGTTGAATTTCCTTCTAGTGAGAATATCTCTCACAACAAGGTATTCCACAGTGGTGACCCCAAAGTGATATTTGGCTACGTCGTGAGGTGTCCTTAAGCGTTGCGCTTTAACAAAAATTTGGCGCAGTGCGCTGGCAAGAAACTTGCTTGCTCAGCAAATAAAAATATTTTTTTGCAGACTAAGACACCTTTTAGGTTGTGGAAGTAGAGTCTGCTGAAGTGGGAATTTACACCCCTCTCTTTAAAATATATAAACAAAGAGAAACCAGACAGTAGACCTGGAGGAAGAAGGTTGGACACATCCCCCAACCCCCCCCCGCGACTTCGACTCGACACCCCAAGAATTTACCAAATTTGGAAGAAGGCCCTCAAAACCCAGAGTTAGCACAACTGGGAGCTGTAATAAATAAAGATCAATTAGCAGTTAAAATGTTGAGAAGTGGTCAAACTTTAAGCCAAAGTTCTGACCTGAAAACACCTGTCCTACAAACACAGGAGCCAGTGTTTTCGACTAGCAAGGAAGGAAGTAGTTCTGTGGAATACGATTGTCATCAGAAAGACACAACAATGGTCCCACCACCAAATGGAAATGAAAACCCACAACCATCGCAGGGAGGTAGTAGTCAGCCACAGCTGACACCCAAAGTCTTGGCGCAAATTATGCAACTTTTGCAACTACAGCCAGGGCAGAACCCCAACTTCTAAAGACGGAGGATAGAGATCCCGGAATTTCTGCCCAATGAGGTAGACTTTTAGTTGACACTATTGGAAGGCAGGTTTAAGACCGAGCACATAACTCTGAACCAGCGTAACCTACACATCTGTGGAGGCATGCCCCCGCAGATAATCCGCCACATTCCGGATATTATGGAATGCCCTTCGACAGAAGATGATAAATATGCCTAGTTCGTCAAGAAGATAAAGAATGTGTTTGGAAAAACAAAAAACCAAATCATTGATGATGTGATGGGTGGTATGAAGATGGGGGACGACAAACCCTCAATCTTCATGGCAAAATTAAGACGGAAGGCAGACAATATCGTAGCCCCTTCTGTCATAGGCAACAAATTTTGCAAACAACTCCCTCAAAGTGTTGTGCAATGCCTAGCCGCCGTAGGTTTGACCGTGATAAATACATCCCCAGACTTGGGCTTCCTTGCAAAATCAGCAGATAATACGCTAGAATATACCAGGTCAAAGCCTGTAGTAAGTGCAGTATCTGCAGAGACTGGTGAACTCGCTCAACATAGAGCCCAAATAGCTCAGTTGACCGAGGAAGTAAAGAGGAACAAAGGCCAAAGCTCCACGAAATACAATAGCAGATGACGACAACAACCTAAATCAAGAAACAACAACAATAATAGTAGCAATAGCAAAAGACGACAGTCCCGGTCCAGAGACCATAGATCAAGTTCCAACAACAGGGGTCAGAGTTCAACTCCCCCAAGAACATCATCACCCAAAAACCAGTCTCAAAATTGGGATGAAAAGAGTTGTTTCTTCCATAACAGGTTTGGCGCAGAGCCCACCAAATGCAACAACAGGTGCAAATGGTGGGGCAAATCCTACACCAAGGAGGCGTCAAACTAGAACAAGGGGCCATCCATGTGGCCAAAGACCCCTCGGAAAACCACTCATGCCGCCTGTTCATAAAGGACAGGACAAATAGGAGATGGTACTTGATAGACTCAGGTGCAGACTTGAGTATATTGCCAGTAAGTAAAAACAAAAAAGTACTTCCTCCAAAATACTATCTCCGTACTGTGAATGGTCAAAACCTTCCAGCTTACAGACTTGAGACCAGCAAAGTCGACATCGGACTTAAAGAAAATATGACGTGGTCCTTCACAGTTGCTGATGTTCCAAACCCGATCCTGGGTGCAAATTTTCTTGCACACTATGGCTTGATCATTGACCTCAAAAAAGGCAAATTGATCGATAGTGAATCTGAACATTGTGTGCATGGCAAAACGCATGCTTACAGACTGGACACAAATATATCCAGCTGTACAAAAGTCGACGCCAACTCTTACGGATCCTGTCTGACTATCCTGGAGTCACTCAACCATCAATTTGCGGGCATCCTACCTATAAACATGACACAGTTCATTACATAGAAACTAAAGGACCGCCTTGCCATTCTAGAGCACAAAGGTTACTGCCTGACAAACTCAAAGTGGCATGGAAGTACTTCCATCGCATCATTGCGGAGGGCGTATGTCGCCCCTTGAAAAGCTCATGGAGCTCCCCTATCCACATGACCAAAAAATCAAGTGGAGAGTGGCAAATTGTTGGAGACTACAGGGCCTTAAATCCTAAAACAGTTCCTGATCGCTACCCAGTCCCCAATATAATGGACTTCAATGCAAATATGAAGGGTAAAACGATGTTCACCAAAATTGACATCAACTGGGCATTCCACCAAATTCTTATGGCTGACCAGGACGTACCAAATACAGTGGTTATAACCCCCTTTAGACTATTCGAAGACATTCGAATGCCATTTGGACTTTGCAACTCAGCACAAACGTTCCAGAGATTTATCAATGGACTGTTTAGGGAATTGCCATTTGCATAAGCATACTTGGATGATATCTGCATTTGCTCTGAAGGCGGTGAACAACAGCACGATGAAAATGTAAGAGCCGTCATACAGCATATACACGCTGCCAGGCTTACTATCAATGTAGGTAAAAGCTTATATGCACAGACTGAAATTGACTTCCTTGGCTACAAAGTCTCGACCAAAGGCATTTCCCCCTTGAATACCAAAGTAGAGCCAATATTGAACTTCCCAAAACCCTCAAATGTCGCTGAACTTAGGCGTTTCTTGGGGATGATGAACTTCTATAGACGTTGCATGAAGAATGCAGCAGCCAAACAAAGTAAGCTGTTTGCACTAATTAAGACAAGTAAAAAGAAAGATAAGACTCCACTCGAATGGAATGAAAAAGCCGAACAGGCCTTTGAGAAAATCAAAGATACACTGGCAAATGCAACTCTATTGGCTCATCCAGACAAAAGTTTGCCATTATGTGTGAGTACCGATGCCTCTGATTTTGCTATTGGTGCAACCCTGTACCAACTTGACAAAGACAACAAGAAGTTACCGCTAGCTTTCTTCTCGAGGAAGCTCTCAAAAACAGAAAAGAACTATAGCACATACGATAGGGAATTGCTCGGAATTTTTGCTGCGTTGAAGCATTTCAGGCACCAATTAGAGGTTAGATGTTTTTCTGTGTATACTGACCACATAAAAAGCAGAACCGGCATCGCCAAGAAGAGCACGACAATTAGACTATATTGGTCAATTGACTACCGACATTCAGTATATAAGTGGAGAACTTAACACTCCAGTTGATGCCTTGAGTAGAATCGAAGCTATCTCGGCTCCTGTCCAATTGCCTTATGCTGAAATAGCTAAAGCACAGCTTAAGGATGCAGAATTGCAAGAGTTGTTATCGAACGATGATACTACTCTCAAATTGAGACAGAGAAAAATTCCCGGTACTGATGTTTTATTAACATGTGACATCAGTACAGGTAAGAATAGGCCATTTCTACCGATAAAATATCGCAGGTTGGCTTTCAACAGTGTACATAATCTGTCACATGCTGGTCCAAAATGCAGTGCTAATTTAATTTTGGCAAGGTTTGTATGGCCATGAATGAAGTCTGACTGCAACAAATGGGCTCGCAGTTGCCTGAACTGTCAAGAATCTAAAGTAAAAAGACACACTCACTCGCCCCTCAAATCCTTCAAACAAACAGAGCGGTTTAAAACAGTACATATGGACTTGGTAGGCCCAATGCCACCATCTCAAGGACACAGATACCTGTTAACGATAATAGACAGGGCAACACGATGGCCAGAAGCAATTCCTCTATACGAGATGACAGCTCCAACTGTAGTTGCCAGGTTATATGATACCTGGATTGCAAGGTATGGCGTACCAGAAGTCATAATTACGGACCAAGGTCGCCAATTTGAGAGCTCGCTCTTTAAAGAGTTAGCAAATAAGCTTGGTGTTTAACACAGTCATACCACAGCTTACAATCTTCAAGCCAATGGCAAAATCGAGAGATGGCATAGAGCTCTCAAAGCCTCTATCATGTCACAGGATACAAAGAGATGGGTAGATGTACTTCCAACCATCCTCTTAGGCCTCCGATCTGCCCTATAAACGGATACAGGTCATTCTGCAGCGCAATTAGCATTTGGTGAAGAGCAACGCCTTCCAGGGGACTTCTTCATAAAATCGAAGGAAGTTAGCCCCAAAATTATGGTACAAAATATAAGAAATGATGCCAACAATTTTCTAGAACAGGCAGCTCGCCATGGCCAGCCCAAGATTTACGTCTCGAAACACTTGGCCAATACCTCACATGTATTTGTTAGAGACGAAAAAATGAGATCTGTTCTGGAGAAACCATACACCAGTCCTTACAAAGTAGTATCACGAGATGAGAAAAACTTTGTGATACTCATTGCAGGCAAACCTCGAACAATTTCAATCGTCAGATTGAAGCCTGCATACATGGTAAGCGACGATAAAAGAATAAAAAGGTTGTAGAGGGAGAACATAAAAAATATACAGACGGATTCACCAACAAACATAGAAGAATCCGTCGAAAAATGTGAAATAATAAATTCACAATTAGAGAAAACACCAAAAATAAAAAAGTCTGTAAAGTTTTTGGACGATGTTACTACCAAAACATTCGATCTGGAGGCCCCCATATGCCCACAAAAAAGAGGCAGGCCCCTAGGCAGTAAAAAATGTAAAAATTCCCATCCTTCTCGCAAGTCTGAGAGGTTAATGCAAAAATAATAAAATTTACTCCCAAAAAAGTAATATCCACTACGTAAGTTTAAACCCGCTAAAAATACACGACGAAAATCGGAATTCCGTGAGACAGAAGAAACTCCGGAGATAAGCAAAGGAGGAATGCCAACAAAAAGAAAATGACAGGAATAAACAAATCCACGTGCGATACGGAAATAAACATCGCAACATGCGTTTATTGTCAAACACAAAGATAATCTCAACGTTGCGACGTCACAAGCGGAGATTCCTTTGTAATAAAATTCGAGAAACATATTCTCTGAGTTTATTTCAGGCATAACTTTGCTTAAACCAATCAGAATTTAACTGGAAAACTTGCATAAGGCCAAGAATTTTAAGCACTATCCCCTCTACATGCTGATAAGAAGATGCAAAAAGCTAAAACAAAAGTGTAATGGTAATTCAAAAATAGCAGTAAATTCACCCGTTTTAGAACTGTCTTAGATCTTAGACGTGTTTTCTAAACGATATTTTTGGTTCTATGTTCTCCTGCAATCTGTTTCCTATGTCGCTGCCAACCACTTTCCTGAAGTCCACCACCTCCCAGACTGTTCTGAAAACTGCTGAGTTTCCACAAACTCAGCAGAAGACCAAACAGAAAACGGAGCTGGACAGGATCGAGGAGAAGCTGCTAATGGACACAGCTTTTCCCATAGATGATGTCCTAGAGGAGATGACATCTCTGCTGCCTCCGATAATCTTTCCCTCCCGGTCACCAAAGGAGTTGGTCCCAACCCCAGAACACCTAAAGCCAAAGCTGACCCCAGAGGAACAACAGGAGCCTATGAGATTCTTGTTTACAGCCGAGAGGGCCGCAAACAAAAAGGCAAAGATGGCCACCTGGACATCGGGGAATTCAAACTCCCCGATGTTGAGGAAGCCACAGTTTAAACGTCCACTGCCCCCTCACTCCTGTCATCACCCCTACGCCCACTCGAAAAACAAACCACAGAGGCATAGGAGAGAGGGGACAGCCGGGCAAATTACCTAGCCTAAATGTACGCTCGTAAAGAATTTTACGAGTGTGTCGGGGCTGCGGTAGGTAGCGCCCTGGCAAAATGGGAGGCCAACCAGAGGCAGAAGTAAAACCCGCACGTCCCCCTAGGGGCCTTGCGCATTTTGATCATTTTTGCAGTGCAAAAATGGGGGGAGTAGCTGTGGGGACTCACTGGTATGAGGAAAAGGGGCTTGGACCCCTTGACAACAGTTGCTGCCCCAAAGGGCAGGCAAATAATCATCCTTGCGACGTTAAACACACAAAATACGTTCGATCGTAATTACCTGTATATACTTGCAGGTAATGTATGAGTACCGAATTGTGACACAATAAGATGATGTCACAATTCGTACACGAACCAGCCAGCCATCTCTTATCTCGACAGGGGATGATGCGACCTGGCTGTTCTCACCAACGTACGTATTATCCTGCGTACATGTGTTTGTGTGCGTGTAAATAAGCCGTATATAAACCACCCAAACCGGCTCTAAAATTGTCAGTGTTCGGTCTGGTTCTGGCTTACCCGTACTTATGTACAAAGTGGCTGAACACGCTTAAATTCTGTAGAATTTCCTTCTGGTCAGAATATCTCTCAAGGCAAGGTATTCCACACAGAAAAATGAGATCCCAGTAGGGCACGCATATAGCCTGGTTCTGAAAATGAAAGAGGTTTACCTTAATATTGAAAAATATGGAAGATCCCGATTCATAAACACCTAATGTAGCAATCTACTTGTTGTGAGGAATAATAAAAGCTGATCGAATCGTTGGATAATTTGAATAAGGTAGCGTTTTTGGTGACACACCAAGATAATGATTATTTAGAAAATTTCGAGATCGATTTCAAAAATAATTTTCCCTCGAGACAAGAAGTAATTGAAAACGTTTGTCATCTTCGACCAAAAAAAACTCGACATCGATTTAATTTTAAAATAACTTTTATTTTCTAAAAACTTGAAATCAAAGTTTAAAGTAATTAAAAAGCTGATTGTCGTACTGGAGTTTTGGCTAGTTCAAATAAATTATATAAATTGTAATAGGTGCATCAGCAATAAAAATCACCCCCTCCATTATCATCCTGTCTTCAAATGGAAGCAACAAGCCAAAATAGCCGAGTTAAAAGTACATAATGGATTTCTATCAAAATATTTTTATCAAAATTGCACAACAGCAACCAGGAAAACAATAACAAAAACTAAGTAATTTTAAAATGGTAATCGTGGTTTAGTAGCGTCGTGTGTACGGGTGTTGGTAAAACTTGTATACACATGGTCTCTCGTAAGGAACGCATTTAAATTAACAAATTAAAAAGAATAAAAGGAAGTTTGCATGAGAGTGAGTGAGATAGAAAAACCATAATTACAGTCACTGTCACAGGACCCCTCGATAAATCGAGTTAATCGCGGTTTTGAATTATTTTCAAGAATTTTCAAAAAAAAAAAAAGAAAGAAACAGAAAATGTATCGTTTAAACATAATTATCTCACGATCGAAGAATTATTTAATAACCTTCACCAATTTGGAGAGGATATAGTAGCTGTCAAAAAATTTTTTCGTTTCATAATAACGTTCTCATTTCTCTTTTCTTTTTTCTTTTTTGGTTTTTTCCTCTTTTCTTACCTGCTATTTAGCCGAAAAAACCAGAAAGAAAAAAAAATTAAAAATCTTTTTAACATAATAATAAGTTACGAATACGTAATTATAAAACGAAAACAGAAACCAGGAATGAATTCGGTAATTACTCTTCAAAGCGGAGAGGAAAAACGGTTAAATATTGAAATTTGTTGTAATTTGTTATTTCATTTTCTGTTCAAACAACTTGTGTATCTACTGATTGGTACTAGACTAGGTGGAGATATATAGCTGCGAATGCTTTTCGGATGGTTTATCCAGCACTGATGATCAGATTTAGTCTAATTTGAGGATCGGATATAGCCGGTTCAAGCAATTACTCAGTTTTCGTGATGGCGAGCACAGTCGTCGCATTTGGATGTGAAAATATACCTTCTGGATGAATAATATACAAGCGTTTAAGACTTCAATATTTTTCGTGTTTCTTAAGGAAGTTAAACTATATAATAAAGTGCTTTTTATAGAACCGGTCACCAAGTGTGATGAAACCGAAAAAAATACAAAAAAGAGCGTGAGAAAAAAAGCGAATGAAAAAAATAATCAATTTTAAGTCATAAATTGGAAAAAAAAATTATAATGAAACGCAAGACTTTGGTAAATTGATGACTTTCGCATTTCTATACCAATCACAAAGAGCTAATCTGACAAGACGAAAGAGACGACAGAATCCAATTCGTGAGGGATCCAGGTAGGTTAATCTCTAAGCAGCCACAAAATGGAAAGTGAAGGTAGATGATTTCATTTCACATATTTAGTTGTACTAATATAAGGATTAAATCTTCAGCCTTTAAAATCCCATCTACATGATAAAACGGATCCGGAAATATGCAAATTTTCAAAATTTGATGTAATCAAAAACTTTATTTCTGGAATCATCAGATGTCCAGGGTTTCCTTTTGAATATTATGTTTATCTCATGGGTATGTAACACTGGAACATGGAACAAATGAAGTATTACCCAACTCCATTAAAAAAATGTAAGAAAATCTGAAAATAACTTGAAAATCCATATTTGCTTTCATGTAATCTGTCCAGATTGGAAGAAATCCGTTTCTAAACTTTGTTCCATACCATCATAGACAATAATAACAGTAGAACACACGTACAGATTAAATTTCGGATGAAGGTTTTTCTAGACCCAGAACTGAGACTGGAACAAAGTTTCATATTGTAAGAAAAAAACAGAAAGTAAGCATATTTGTTCCATATTAGTGTTCATAATCTGAAGTCCAAAAACTAATACTATGCAAGACTTCATTATCAGTATTATCAAAACAGGAAATTATAATAGTCTTTTACCATAAATGAAAATAAAACTTCACCTTTGCATACTGAATGGAGATGATAAAGTTTGAAAGATACTTATTACATTCATTGAAATTTATTCCATATAATTAGATAAATTTATATAATTACAGAATTATAATGTTGTAAAAACTTTTCAATTTGGTAAAATGGATCCGGAAATAACACATTTTTTAAAATTCTAAGATTTGCAAAATACAGGACCATAACAGGAGTTACAAAGCTATTTTCAACAAAATTATCAGTCTCCAATATTTATATTACATACTGTGTGTAACTATTATGAAAAAAACTATCACAATAGGACTCAAATTAAAAACCAGAATCATGAAAAACCTAATTTCTTCATTTTTTCATCAGAATAAAACTATTCTCATAGGTGAGAAAGAAAAAAGAAACATTAACTTTGTTCCACACCATCATATATAGGACCTATTAAATGAAGAGAAAGTAATAATATTTTTTGGATGTAGGAAATTTTTGCTCTGAAAATGCCAGTTTGAAAATCTACATTACTATAAGGGGGAAACTCAACAAGGACTACGGATTTGTTCCATACCAGTGAATAGTATATAAAATTTGGAAACTGTAAAACAATGTGAGACTTCATTATAATTATTTATCAAACTGGAAATAATTGTGTAACACCTACGTCCCTGAATGAAGTTCCATACATATGCATATATGAGCATGATTACAGAATTTTTCCAGATACACGATTGGAAACTATCCAATTTGGTTATCACCGAATATTATGAAACAAGAAAACCACGAATGTAGTTGAAATAAAATATAGAAAAACTATAGTCTTTTACTAAAAATCAATGCCAAATTTCACACCTGAATTTTAAATGAAAATACCAGTGTTGTGAAGATTATCACTACATTCGAATAAATAGTTCCACATAATCAGTCAGATAAATTTGGTGAGAAAATTAGGATCTTCCATAATCTTCTCAATCAGGAGAAATGTATCTGAAAATTACAAATTACAAAAAATGAAACTTTTCTGTAATCCAGTTCTGTGAAAGTTCTTACTATGTTTTTCATTCCGAGCCCAGGAACATCTGTGTCCTAAATCCAATCTGTATGTATGTTTTATTGTGATTAACGTTTATGATAATATGGAACAAAGTTTAGAAATGGATTTTGTCAAATCTAGACAGATTATGTAAAAGCAAAAATGGATTTTCAAGTTATTTTGGGATTTTCTTACTTTTTTTAACAGAGTTGGGTAATACTTCATTTGTTCCATGTACTGTGTTACATACTCATGAGTTAAACATAATATTTGAAGGGAAACCTTGGACAACCTCTGATGATTCCGGAAATTGAGAATTTTGATCACATCAAATTTTGAAAATTAGCGTATTTCTGGGCCCGTTTCGTCATATAGATGGGATTTTATAGGCTGAAGATTTAGTCCTTAAATTAGTACAACTGAGTATGTGAAATGAATTCATTTACCTTCACTTTCCATTTTGTGGCTACTTATAGGTTAAGTCGAAGTTGATTATTCAAAGTTCAAACACGTTTCTTCGTTTGAACAATTTCTCATCCTTCAACAGGGTAGTAGCTAGCTCTAACCGAATATTTTTCAAATATTAACGTCAGCGTTAGGCCTAACTTATCTATGTTTTAAATAGATTTTACGTCCGTTTCTGACCTTTTTATAATTTAACTTATTTGGACAAATTTGAAAAGAGCTTTATTCAAAATTCACTTTCACTTCAGAGCATTTAGGTCGATGTCCATAATTTTGGTTTTATGTGGGTTGAATTTTAAAATGGAAACTATAACCTGGATTCGGAAGACTTGTACTACCTAGTTCATTTTTAACCTCATCGAATTCTTCAATTTATCATAAATGAGAAAGGGGAGAGTGGTACAACATGAAAAGAACTTTATTTTACCAACCTAGAGAAAGCTTAGTAATTGAAGCGAACCCATAAGGCAGAAGATAACTGATATGGAAATCATTGTCAGCTCTCCGACAACCAATTACAACTATTTTATGGCAGTAATTTTTCGCATACTTGTTAACCCACCCACAAAAAAACCTAAAACACACGTACAAATTAATATAGCATGCATGGAAAATGGCTGTGCGACTGGAAATCGCCACTGGAGCTGAATTTTCACATGACAAAGTTTTGACTTCAGACATTCTTTAGTTGGGGCAGTCGATGTCGATGTCGTTGTCGTTGTGGTCGTCGTCGACGTTGCAGAACACTACCATACATCACGACAACGTTCGTGAGCTACATTATAAGAATATCACTTTTCCGGCAGTTCTACTTTTTTTTTCTCTTCGGTTCTTCTTCTTTTCATTAATTCTGTATTTCATTCTTTCCATAAACACAGTAATCGAGTATTGCGTGACAATACTGGAACGACTCCCCGTTGTCTCACTAGAGGTGTTCGCGTGTTGTCTTTTCCTCCGTGAAAAATGTCTTATGGAAACCAGTGCACTGTTGAGAACTCACATCCGTACAGTGTACCTATGTCTACTTGCCTGCCTGCCTGTCTGTCTGTCGGTCCGTCCATCTTTCTATCCACCGTTGTATAAAATGTTATTCTAGCTTCCCTCCACATATACTTGATATTTGCACGGAAGTTATAATTTCCAACAGCGCACAAATTCTACTAGTGCTACCTACTTTTTTTTTTGTCTCCTACCGTACATGGGAGTGGTTCTACTCTTGTCGAAATTTCAGCACTACATTGTCTCCCTTTTAGCCTCCTTTTTTTTTTCTTCTTATTATTATTATTTCATTTTTATTGTCGTCATCTGTCAGCAAAGCCGACGACCAAATGCACTTCGAAGATGAGTATAGGAAGAGAAACGGCAGAAAAAAAACCTTCATTAAAACGATACATAGGATCGCGGAGAGGCGCGTACCAAATGGAAAAATTTTTTGGCGGTTGTATTTATTAACCGCACGAGAAAACCTCCCCAGAGATGTGATAAGTTTCGAGAAGGGGTGTTTTTTCTTCCTCTCAACACACATATAAACTGTACAACCGGTACACACTCTTTTTTTATAAGCGGGTCATACAAACGATGGTGTGTCGGTAAGTAAGCGAAAATTAAGAATGAGGGATTGCGGAGGTACCTTTCTTCCTCCCTCATTCTCTTTTTTTTTCTTATTTATTATTTATTTCTCGTTTTCCCTGATGATAAAACGCGATTCCTGTCTCTTGGCACCACTTTAACAGTGCACCAAACACAAGAGAATTGACTAACTAGCCGTTAACGTTATACTGATGCTGATCTCGTTATCGCGTATAGGCTATCTATAAGACTACATACATACATACATACATAAATACACTTCAGCCCATACGAAAATGATGATATTCTCGAAGGATTCGTAGACGGTGAATCAGAAAATATAGTACGCATATTTATGCCTACAGACCACAGTTATATATGTTGGGTTATCGAAATGGGTAAAAAGCGAGTAATGAATTTTTTTAATGTTTTTTAATATTAAATTAAATCAGACTTTTCTTTCATTCGGGTTTCAATACTGCAAAACGCAAGAATAGCAAACTTAATTTCAAAGAAAATCCTGGCTGTTCTTCAACAGCGGAGAAGGTCAATGATGTTCTCTTTTGATGGGGGCGTCTTTCAAGAAAGCTTTGAATGCCAAAATATCTACCCTTCAATATCATTGAGATATTTCTAAAATTCTACAGAAAAAATTACGATAAGAGGACCGAAGCATTAATAGTTGATGTATGGTAATTATCGATGTTCGCAGACTACTTGAATTGTATTATGGTACCACACCGGTAAAGAAGAATGATTTATGTTTAGACACGCCGGCGCTAAACAGGCAACCACGGTGTACCATATGACGTACTTTAAAATACTTTCACGTACACTACATCAGGTAAATTTAACGGATGATACTGATAAAATGTATTCTAATAGTGAACTTAATCAAAACATAGAAAGTACAAGCCCAATTATACACTGGTTGCCTACTTTAATGCCACCATGTACTGACATTACGAAATACACTGGGTTTATGGGGCTCTACTAGTCCACTACTATAGTCAAAGGCAGACGATAATGTTTGATGTTTTCAAATTTGATGACAAACAAGCTAATCGCCTTCGTAAAACAGTCAAGACTTTCAGTCTCAGCACCTCCTCGTAAAACATTGAAAATTCATGGGAGACAGTGGCTCTCAGGTACCTGGTTCAATTATTTTCCCCCAAGAATAACAAATTAACAACCAAAATTATATTTCATTAGCTTCTTCATCTCAGTTCTCATATGAATGCTCATCTTTTAAATTTTCGGAGCCCGTAACTTCAAACTATGAAGGAGTAGAAATCTCAGTATTCAAATACGTAAGTTCACCCGATACCAATCTCAATAAAATTAAGGGAACATTTTCTTTTTCTTTTTATTCAAAACAAAGCTGACTATTCACAGAAAGTCCTTTATGATATAGCAGCGTTGTTTTTCTACATAATACGCCTATCAGCTGTTTTTTCTAATAGAAATTTTTTTTCCCGGTAGTCACGAACAATGTGACGTAGGTAAGCGGTTTTTAGGGTATATTTAGCCATTCGCTGACCTAGAAATCAGTGCTGTAGACGGTAAGCATACAGCACTACACTTCATCGAAAAAATTAAATAGTAATTTTCTAAACTTTACAAAGTCTTAATATCGTTAAAGAGCGCATCGGTAGTCTCTTTCTCTCTACCTTCTCTCAAATTTCTTCTTTTACGTTCGCCAGCTACTCTATGTCTTTTCTTTTAAAGTAGGTTTTCTATTGAAAATTTACTTATTAATCTTGGTGTCATGAAATGACCTGGAGGTGGGGTAGGTACATTTTTCGTTTAATAACTCAAGGCAAATTGTGGCACTAAACTCAAATTCATATATATACATAAAAAAGCCAATCTCTTATTACCACGGTACAGGTCGAAATTCTAATCCGATCGGCACAAAATTTAAAACGAATATTAGTACTATGCCAAGGATCTGACCTAATGATTTTTTTAGCAGATCGGCCGTACGGCACCTCCCCGATATAGCAACTTTGGTTTTTGTTTTGCCTACAAAATTTCTACTTTTCGACCAATAGCTATGAAATTTGAAACAAATATTCACTATGATCTATTATAATTTTCTACAAATTTTGTTGCGGATCAACATACTACTTCCGGTATGGCTATTTTTGTTTTTGTTTTGGTTATAAAATTATCAATTTTCGATCAAAAGCTACGAAATTTGTAACAAATATTTTAACTTGCGATAAATTTTGGTGCTGATCGGTTGCACGGTACTTTCGGTAACACTATTTTCGTTTTTATTTCGCCTATAAAATACCGAATTTTGGACCAATAGGAACGTAATTCGAAACAAATATTTATTACGATCTGTTAATAACTTTTTAGTGACTACCTAGTTTTATATTTTTCGAAAACCTACTTTATCTAACGGAGCTGCTGCTGCGTTAGAGTTTTTTGCTTTTGCTTTTCGAACTGAACGATTACCAACGACTATTATTTGTATAGAACGTACAAGACGCACGGGAACGTTAAAGAATATATCAAGAAAAGAAAGAAATAAAAAGAGGAGAACAACAACAACAACAAAAAAAGTATACAACAATATTGCCGACGAATTTAGAAGAACTAATTGTAGCCAAGCTAATGCCAAACCATGACAATGCAAAATGCAACAGTTTATTGTTATATACTGTATACCACCAGTACAGAGAGCTGTACACCTTTATTTAAGATCCATACACTAACCGGTCGAACTCACAACTCGAAGAAAAAAATAAGAAAAAAATCCAACGGTTAACGACTGCACGCATCTATCCAGACCACGCTGTGATTAGTTTTGACCAAAACACCACGTTATTCGACGACCATAGCACACAATGGCCCATGTATTTTGCTGGGCAATGGGGCACGCAGACGCGTTGGCGGCACATCATCGCTATCTTGTGTTGGTGCTGGCTGATGGCGGCTACTTTGGATGTGCTGAAATTTCAACTAGCAACATCAGCAATTCCAGCAGCAGCAGCAGCAGCAACGAAGACCAACACCACCACCACAACAACAACAACAACAACAACAACAACAACAACAACAATAACAACAACATCGCTTCGGGACAACCGAGAAGATACGGTGTGAATGCAAAAAGAAGAAAGAGTAAAAAAACTTTTCATTCTTTAGCTTCTCCTATCATTCTTTTTTTTTGCCAATTATTTAATATGAAGTGTGACGACTGAATTTTCGAAAGGCGCGCAATCAATTCAATGGCTAACTGCAGGGCATATATATATATATATAAGCTTCCATAGACTACTGGAATAGTCACACGATTTACGTCTATCTCTTTACAACTCTGTATAGCTCGAATTCATTAGCCTACTGGTGTTTGTGCCAAGTGGCATCTTCGAATAACCTGTAACCTTTTGACTCATCAACTAAAATCTTTCTTCATCGATTGACACTGATCTTCAAAATTTTGGCCATTAGAAAAGAAGGTCAAAAATAGATGGCGTAAAAAAGTATTCGAGTATTTCATTTAAATTAATAACTTTTTCTGATTGATGGTGAAAAAGGAAATTAATCGATTCTTCAAATAAAGGGAGCAAAAAAAAATCATTCGATACGTCGTCGACAACAATCCGAACAAAAGTGAGGAAGTCGAGGTCCAAGAAATGAAGAATTGACGAATTAAACTCGTGACTTTCTTCTACTCCTCTTTAATGGCGTAATCGTTTTTGAAAACGTATACTTCAGTCTAGGACATCATTATTGAGCAAAGACAGAGATGAAAAAAAAATTAAAAAAAGAACATGAGAGAGAGAATAATTGAGAGAGTCATCTTGGGCTAGTGTCATAAAATTAACAACTCTGGAATCCTTTCTAAACGTTTGTGACACGTTCTGAACAAAATACAAGTAGTTTGTACTTCGTTGAAGAGTTATAATGGGCTTCTTTTATGTCGCGTTCTTATTATGTTAAATATACTGTATTAAAAAGAAGGAGGAAAAAAAATTAAAAAAAAAGGTAGGTAAGCTAAAAGAAAGAGGGCGCAATAAAAAGAAAGAAGAAAAAAAAGATAATATAGGTAAGATAGGATGAAAAAAAAAGAGCCTTTGTCTAACGATTGGTAAGGTGGGTTTAGAGAAAAAATGCCGTACGAAGAAGCTGCTCCATCTCCTGAAGAAGAGATTTTTTTGGTAGTCACGATGGTTTGCTTCATTTTTAAAAATTACTATTCTCTTAAAAACAGTTGACAACTTCTGAATTGAGACATTTTAGGAACGAACGGCGATAAACGATTTAACATTCTTTTGTTTCCTTTACATAAAATTTTTTTTTTGGGGGGGTGAAGTTCTTTTTAAATCTAGTATCCATTTTGACTAAAGATTTATGGCGGGCAGTAAAATACGTATAAAGTACGCGATCCGTTGAATGGTATATCCGAATCGAATACCGTTCATCCAGAATTCGAAGAAAATAGAGTAGCACAGCTTGCTTTTTCGAAGATATGGACGAAAAAAAAAGAAAAAAAGAAAAAAGTGTACCTATATAACACAGCACACACCTATACGGTGTAGGCTACATCTATACGTACACGTTCGTTCAACTTCAGAAAAAAGAGCATCAAATATTTATTTAGGCGTTCTCCAGCAGCGTATTTTTGGGTCCTCCATATCAGGGACTGGAAAGTGTAATTTTCACATGGGAAACGACAAACAGCGAGTCCGTTATTGAGAAAACTAACATCGCTTTGTGAATGAATATTTTCATAATCTATATCAGTATTTTTATACAAAATTTCAAAAATGTAAAGACGACCAGGATGCACATCAGAAACGATTGAATAAATTTAAAATGGAGGGAATAATGCGAAAAATGCGATTTTTCAACTTTTTTGCTTTGAAAATTAGCCAATTGATCAAATTTTCACAAAAATCAATCAACGATCCTGAGCTACTTTTCAGTAGTGAAGTAATTTTTATTCTCACAAGCGGAGGATCTAGTTTCAATGACTGCATCTAGGGCCCTACGGGATGATATAATAACAAATTCCACTGACATTCCCAAAAAAAAAAGAACCAGTTAAAAGAAAATTTAGTAGCATTTCTAAACACCGAAGTAACCAATTATATTATTACTATTAAGAAATATAGTTTCCAGCTTATTATAATGTTTTAGGTTTGACAAGCACTCCTCAATCAAATCTGAAGATGGTATTTGAAAAAAAAAAGATACAATTGAAATACCATTCTAGAAGATGAGGAGAGAGGAAATAATTAACAGAGATTTTTTGACACTGCTTGCACTGAAAAATGAAAAACAGTTGTACTTACAATTAGAAAGAGATTTTCCAGCAATATTTTTAACCTATCGACATTTCTTTTTTATAAGATTTTATTCTACTCACTACTGCGATTTTAAAATATACCAATACTGCAGCAGCCAACCTTCCACAAAGAAATAATATTTATTTTGCATGAAGCTAAAGCCAAAAAAAAATAAATAATAAAAGCTTATCTTTTAAAAACGCGTTTTTAACGTAAACTTTTTTTTTTGTCATCGTTACCTTCCACTCGAGAGCATTTAAAAACAATTTACTATTAAATTTCGGAAAAAAACAATTACAATTGGTTAATTTTTTTTTTCTCCTTCAAATCGGCGAAAAATATTTCTCATTTCTACACTGACAAATTCCATTAATAATGGCATTTTGTTGTTGTTGTTTTTTTACTTCTACACTTTTTTGCCGACCGCCTTGTCATCCTCTTTTCTGTCCTTTTTGAAGACGATAGAACTAGTCGAAAGCATACAGGTATACATATTACATTTCGTACTTAAATACCACATTAAAGAGTATTTATTACTGACTCGCTGTCTCTCAGCACACCGTAAAAATGGAAGAAGAGGGGAAAAAACTACTCGAACTATATATATATATATATAGACTCGGTCTCATCATGGCTACAATTTACACACACAAATACTCTACCTGAATCATATAACTCTTTTTTTCTACAGCAACCTTGTTTCCAGTGTGTTCAATCGCCCTTCACTCTTTTTCACTCTCTCCCTTTATCTCTCTTCTCTCTTACCAATATGAAAGCCACCTGCCGGACGAACCAAACAATTAGCGGCTGTGTGAGATTTCTCACGAATCCGTTGACCAAAGTAGACTACTACCAATGCTTCCCAAAAGTATTAATTACTATATTCGTAAGGAGCTAAGTAGGTACCTAATATGCGCATTTATAAACCCCAAAGCGGGGTAGGAAGGTAAATAAATGATACAAATTTTCAGCCACGCCGTTAAAAAGATTGAAATGGTTTCCATATCTACCATCCAAATGCCAGAGGCCCTTGTGGGACCAAAGATTAATCACATTCAATTTACCTTGGTAAAGAACAACTTATGTTTGGAAACACTACTTTAATACTTGTCTATCAGAGTTTGCCGAATGAGTATTTTATACGCTTTTTTTCCACTTTTTTCGACTTTTTCCAATCTTTTTTCCCTTTCTTTCTTCTTTCTTCTTTTTTTTTTTTTTTTTTTTTTCTAAACGAACATCGCGTTTCTTTAATTTACCCATTCTCGGTGGAATAAAGCAGCGACTAATTTTAAATTAAAATCATTTAACCGTGTTTTCGGAATTTTGGTCGGAACTTGTGTTGTTTTGACAGCGAAATTACTTACGACGAGTTTGAAAACATGTAATAAATCGAATATGCATCCCTTTGCTCGTGAATTGGTATTCAAAAAAATGAAAAAAATATTTTTTCTCTCCTCCTAAATAATAAATAGTTAAACGAAAACGATAATTTTGAGCGGTGGACGAGAGACGACTGAAAAATGAGAGACAAATAAATTACAATACACAAATACACACACAAACCACAACTGATCACAGCACATAAGGCCGCAATTCCATCCCCCAGTTGGTGGGCTTCGAACAAACAGTGCAACAGAACCGAACACAAGGGGTCAACAAACCCCACTGAGAATAGATCGGCTTCATGGAAAATGAAAATCAAGCTGAAGATTGAGTTAACGGTGGTGCCGAAAGAGGCAGTAAAGGCTTAAAATAAATAATAAAAAAAAAAGTCCATCAGACTTTCATCGAACGAAAAATCTTCTCGCACAAAAGGATAGCGCATTTGGAAATGGGACCGAACGCTATATAAGAAGCTTTTGAAAAGATCGACACAAATTTTGGTTATCAGTGCGATGAATAATCCGTATTTATTATACAAACAAGAATAAATGAGTTACAGAGAAGAACTTTTGAAGAGCAAGTATTAAGGAAAAGAGAAAGAAAAAAGAGCCGAGAGAGGTCATTCCGAAAGGCAATACATAAAAAAAAAATGAAAAGACAAAAAAGTAAGTAAACGACGTTGGGCTGCGTTATTCGGTGGAGCCACAGGAACTGTCAAACGAAGCTTTTTTCTCCGTGTTAGGAGAGAGCTTGTAACAAGATATTCACCCAGCACACAGTCTTACATTTCATCAACACACTTCACTTAATTTTTCTCTCTTTTTTGAAAAAACCAGAAACATGTTATCTCAGCAAGCACGGTGGTCAATTTTTCAAAGAAAGAAAAAAAAGTCAACGAATTATGAGAAGTATCGAAATTCTTGATCAAGAAACTCTTAGATCCAGCATAATTTGAACCAAAAAGGCTCAATTCAAAAACGAAGAATGCAAACCGTACTTTCGAAGCAAAATTCTATATTTTTCTTGAAAGAAGTAATCGATTCCATTTTGATTTCCTATTTGAGAAAATTTGTAAAACAGATAGCTTTAGACTACGTTCCCAAGGATTATATTCCCAGGGTTCCATTTATATTAGGTGAAAAAACTCATTAAATGATCTAATCCACTACTTGATAGAATGTACTAAAGCAGAGTAAGTCTAACCGCTGGGGACTCGGTAATTCTAAACATTTCTTTGATTCCATAACGAGAAACAACTCAACTCTTTTTATAATTGTATTTTGAAAATGACGATCTTTGGATTATTTCGCATCAAGTTTAGACAGGAATGGCAAAGAAATCAACAATTTTTCCAGGAAGGATTTCATGCGAAAGCAAACGTACAAAAGACGAATACAATGTAAAAGTGATAAAAATCTAAAACGTATTTTTTTCATCGGTTGCAATTCTCACGTCGGGAAACTGACCGGTCTCCTTCACAAGGAAGAAATTTTGTGATTTGGGATACGGAAGTAAGTTCTTTCAACCCCAAATAACAGGTAGAAAGTTATATAAAGAAAAAAAAAATTTCTCACTTTTGTAAAAAGACAAAAACGAAGAAGAAAAACGTCGCTTAGTTCAATAAAAAATTATTAAGACAGTGGGAAAAAAATCTGGCTTCTAAACTGAGAAAAGTATTACAATAATATAATGAAATGACTTGTTTCAATGCTCTGTATGTTGTTTATGAATAAAAATTACAAACGGAGAAATAATGCCACCGCTCACAACAGGGTTCTTCACAAAAACTGCCAAGACACAGAAATCCACCTCTTACTGATACAAATACATTCAGTCGCAGATACCGTGCGAAATTAACAACAAAAAAGGTTAACGTTTGAATTTTTCAGTTTTTCACAATGTATGAAATTTTTTTATACTATCTATTACACATCAATCCCAGCTACCAGTACATCTGAAATATACGAAGTTGTTTGTTCACAACCGTCTAGTGTCTAGAGCGTTGCAAATTTTATAGTTCTTAGAACTGTTACATTGAAAATAGACTTTTCATTAAGCTCAATGAAATAACCGTTAAAACAAAAACCAAGTTAGTTACGGAAAAATTAAAAAAATAATATTTAGTTTTATTTTTCATTTTCTACCTAGTCTCAAGTTAGGGATCAGAAGTTTCATTTGTCTGAATTAACTTCGAAGATAGAGATACCAATAAAACTATTTCGAAAAAGAAAACAGGTCCTTATGTGTGTTGAGCTCAGAGTCAAAAGCTGTGGACTTCTGTAGATTATATTCCACTGTTGTGTTAATACCAACGAGCATATTATGAATTATACTACAGACACAATTCAGTCTTTTTTAGTGAGGTCGCTATTCTCACTCTATTAAATCCTTGAAATGCGTAAGAAATAATGTGCTCCCCTACACGAATTTTTAGTACTAATTCTTCTATTAGGTAAATAGATAGATACTTTTTTGATACAAATTAAATTTTAGAGGAGACTTCAAGAAATAAACTGAACTTAAAAACAAGAAGTTTGTCATTAGAAGCAGAAAAAATAGAAAAAAGGATGGTCTATAAAATTGATTTAATTTAAAGTTATCAGTAAACTTAACCCGAAAGACAACTAATGATAAGGCTCAAAAACATTGATTTCGTGAAAATGAGAAATTTTAATTAGTTGTCTTTAGGCTAAAGTTTACTGATAACATTAAATTAAACCAATCTGATGCATGATTTCATCTTATTCCTTTTATTCCTTCATTTTCTGGTCTTCTGAGGGCTCAAACTTCTTGTTTTTCGACTCATTTTATTCCTTAACGCTTTGTCTATAATTATTTCATTTACGTCGAACAAGTACCTATCTCTACTTTGAAAAAAATTACGACTAAAAATTCGATGCCTATCCTACAATCACAATGCTTTTCAATGGGTGCGGTTGGGTTTATGGAAAAGAGATGTCTGGCCTCACTGAACGCATCATGTAAAACGCAGCGTATTGTGCCTCTATTATAATTCATATGCATGTTGGTTTTAATAATGCAGATAATGATTACTGTGAATATCAATCGTAGATGGTAAAATTCCATTTCCAGTTCATTTAAAAGCAAACTAACTAATTTTTTTTGGGATGGTTTTGACAAATTAAATTTTTTATACGGATTAATAAAATTTATCTAGAGCTTTGGTAGGGTTCATTAACTGACCTATAAGAAGCAACTAATGCATTATAGAAAAATCTTATCCTATACTATAATACAAATAGTAATTGCTTATATACATATATGTTTGCAAGTATGAATGTTTGTATGTTTGTGCGTACGTACGTGTGTGTGTATATATATATATGTGTGTGTGTGTGTGTGTGTGCGTGTGTGTGTGTGTGTACATGCGTTCTCAAACCAACAATGAGGCAGAAATTTACAGGATAAAAGTTTTTGGGTGCGAGGAAACGATCTAGATAGGTGCCAAGAATGAGAAAATTCGACGAGCAGAAATATGAGCATCTCAATCGATCCAACATTCAGCAGTAATCGATAACAGTTAACAATGAAGAATTCGCCTGAAACGAATGTTTTTTTAGATATGCAATTTGTTTATCATTAAATTCGGTGATAAGTTAAAAACAACACACAACGGAGTACTCAACAACTGAAGCTCGGTGAACTTAGTACTAGTATATAATATGAACCGATTCCATAGTTATAAGCAAGGAAGGAGGGAAGGGAGAGGCGCCTGCTTCCCCTGAATTCTTGAAGAAAATAAAGAAATTACTCTTCACAGATATCGAAATTTGTAAATAAATTGAATTTTCCATTTTTACCCTTATCATTCATCTTTTTCATACTTCCGCACGTAAAATCGTTTTTCACTGGAAAGATCATGTACTCCAATCATTTTAATCCCTTCAACAAAATTTCGGTTCCCTATTTTCCGCCAATGTCATCAATTTCAAGGTGCATTTGGGTAATAGACGTATTTATTGCGATGAAAAGCTGGTTTTCAACAATTCCATAAAAGTATTTTCATCTGCGTTTCTCATACTCGAAATAATTTCAGACCAACAAAGTTCGACATGAAGTAACAGAGCTGATAGTAGCGATAAATGAGACCTGAGTAAAAAACTTTTCGGAAGTATTTCTCAGCTTCACGATGTCAATGCAAAAGTACTTCTACCAAGTCAAGCACACAATACCGAAAGTGTATGGTACGAGACGTATTGCCTTGTTATTTTTCGGAAAGAAAAAAAAAATTCGAAGTACCATATGGCACCTCCAAACATACCGAAACGTACAGCAGTACTGATAAACACGGATACACATACAGTCGTGGCATTTGTTAACTAATGAAAGAGAAAAAAAATTCTTTTTAGAATATTGTCCTTAAACAAAGGAGGGGGAAGTAGAAGAGCAAAGGCAGACGATACACGTAAGACAACCATAAGGCGCCTTTTTCCTTTTGCCCACCATATATGCATGCGTTTATACACTCGTACGTTGGTTTGAAGTGGATGATTTCGAACGAACCGGACGTCGACCAAAAACAGGAAGTCGAAAAAACCATAACTCCTCAGTGTGTTATAGCCCAACAGCATAGTGTATGCACATCGTACTTACAAAGAGCAGAAATTCAAGAAACACTAGCTCATCCAAAATTTTCAATCTTCGAGCACAACGCTAATAAGTTTAAGTTAAAAATGAGTTTTTAAAAGATAAGCCTTTATTTTTTTCATTTTTTTTTGGCTTTAGCTTCATACGAAATAAATATTATTTAATTGCGGAAGTTTGGCTGCAGTAATGGTGTATTTTAAAATCGCAGTAGCGAGTAGAATAAAAACTTATAAAAAGCTTTTCCGTTCTACGCACTGTGAAAAAAGTTTCACGTCACTTTTAATACCGCCATTTTACAGTTAAAATAGACCAAATGTACAGAGCTTACGGTCAAATCATCCATTGGATTCAATAATATGGGCGATCGACGATTCAAAAAGTCTGTACTCGGGATAATTATAACAATAGTGTGTATATTTTTCTTGACATACGAGGTTGAGTCTAATTATGAAATGCTAAAAAGATAATTCAATTAAATCATTATTCCCTCATTTCCTTTCATCATTGATCTTTCAATAAACGATGGATTTAAAAGGCAATTATATGATTTACGACAGACACAGCGAATAGCCGGCAGCTAAAACCTAGCTGTCTCATCGATAAAACGACATAATAAATATTGAAAATATCGACACTGAAAATTGACACAGGAGACAACATTGAAGCAAAATTTACGCAATAGATTCTGCCATTGTACCATTTATATCGAGATGAAATCATATCGCGTACGCATACCTTATTATAACTACATGCATATAGTCTAGAATATATAATATATAACATACTCCATTACAATATACGTACGGGAATAAACTTGCGACACGATATATGTATACGTTGATGAGACTATGACACATATCACCCATATTAACATATCTAGTAGAACAAAACAAAAGGGGGAAAAAAGTTTAAAAAGGGAAAATATATGTAAAAAATGAGAAAAACCGAAACCCAACGATATTCAAACGAACAGTTTGAGTGCGAGGATTAAACCTCTGTTTCCGCGATCGCGGATAAATCATTAATTTGCCCTTGCAATCTTTCACATTGTTAACTTTTTTCCCTTATTTTTATTCAATGTATGTATCTTAATATTACACTACGGAGTGCCATTCTATTAAGGTTTTTTTCTGCTTCTCCTCCACACACAAAACGGTGGGAAAATTTTACAGGAAGAAATCGCCTCTACTTCGGTGACGAACGTTACGTAAACCGATATTTTATTACCTTATATTCCGCACATAAATACGTATTATGGAGACACGAACATCTCTTGATCGTTTGTCAAGAGAAAAACAGAGAGAAAACATGACGTTTCTCGAACTTGTGAGGGTTTACGACGTACTGATGGTAAGAACGGTCCAGACCAGCCATCTAGAGCAGAAGGACATTACAAATGGAGGACAAAAAAGTCAAAAAATAGCCATCAAAATAACTGCATGCCTGGATTTGATTGCATGAAAATAAGACTGCTCTGTTCTCCTGTAGTTGCACGAAGCAATTAAAACGGGGAAGTCCATCAGATGAGAAAGATAAGAAACGACACCCTACTCAACCAAATATCAAGAGAATGTAAATAAACAAGAACCGATTCGGGCATCGAACAAAATCTTAATGACAACACAATTCAAGACGACTGAGTCTCGAATTACAAAATATAGGTATTATTCATTTAAGAGCGACGAAATTTTCCAAATTTTCTTAACAAGAAAATTTCCATTACTTTTTGATTCAGGTATCATCTGAATGCATACCAATTCGAAGATTTCCATCACTGCAGAATGCTGCAATAATTTGATGATATCATTTTCTCATTATCAGCCATCGAAGGTCAGGTAAATTAGCTAATTGGCTGCCAATTTTCAAAAAACACAGTAACCGGCCGTCCTGCGATGACACACAGAACTTGCAATAAAATTACATAATATTCTTACGGTATCATCCGAATTAACTGCGTAATATTGCCAATGTATACGAGGTTTAAATTATACTACCACATTGTGAATGAGAAAAAAGCTACAATAATTTCAGGATTTAATAAGATGGCTAACCTACCACCAACACATCATACCGACAATCAGTACACGATAATTCGATATTCGAACAGAATTTTTTCAATTCGAAACATTTCCACGATGGCTACACAAAACTAAGAGAAACGAAAAAACTATTTCGTGCACGAGTGCCTCTTCCGTTTTTTTTCCTCATTTTGGATCACTCATTGTCGCTCTGTCGGTTGATAAATCACCTGAAAAATAGATCTTCCAGAATCCTGTAATCCACGATAACAATAAAAACGAAAAAAACGGAACAACCCCCATTCACATTAAAATCATCTTTCAACCGTGAAATGTACGTTCGATTTCACCCCCTCCCACGCCCTACCGTCCTTTTCATGATCTTTTTCACTTTGATTAAAAAGTTCGACGTTTAACGAACCGATGACCAATAAAGAACAGAGGAGACAGACTAACAAACCGAAAATGTGAATTGCTGACAAAAACTGTGTCGCTTTACAACCAAGCACTGCATAAGGAAAATATTCCGAAAAAAAATCTAGGACTATGCAAACCAATTAACGAATTCTTTTTTCGCCAGTAACGTTCTCTTGTCATGACAAAGCAGCGATAAAATATAGACAGCAATGATGACAAATTTTGACAAATTTTCAAAATTATACCGTCTATTCTTTCATTCACTCACTACATCTTGAGCCAAACGGAAGAGAATGGATTATCACACGCAGAAGCTAAGCATCTCATTTTTTTCTCCTTAGTTTTCGCCTCCATAACTGAGAAGTAACTTTCAAAAACTTTGTTATTTTCTGCATATAAGATTAGGGTACGATAAAATTTCTTTCAAGTGTACCCGACAATTTGCTGCTGGTACTGATTAGCCATCGATAATCATCGTCTTAAAATTACAACTCCCAGATTTTTTAATAATTCTTGAAGAAAAAAAAAGGAAAAAAGTAAAAAAAATAAAAAGGTGTAAGAAATTATAGTTTGATAAAAAAATTCTTTCGATAAGAAATACACGGCAATAAGACGGCAAGACAGCATTCTGATGCAGAGAGGAAAAAAGGATGGGAAAATGTTACACCGTGGTATATCATCACGGATTAAAAGATAGAAAAAAAAGGTATCAAAATATTCTCGACATTGTGATACCAATGAAATAATAATTAATGGGAGAAAAATTTTAGCTACTCCCATTACTATTTTCAGGTCTCCGTATGCGTTATATACAGCGACACCGACGAATAAAATGAAATAAAAAAAAAAAAAAAAAAAGAAAGGAAAAAACACCCAAACAACAAATCAAAAGCCTATTCTTTTCGATTAATTAATTCGAGATTTTTCGCTTCTTCTGCGTTCTCTCAAGCAATAAAAATATTTTTATCACGTTAGGTAACGTAATTAGAAGGATGTAAACATCGTTAACCCTTGTAATTAAAAAAATTTTTTCTTTCCATTCCGTCCTCTATTGAAGGTACATGGCGTGATAAAGGTTTCTAATCGCTGGGTGGTCCATAGGGTACCTGTATAAGGATTTTCTCAACGAACATGCCTGGGCCAGTGATCTGGACATTGGTTAGCCAATCGCACATTGTAATAATGTGCAGCTCAGATAACCCTTGCACTAATTGGGTAGGAAAAAAGTCGAAAATAAACAGAGGCATTCGCTGACTGGGAAAAAGGAAGGGGGTCGATGGATTAAGGAGTCAAAGTTGAAAACACCATCGTCAGAACCAACAGAGTTTCCAGTCAATTATGCTTTTCAATCTATATCTTATATGTATATAATTCGAAATGAAAAACATATGCCTGCAAAAATTTTGGCATGAAACTACAGCTGGTAAGTAAAACTCTAACACCTTCTCTACAGATTTTTTTTCGTCAATCCTAACGAATTATATAACAACACCTGGTGAAGAGAATCTGACACTGAGTGTATGTATATGAAACACCGAGTATAGCATGCGGAAAATTTGTCCTCCAAAGAAGCCTGTCAGAAGAATTCTATTTTATTTTTTCCTCGTTTCTGGAACAGGTGCCCCTATATATTTTGAAACGGCAGTCGTCAAATTATGTAGGACATTTACACGGTGCACCAAGATATCACAATATAAAATAATATACATATGAACTCTTCATCCTTTATACGATACCTTCCATAAAATAAATCGAATTCCATTTAAATTTCCGCCACAAGAAACGATCCACGATCCCAAATGAGCGATTAAATGATAATCGAGAACAAGGTATCATTTGTATAAAAAATTATAATATGTATACACATATACTGTATAGGTACAGTAATACAGAATATACGCTGTATCAGTATATCCGATATTTTTGCGGTACATCGGTAAGAGAAAAACCGGTTCAACATTTTTTTTTCTCAACGCGCTAGACGATTAATCGAAATAACCACCAACGATATATACAAGATATATGTATGCATACGGTAGACAGGTAAAAAAAAAGGAAAGGTAAAAAATATAAGATAATGATATTAATTATGAAAATAAGCTTTCAAAAATGGGTAATCGAAAAAATATATCCGAAACCATATAATGTATTCAACATGAACTCGAATATTATTTTCAGAAATTGCTTCTAAGAAAGAGAAATGCTTAAGTACTAAACAAACATCATCAATTCAGGATACGCTCAGTAGCTTTCAGCAGAGACTTCAACTATTTTAAGGGTATAAAAACGAATCTCAGTAAAATGGCACATTTTGATGTAATCAGGACAAAAACATCTGGAAGAGCAGAGAAGTTTGATGAATTTGACAAAACAATTAACAAAAAGCTTTCAAAAACAGAAATTTTTCGTCATTTGATATCAATACTTATAGAAAACGAAGTTGGCTCGAGGAGAATGAGAAGCTTTAACATTCCTTTTTAATTACAGCACCAAATCAGCATATATCAATGAATAAGGATCAAATCTCAAAACAAAAGATAGACGCATCAATCGCAAAATTGAAGGGTAACTAAAAACGTAAGAATTTCATCGCTTATCGGTGTTGCTAATTACTGATATTAAAATAGTCGTACATGGGCCTTAAGAAAGACGTATTGAATATAAAATAAAAATATACTGCAGTTTCATGTAACATAATGTTTCATCTTTCAATCTGCCAAGCCACCTTCATTTTTTGATAATTAATCATTACCTTGTATTTGTAGTAAAATTCGTTATCAAAATCAAGATCAAATATAAAATTCTTCAAAATTTAAGTCTATAAAGAGAAGATTTCATTATAATGTATTTCATTCGTCACTGTTACTTCAACTTCAAAACCTCAAGTCCGCACTCCTAACTGATAAAAATGTAAGAATCCCGATGGCACGCTAGTCGGAAACAGTAGAATTCGCCTAGGATAAAAAGCACCGGTAATAATAATTCAATAATTTTTTTCCCTCATTTGGTGGAGGCCCGGAATCTCCTATTGTCAACCTAAATCCGGCCCTGGGTCCGTTTTCGAACATGGTTGAGATACAAACCCGAAGTATATATGCACTACGCTTTCTTGTTTGACAAATTTTGCTATATTCCATAATACACCTACAGGTTTACATAAACTTTTTCGGGAGGTGTTTTTTGTGGTTTGAGGACCATGATTGGATAAACTATAATGAAATTTTCCTAAAGTCGTGACATACCACCCCACAAATTGCTTCTACAAAATCTACCTACAGAAGTGAAAATTGAGAAAACCTAGGTACCATTGGCAAACAGCCGTATGTTTTGACGTACGGCCCTGCATGCGGCCGATAATTCAAAAGTCGTATATTTCTACATTCAGCCGTATAGTTGGCAACGCTAGCGCATACTCAAAGGTGAGAAATTAGTCACAAACTTAAAATGGATACGCCTTCGTCACGCGATAATAAGGGATAACCGAATCAACAAACGCAACACGCCTAATTCACATGTATTTCGGGTGAAATTTCTCAAAACACGAAACATCAGAAAATGATACCAGTTTTTTCTTTTTCTCCGAGTCAACTTGAACAGCTTGAACAATGAGTGCTCAACTCTTCAAACACTGAACGATGAATTCACTTTTTTACAACGAAATGCCAATGCCTAGCGCACACAGAAGAGGGGGTACGACACAACAGTAAAAAAATATAAAGCTTTCAATTTCAACCAACAATAACTTATTTCCAATCCACCTCCCTAACTCTTACCAAAAACCAAGTGCAACCACAATGAGTGTTGAAAATTCGCGAGAGAACATGTGGCCAATTTACGACTTCCGCCATTATAAATGCTCAACAGGGTGACTGCAGGCTATTTGCAATCCACAACTGACGCCTTCATCCACCCATTACTCTTTTCCTTTTTCACCCTCTAACAACTAAACACTTCAACGACTTAAAGGATTCGCCTCTCTCTCAAGGGATTTGAATTTTTTGTACGCATATGTCGTATCAATTTTTGTCCATGCAACGGTACGTATGTACTTGTGTACCTACTCTTTAAATAAAAAAACAGCCGGAAGAGAAAAAAATGAAAAATCATTTTTTTCTCTTCCTTTTTTCAACGCAGAACCGTAAAAAATCAAATATTTTATAATAAATCATACCGACGCACAAAGAAACAGTGAGCAACGATATGCCTACATGCTTAATTGTTGTTACGTACTTTCGTTTCTTCTTTTTCTTCATCATCATCATACTGTCGTTTTTGAGGGAGGCGCGAATAAAACAGTTCAAAAATAACTCCACATTCGTTCATATAAAATACAGAATGAATGCCAAACTATGAAAAAAAGGAAAAAAAAACAGTTCTCGTATTGGAGTCGTAAAAAAATTGTCGCCTCATCAAAGCGTGCAGAAAAGGAGCAATCATTTTTCATATTGCAGTCACACACTCGAAAAAAGTGAATAATTCATATTTTTCACTCATTTTAAGTTTATCATAGAGTGTTGATAGGCGTCTTTTTTTTCCACTATTTTTTTGATGCTTAAAAGAAGGCTCCGTTGAAGCGGTAACAAATACAATTAGAAAAGCGGCAATGCCTTTAGAAGCATTCAATTTCATACACATATTTTTTGCTTCCTCTGTCTGAAATAAATGACAAAATCGTTTCGTCGAGTGTGAAATTAATTTTAAGTTTCATTTGACGAAGTTATTAACGTATACGTAAGTGGCATTAGGAAATTTTTCAGACAAGTATACACGAATAATACTTTAGCGACGACATAGAAAATTAAAGACAAAAAAAAATGAACGAAAAAATCGAATCAACTTATGTACCCACTCTCGAGCGTAAGTTTTCGTTTCGACTAATACAAGCGCGAAGGTCAACCTATATTTCCCAGGATGTACAGCATCGTATATACCCAACCGGTTCATCTTTTCTTTTTCTTTTTGTTTTCTTCCCATAATTGAACGATCGAACCGCAAAAGCGTACAGACCAGATTTGCAAGTTTACACCGAGCAATGCATTACGGTGTTTTGCACTTTTGCAATATCCTCGAGGTCACAAGAAAAAGAAAAAAGAAAAGTAGTGCACTTAATTTATTCGAGTTGAGAGAGGGTACGAAGTTTTTGGAACAAGATAAGTGACGTTCAAAAATTGATCTAAATGCCTCC
The DNA here is from genome assembly GCA_011428145.1 of Ericerus pela. Taxonomy (NCBI): domain Eukaryota; kingdom Metazoa; phylum Arthropoda; class Insecta; order Hemiptera; family Coccidae; genus Ericerus; species Ericerus pela. The sequence goes on from WOFM01000449.1 coordinate 196,890, forward strand.
ACAAACATAACAAACAACGACAAATAATTGTATGTATAGATGATTTCAAATAATAAATAATACAAATTGAGACGGAACAATTTTTGTGAAAATTTTGTCGCATAATATTGTAATTCGAAATCCTATATCCTATTCTATATTATCCTATCCTACCCCATTCTGTAATATAATATAATACGAGCAATAATTGTGGTATATTTTAAAATCGTAGTAATAATTAGAATAAAAGCTTACAAAAATAACTGAAATTCAAGATATTTATCCACGGAAAACCAGATTCAGAATTACGCATTGAACTTGAAAACCACAATTGGTTTTCTGTGCAAAAGGCGATACAACGAGGGAAAACTGATTTCAATCATAAGCTGAGAGCTATCTAATTAGAAGCTAAGAAACTATTTTAACCTCAGATGATTTTAAACGATTCGATAAACTGAAGCGAATTTAAAACTTCGTACAAAGAAATGTTCACCATTATGGACAACCAGTAAAATTTAACATGCCATTGGTGGATAAGAAAATTAAGAAAAAAGTCATCTGCAAAAAAAAACGTTCATACCTACTCCAATAATATTTTAGCAAAATTATTTATTTATTACGCTTCAAGCGTTCGATTTTAAAGTTGAACCACACAAGAATGACATTGAATCGTGGATAATTTGGTACAATTAAGAGAGTAAGGGCAAGATATCTGGCGAGTGACAGGCGACAATTAATCAGATGAAAGATGAAAACTCGAATTTTTAGAGAATTTGTGCCCATTCTGAACAAATTTTCGAACGCGCAAAACAAAGGCCAGCTTCTATCTCCGTCTTACGCAACTTCAGCACGACTGCAGAATTGTACAACTTAGGCAAACCTATACCCTTCAACCAACGAGCATATGAATTATATTAGAGGCACAATTCAGTCATTTTCAGAGAGGATCCTTGAAATGCACAGGAAATATGCTCTTTAACACGAATTTTTGGTCCTGGATTTTTTATTTGAAGAAATAGCCTCTGTTTTGACACAAATAAAATTTTAGAGGAGGCCTCAAAAAATAAAATTAGTTTAAAAACAGGAAGTCTGAGCCATAAGAAGCCGAGAAAATTGACGAAAGTGTAACTATATATAAAATTGGTTTAATAAAATGTTATTTGTAAGAACTTTTCCCTAATGACAACTAATTATAAAGCTCAAAAACTATAAATTCGTGAAAATAAGCAGTTTTAATGAGTTGTATATAGGATAAAATTTACCACTGATAAGATTAAATTAAGCCAATTTGCACAATTCAATCTTTTTGAATTTTCTTGGCTTCTAAGGACTCAAACTTCTTGTTCTTTGAATCTTTTTATTTATTAAAGCCTCCTCTAAAATTTCATTTATTTGGAATAAGTAGCTATTTCTTGTTTTTAGACAATTGCGACCAAAAATTCGAAGCCTTTCCTATACTCACAAGGCTTTTCAATGAGTGGGGCTTGGTTTATGGAAGACAGGTGTTTGGCCTCACTGAAAGCCGTGTAGAACTTAACGTATTGTGCCTCCAGTGTAATACATATGCGCGTTGTTTTCAGCTGTAAATAGTGAAAATTTATGCAACCCTACTTATCCGCGGTGTTTAACCATCGAATAGGTACGGTAGCAAAATGAAACGGTTTTTTTACACTTACCGGCCATGAAAAGTCGAACGGGAACTTGATGGTCTGCATGTCCGACGCGTCCGCTAAGCTAATGTTGTTGTCCCCCAGCACTGCAGTACGCACGTCCCCGAAGGTGCACGCGCTTTTTGTATCGATCACATTTTGAAAGTGTTTCAGGCAGACCCGAAATCGCGTACGGCAACTGCCCGTACACTGCCCGCTACGTTCGCCGCTGCAGCATAGCCCCTGCTCGTCTCTGCCCCTTTCGTTTGTGTACGATTTCAAATGAAGTTCAAATACCCCGGAGCAAGCCACCTGTAACAACGACCAAACCAGAAATATAACTTTTCAGCGAAATTACCATCGACGACACAGAAAACGCTATAATATATAATATAACGGAGAGGAGGCAAAGGAAAGAATACAGTTGTGGAGGAGTAGGACAAGGAGGAGGAGGACGAGGACGACGAAGAGCAGCAACAGTGAAAAGCAGAAAGAGCAAAAGCATGAAGAAGAAATACAATCGGCCGCTTAATGTTTAATTAATTATTATATTAAATGGAAGGAAAAGAAATTCATATATACGGACGAGATTATGGACGTGTAAATATGCTCGCACGAGCGCCCATACAAAATCGTGCATACAGGGTGTTCCGTCGATATAACTGCGAATATTTAATTAAAAATGGTGAGGTCACAAATCAAGACCAGTAATGCGAAATTCAGTTCGACATCGATACACGGTGCACAGGTAAAGCATAATATTTTCTCACCTTGTCCATTCCTGACCATAAGCCAGAAACAAAGACTAAATTCAATTGCTCTTGTCCAACATTCTCAGTTTGATTAATTCAAAAAATCCATTGGAATTTCTCTAAACAGCTTTACAACGATGAAACTGGTTGGACAACACAAATTTCTAAAACCAAACTGAAATATTCAAAAAACTACAGAAACACTCAAATTGTAGTTATTCAATTTAAGCAAAAATTTTAGCAACTCATTTTGATAGTTCAAGAATAGGAAAGTTTAAGGTAGATATTTTTGAGGTTGAAAAATGAAACTGACTGCAATGCCGAGTAAATCTAACAAATTTTTCCAAAATTTACAAACAAAATTCTCCGATACTGATCGCGTCAAACGTAGTATAGGTTATGAAAAGTTGGTACAAATATCCTGAATCAATTCTAACGTAAGCCAATAAACTGTGAAAGCACTGTTTCTAATGACCTTCAAAACCAATGGCATTTCTGAAATAAGTTTTTCGTTTCTCCTGAAAAATTTCCTTATAAAAGTAACAATACCAGAACTAGTTCGTCAAACTCTCTTACAGAAGGAACAAGTATAGTATTTTGTCGATCAGTCGTCCTAAAATTCTGAATAATCGGACTCGCAAACTCTATATCTTCCCACCAGAGACATACAGCTAAAGAGATCTCTAATGAGTCAATCGAAAACATGTCAAAAATAAACAGTTTCTGATCAGGATATTTGTTACTGCGCATGTGTTGTATGCCTCTAACCACGTGAAAATAGACATCCTCAAAAAATTTAATGATAAATTTCATGAAATATGTGCAGCTTTAGATGCACAGAATTGACGACTCTGATTGCTTCTTTTCTATCTTTTACATGATTTTAAACCACAGCACATTTGGGGCTTCTCTAGCTGTATGTCTCTGCTTCCCACCGCCTAATTATGAGATAAGGCATAATGCGTTTAAATACCTAGGTAATCAAATGATCTAATCACCATTTTCGAATAAATAGTCGATTAACAGCAAAACATCTTATATATGAACGTATCCCGAAAACACCAATCAAATCCGTAGGAATTCGAAGTTACATAATTTATTAGAAATTTAACCAAACGATTTTTGTACTGAAAAAAAGGCAGGCATAATCTTTTGTAGGCATTATTGGAGGGAGTTAAAATTCGAAAAATTGTATTTTTATATCCAACTATTTATGTCGGTTTCAAAGCAATTCTTCACATTAAAATTGATATGAAATCAAAAGATACAGGGTCAAGAGTAGTTTCGTTTTTTGTCTCATGATCCCAGGAAACTTTTAGCACTATTAGCTGAAATTCATATGAAATCACTATAATAAATGTAAAAGCGACCGAAATTATAAACGCGAAATTATTTTCCAAATTCTATGCGTATGCACCAACTTAAATGTTTCATTGTTTCTATCGAAATAACAAATTGATCAGTGTTACCAGGCCGGCACAAACCAAATGGCGCTTCAGGGCTTGTATAATATACTAGTATATAATTTATAACACGAGTACATAATTCTACGATACACAATACAGGTTACAATTTTTATTCGATAATATTGAAATTTGGTACACTCATTTGAAAACAGACAAGGATGAGATCTATTGTTTTTGGTCCAGATCAGCTAGATGCTGCGTCCGATACATCCAATTATGTTACATTTTTGGAACTTAAAATAGTTTTAAAATGTGTAAATTTTAAGAAATAGGCACGAAATTTGGTGTACACATTAAATATTCGTCTAACATTCTACAAAATGTTGTTTCAATCAGCTAAACGGTTCATCCGTAGAAGTGATTTGAAAAAATTTCAAATTATTGCTAAAAAGAGAAGATAAATTCTAGATGAACCAACGAAGCTGGTCGAAAAGCTGGCTTGCTATTATTCTTTTTGTTAAACAATCATTTAATAACTTGCGTGCGTTTCTTATAACTTCACAATACAATTAATTTTGAATTTCCTGGAAACTTCATTTTAAAGGTTCGTAATTTTTAGCCAACGTTCCGTCCAATGACTGATTTATTTATTTATTTATTTATACAGTTTTTTTTGTTCAAGAAAACCCAAATTTTCTAGCGCGGCTTGCTGCGCTACAGTTTTTTAATAATTATTTTCTTCATATGCGCTTAACTTTCGTCTTCTTTGAGCACACATTCGAAAATTTTTTTCATACACACGAGGATAGATACAACGCAACTACACACAACTTTCGAATTATTTAAGTTTAAAAAATTTAAAAAAAAAAACGAATTTCGCCAATCCTGGAGAGGTGAATAATTTTCAGCCCACAAGCACCCAGTACGTGCACAAGAAAATATCTTCTTGATAAGCCATTTAAACAGGCTACATTTTTTACTGAATCGGTAAAAGAACAGATTCGGTAAATGTACCGAATGTAGCCAAAATAAATTTGATCCGGTGAGGGCATTCACATGATACGTTAACCTCAAACACCGACTGCTACCGATATTATTTCGAAACATACGGCTACCGAATCGGTAAAAAAAATAGAAATGTGGAGTGAGGCACGTGTCTTGTAATAACAGCATTCTCACAATACTTTATTTAACGAATGCTAGCCAAAAAAATACATGATAATTTTTAAGAACAACCAATCGTAACGAAGTTATTGAGATTACTAAAAATGAAAACTTTATTATATGAACATTACAACCCGTTTTTTAACCAATACGTGCGGAAAGGAACTTTTCAAAGCTACCAATATCAATTCGGTAAAAGAAAAAACGCAACGTGTCACAGAAGGCCAGACCTGTCTGACCAGCGAATACCAAACGGTGATTCGACAGGTCAGAAATCGGAGAAAAAATTCACAATAACAAAAGCATTGAGATTATTGTGAGAAAAACTAAGAAGGAATGACAATATAGGATCAAGATCAAGATGAAGCCTTTTCAATTAAAAAAGGGTGAAGGGATAAAAAAGAGGGAGAACGAGACCGAGGGAAAGGGAATTAACGAAAACAATTTTCGACCACACGTCGAAATACGACGACCGTGTCACGAGGACCACAATAATCTTTATACTACAGCCGGGGCTGACGAAGTACAAACATCTATGGTGAATGAAAAAATTGTGCGTCTGCTAAGAGTGACACAGCAGCGACAGTAAATTTGCGGGAGACCAATTTCGCACCTTTTTTTTTTTCGCAGTTTTAAAAAGGCTTCTGAATTTCGTTTTAGTAATTGGCCATAAAATGAACGCGCGACGTGTGACTGACGACGACATAATGACGATAATGATATGCCATCGACTGCTTGCATCATTAACCAGCATAACACCGAATACTACACACAAACATACATACATCCATACGAGAATGTACTACACAAGGATGGGTGACGAAATGCTGAAAATTAGTTGAGATTAATGGTTTAAAACGCCCCGAAAGTTGGAAAAATTGAACATCACTTGGCATTGTAATATTAAAGCCGTCATTTTTTGAAACGAAAATAATGCATTAAAACGTCGTCACAAACGATACAAATTGTTTCATTTTTTTTTATATATATTTTATTCCTCTTCACAGCTTAAAAAGTCATTGAACTACTGGCAAAGAAAAAATGTGTATACAACTAAAGAAGAAAATGATGGATGCATCGTGGCTAAATGCGGAAACGTATTAAATGCGAAATTTTTTCACAAAAAACATAAAAAAATAAAAAAACGTGACCCAATTTTAACAAGAGGAAGATAATTTTTTGGACGTAAATACTTAATACGGTAGGTATACGATTTCGAATAATAAAATTTCACGTTTGCATTTTTTTGACAATGAAATTCGACAACTGCTAGATTTACGGATAGACAGTTAACTGGATTGATTATAGAATCTATATACGCGGAGTAGTATTCAGCGTTTTCATCATTTCTGAAGGAAAAAGAAGAAATCTTCCCTGAAAATCAACGTGAAAGGTAATAATCTTCGTTTGAGCTTCTCGAACATAAACTAAGAATAATATTACCTTTGAATAACCGTGAAAAACCGATTAATCCGCCCCACAGGGGCGCGTTTAGAAACGATAACGAAGGGAAAGAAAAGTTCCACACCACGTGACCTCACATTTACTCTACAATCCAAACGGAATTGGAAGAGATTTCATCTTAATGTGCAAACGTACACAGGAACGCTAAGATCAATTAGAAAGATTGTAAGGAGTCATGAAAAAATTCGTCAAATTTAGTGACGGATCAATTTTCCGGTCTTTGGAGTTGGGGAAAAAAATTACACTCTCCCTAGCAGAAAAATGAACGTTTCTGAACAGTTTATTCGGGAAACAAATTACTCTCCCGAGTACAAAATGACTTTTCTGAACGTATCGGGTAACGCTTTTCCTTCCCCGGTAATCAAATAAAAGTTAAATAAAGCCGAGTAAAAGACAAACACAGGTAAATCACTCGTACGGAAATTATGGTTTTATTCATCGCGTGCAGAACTCAACCGGCCAAAGTTGCATTAGAATAAAAGATAAAATTGGAATATTCAGCACGAAAGCACGAAAAATCCAACGCTAAACTCCATAAGATATCGGCGTCCTAGTTCGCTCATACGTTACCCAGAAAAATTAATGCCTTCTTCATGGCGCAAAAAATGTTACTTTAGCCGGCGAAATTTATCAACAATTGTCGGTATCACCAAAACGACTTAGATGCAAGTACGGGTAGGTAAACTGATCCCACCAGCATACATAAACGTAGCATGTAGGTCTGCAACACACACATTTCATTAAATCATATCATACAAAAATAATTAACCTAATTGTGGCATGCATCTAGCATACTTCTCTCACTCCTTTCTCACTCGTTCTATTTCTTCTCTTCTCATCATTCCACGTTCAAATTTACGAATACAATCGCTCGTAAAACATATTATACAAGTATGAAAATGCATTATTCTTTTGAAACTTGGTGCACACGCGCCCGTCACTCTCATCGCTGTAATGATACAAAACTTGCACCCACTGATCAACCTAATCCTAATGAAGACCCACAAAATTTTATGCCAAATAGTTGGAAGCACATAATGAAATTTTAAGACGAAAAAAACTTATTTTATTGGTAATCGTTTCACAAGATCCTTCAATAGACTGAGAAAATTAAAAACATGATGGTGACGGGCGTGATCTCCAACTCGCTGAATGAGCTGAGATTGAAGATATAGATGAAAGAGAGTTACTTTGCAATCTTTCGTTAAAAATACAATACAGGCCGAAAAATTCGAAAAAAATCTAAAAACTTAAGTAATTATGCAAGAAAACATATTTTTCTTCCTATTTCATTACATTCATCATCAATTTATTTGATTTAAGAGATGATGGGTTGATAAAACTACTGCACCAATTTGAAAAATGGGGGAAAATTTAACGGATTTCTAGGTAAATTTTTCAAAGTTATCAGAAAACAGCGAAAATACTTGTTAACAGCGAACAGGTATCAACGTTGGCAGATTAACATTAAACTTAGCAAATCTTTAATTTACGCAGAAAACGAAAAAAAAAAAAATTCCATATTTTATCTTTTTTTTTTCTCTTTTTTTTTTTGAGTGGGGAAGGACGGAAAAAATAAAAACTATATTAACGCGATGTGTCTAGAAGAAATTGATACCAACAAACAATTTACAGTAGGTACCGTATTTTAAATACACTATGCATACAGAATAAATACTCATTTTCTTATGTTACAGGAATTTTAACGGATCACTTTCGAACATAACATCGTTTGCTGGGGCATTTATAGGCATCTGAAATTTGAGCTTTTCCAACTTGTTCTCCGTTCACTTGTCTTTCTCCTCAATTTCTTTTTTCATAGTAATACAACATTTAACGTTCTGTTTAACAACAATAAAGTAACATAAGGTACCTACGCTATAACTATTGCGATAAAAGATTATCTTTCGATAAATACTGAATATCGCTGGGCTCTCTTCCTTTCTGCAGCACAGAAAAATCGCATCACCAAAGCAAGTTTCGCTCCCACGTTTCTTTTTTTTTCCCATTTACTTTTGGCCACCGTCCTTGAATTCTGATATTTTCAAATTCATGGTGATTTACAACAATAAACTCATGCCAGCAAAATAGAATCAACGGACTATGTGGAAGTAAAAAAATAAATTAATGAGTATATTGAAACAATCAATTTTTATCAAACATCCTTCCAGAATGAAATCCATACGTTCAGATTTTCTCGTTCTTTTTTTCACTCCCGCTTTTCTATGCCAAATGAATAGCGAAAATATTATCCACAGGAGGGCACTTAAGTATTTCGGAACTTAAGTTAGTTAGATGGCGAATCGGCTGTATTTTGTATATATATACAAAAATTAACGTCTCCGCACGAAAAGACAGAGAAAAACCACAAATAAGGCACAGTGTCATAAATTACATATCTAGTATTCCAATATATTATTAAGAACCATTTTATGCAGAACGAGACTCTGGTAGGTTTGGAGGAGGGTGCATATGACGATAGGAGAAGAAACTATAAAATATGACAAAATAAGACCAAACCATTCGTAAGCTAGAGGAATATTTCACGAATTTAGCAGAAAACAAAACAGATTAGCTAGTCCAATAAACAATTCGAGTTTTATAATTTCAAAATTTTCAACTAATTTCCACCGACTTCAAGTTGAATTCTCTCAGGTTCTCGAATTATGCCACAGTCTTTCTACTACAGTCTCCATATCTATGGGTTAGTTTTGAAAAAATGATTTTTTAATGATTTTTTCCTTTAAAACTGTCCGATGAGTTATACTTATTTTAGATCCCTTAAAATCAACTTCACAAGATCCGATAGCGGCCAATTTCAAAAACTTTTTATTTAAAATCAACATGAAAAACCTCGAAATTTTTGTCGATAAACTGCTTGAAACTATTGCTGTAAAAAAGCACTTTTCTTTTTCCAATTACGCGAGAACAGATCACATACTGATTTGGGATTTTTTTTCTCCACCTCTTATTGAATACATTCCGTCAACAATAAAACGTTACACAAACGTTCACTCAAACACCACGTAAACTCATACGTGCCTCGAACGAAACTCCCCCCCCCCCGCAAAAAAAAAGGAATATTCTCAATAATCCGTAAAAGAGCAAATAAGAAGTTCAATAAACTGGTTGTTATACTTTCGTTTCAGCAGCTCCACGAAAACATTACTCCAAAAACAAAAGTCATAGGTCCGGGTACACGAACAGATACCAACGTCGACACCAACACCATCCACAAATATAATGAATGATATTAGACTAAACAAAAAACAAAAAAATAAATATCAACAACAAAATCGGTTAGGCCTATTTGTTTACACAGAACTTTTTTTTTCTGCTTCTTCTCTTCCAAGTGATCGATCGAATATTTTCTTAATACTGTGACATTACTTGCAGGCTACCGAACCCTTTTTACACGTCGTGAAAATAGCAAAAAGGAAAAAAAATCACGCAGCTGCAAAAAAAATTGTCGAATTAATAAAAATAACTGTTAAAACAAGAGCAAAAAAACGCACGCAAACATTCACAGTCACAAATACACCAGAACCCACGTTTGTGTAACAAGAAACATTAAAAATAACGGGCAAAAACGAAAAGAGATGAAGTGAAAAAAATAATTAAAGAAAAAATAAGCGCTGGCAGCTGAAAAGCATATTTATATGCGTATTAGTTCGTGAAGAAAAAAAAAAAGTAAAAGAAAAAATGTTTAAATTACAGGCTACTTTTTCCCCGCTGCTTACTTCTCAATTTTTCACACTTTTCGCACTCACACCACCCCCTAACGCGAATAATCTCGTACGACAATACCAAATATCACTATAAACTGAAAAGCAAAAAAAAAAATTATTGTACTTGCCAAAAAATTTGAAGGTCGAGAGCAAAACGTACGAGTGAAATATATTGAAATGACAAAAAAGAAAAAAAGGTCTTTGTACGAGATACATAACTTAAAACAAAAAGACAAAAAACTAAAAAAAATATGTATAAATTTATATAGGTACTTTACGAAAGCAAAGAGGAAAATACTGATGGAACAAAAATACGAGAAAATCTCTTTCCTTCTTTACTGCCCTCTATTTTTCGTTACCTCTCTTTTATTTCATTTTATTGCTCTCATCTTTGCCTTTTTCTTTTTTCTCATTACAATTGTTGAAAACACGCGCTAATGAGGTAATGAAGACTTCGTTTTTACAATAATTGTACACATGCACACACATCTGACATCACTAAGAACGAAGTTGATGCAGCAAAAAAAATCACTTTATGGAATTAAGTTAATTAAACGGAACTGAACGTAAAAACTGAGAACTCTGGAGTGGTTCAATATATGTAGTGGTCTGGTGTATATATACACATATAATCCATCTCTCGTGATAATCCTCGACCACAAACGAGCTAATTAAACGACAAAACGCAATTCAATTAACTCTCTCATCGCATCGTTTTGAAACATCGATAGTGAATGAAATATGTCTATACATATACGGGTACATAGACACCAAAAAAAAAAAAATGAAACAACGTTTAAACAGAAATACTCGAGGCAATATTCAAATCAATAAGGAACGGGGAGGAGCGGGTTTCTCTCATGTCACAACCGACCCACTTGAATGAAAGATGGTAAAAATTTAGACAGGCAGAGTGAAATCATTACAACGTATTCCCCCACCCCCCAATTATCGCCAAATTTTTAGAGTAAAAAACAACAACCGAACACAAATTAACCCTCCCCACATCTAGAATTAACTCTGCGACTGTAGTTTTCATTTCCTCTCCTCAGTATTATGAATCCCCTCATCTATAATGCCTTGTGCACGGTTCATAGTCAATATTCAATGCTAATGAGCAGTGCGCAAGCTGAGGAAGTTTAAAAAATCACTATAAATTATTATAATACGCGATATATATAATATGTCTATAAAATTTTATGCATACATGCATCTATATACTGATGTAGCGCTGTAAAAAGGACCTTCTGACGTTACTCTTTGCGATTGGTGTGCACAAAATTAACTTAAGCAAATAGGATATACACTACCTGGAAGGGTATTGTGGAAATTCATAGACAAATATTATGCTGCACGATGGGCAGTTATCAGTACTTATGGAAAATTAGGTTTTATCTGACTTATCCGAACTTAACGTTATTTATAATTTTGGTATTGTGGTAAACTTCTTAAATAATGAAATAATCACAGTTAAAGAAACAGTATTTGAATTATTATTTTTGATCTCAACTGAAAAGTTGAATGAATAATTGTTTGTTATTCACATTTTTTTCATTTGAAATAATTAAAATATGACAATGATACTTCACTTACAATACTTTTACTTCTTTTTAGTTTGAGACATTTTAATTTTGGTTCTTATTGCTGTGTTTCAAATGACTTATCTCCATAACTGACCAATGCTTAACAGTGAAATTTTAGTGAGTTGCTTTTCAATGTTTGAGGATGATTTGGAGGAAATTTTGTTCAGTGGTTTATGAATTATAGTTGAAAATCCGGAACTGAGTAGAGGAATTTGGGAATTTGTTCAAATACAACTTAATACAAACGAATTTTCTTCGCAAAAAATATTCACTCAACGTTGAAATTTTAGTATGTTGTACAATATTTAGGGATAATTTGAATGAAATTTGGTTTGAATCCGTTCATTGGTTTTTGAGTTATAGTCGAAAATCCGGAATTGTGAAGTAATTTTGGAACATTTAAATTCACTATTTCAAATATTAATCCCATGATAATTTTTAAAAATTCATATATTCACCATAATTATGTTTATTCTCAATCAAGTTTGATAATATTTTTCTATAATATCATCAACTAATCACACATTTAGTTGTACACTTCCTTATCCACGAACACTATGCTTTGAAAGTTTATCTAATTCTTCATAAGTTCGCATAAGTATGAATAAATCCTCCTACAGAGCAGCACTTATTTTGTCTTATATCATCTAATGAGTTCTTAAAATAATTCCTAATAAAACTGGAACAAGTACTTACAAGGCAAAATAAACACATCTTCATAATACCACTAATTATCAATAAGTACAGATAAGTCAAGTTAAACACACATTAAAATCTCTGAAAAATTTTCACAATAGCCCTTCTGAACCACTTTTTTTTAGCTCAACAGGACCGAGTACCTAGTTTATAACAATTATAACCATCTTAATTCAAAAACGTACATTTGACAGTTGGCAGATAATGTTTTCAATTCACACAGCAACACATTAATTTTTCTACGTAGAACTTTTTTTTTCCCCTAATTAGTGGCTTTTCCGGAAGCATTTCGTGCCAACTAAAATGACAGTATACATTCGAGGTATCCAAAATCATTTTTATACTCACCACACAGCATTCTCAAAGTAAAACAAATCTGCCTTTTACACTTCGTGCATTTTTATCACTGAAAAATGCAAGTAAGTTATTTCCACTAAATTAAATGGAAATTTCATTCTTCACAACCACTCAAAATCTGGATGTGAGAACTGGATGATATGAAGGATAACTTTTCAATTAAAAGAGGCAAAAAGAGGCAGTAAGATGATTATTTTGAAGCTGTGAAAAGCGAACAAAATAAAATGAGAAAGTTTTCAGATATCTATGAAAAATGCTTCGTAATAACTACGGGAGTGAAATAGGGGATTTTAGTTTTGACAACACAGTTATAATGGCGCCTCGGAAAAAGAGAGTTCAACCATGTGAATAAACAATACAATCAACAAATGAAAAGGCCAAAAACTGAAATTGGGACAATTTTTTTTTCTTTTAATATTATTTCAGCTTCTGACGGCTCAAAATTGTTCTTGGTCTCATTTTATTTGTTAGTCTCCTATTTAATTTGATATGTCAAATAAAAAGCTAAATGTTCTTCAAAGAGAAGTACCATTTTTGTATCTAGTTTGTTTGTCATCATAGTTGTATATACCTAATATTGCAAATGCCACAGTTGATTTTTCAGGAAAAATCCCCCATTTAAAGGGCGATAAATATAAGAAAAAATATTCTATCAGCAGGGAAATTTAATCTTCTTTTTTGAGAAATAATATTCACAATAATTAAAAAGGTTCATCACAAAATGGTCTCATCTAGTCAACGACAAAAAATAAATTTTTGAAGTAAAGAAACATACTACGGTAGTACGATATTTTTATTTGAACGAATAGCCAAGGAAAAAATCTGGAAATTAATGACGATATTTTTATTTGAACGAATAGCCAAGGAAAAAATCTGGAAATTAATGACAAGATTCTAATCGATTATATCATTGATTTATCAATGAGAATTTAGAGTTACAGAATTGTACAGAAGCAAAAAGCAATTTTTACGGTATAATCACTACTGCAGTACATATTCAACATTCAAAACTATTAACAAGCCAATCAAATAAATTTTTCAGTTTTCCAACTTTTTTCCCTTAATTTACCACAATGTAAGAACCTAATCAATAAATTTATTGTTCGTTTGCTTCAGTAGAGTGGGGGTAGTAAACGAGCAAGAGCGGGAGTGCAACATCTCTATGTGGAGGAAACATTTTGAGCAAATTTTCTTTTTAGTATTTCATACATGTGGTAGTGAGCATAATACTGGTAGAGTGATCTTTTGGATGATCTGGGGGGCCTTGATCAAGGCATACGACTTTGTATGTTGGCAACAGCAGGGTAAACTTCAGGGAATAGGGCTTTGCCCCACTTGCTTTCCACCACCATTGTCACCATTAAAGTGGCATACCATGGACCAGTGCCCCCCACATCTGCCCAAAATATTCCACTGACTAAGTAATGAGTGAACCTAGTATCAGAGTAAATCTAGAATCTGAACTCATTGTAACTAAAAAAAGTCTAATCTAAAAATTATTATTTCGAAAAACTTATTTAAAAAAAGGGAAAACAACGAACAATTCCATGAAAAAAAAATTACTCTAGAGCGGGTTGCCAAAGTTGTAATCAAATGGAGTAACCGTGTTTATTCTTAACATGGTGAGAACTTCACCCAGGTACACAATCATCTTATTCTGAACGGACTGGGTGCTTGTGTTACCTGGATGTTTATTGTGAACGAGCCCCAGAACTGAATCGAATCAATTTACATAAAATTTTCAAAAACTAAAACGAAAACAAAAAGGAAAATTAATACCTTAAGGATTTCATTTGATCTTATTCATTCATTCAGACGTAGGGAGAAAATTAAGAGTGAATGAATCAATGAATAACTATCTTCGAAAGTGACCTCAACTGGTACTTCATTTACTCATTGTATAATTATATCGATTTATTCTTTTACATATAAATAATTTTTTGTTTTTTGTTTTTTGTTTTTTTTTGTTTTCTTTTTTCTTTTTTCTTTTTTTCATGTAAAAATCGACAGGTACCAGTTATATGCATCAGCAAAAATTATCTCACGCCGAGAATTTTTAAGAAAGGAAATGGAATTTCAGTGGCAAAAAGGAGTTCTTTGTACCAAGTTATTTTAGTTGTTGTTTTTTTTGGTTCATTTTTTTGTTATTTCTCGATTGAGACAACTTCCAATAAGATATTTGCCGAAAAACTACAAAGGTAACACAAGAACGATATTATACCACTAACTCGATCATGTAGCAATTAGAGAACCAGAACTTTCAACCTTTCCCAACGCCACAAATAAATTCAAACATGAAAAAGTGATTTCGACGGTAGTCCGGTAACAACGCAATAAATAGTTGAAATACTTTGCAGCGTCCATATTAAGGAGTATCGCGACGAGGTTGGAAAAAGGTCAAGACGATGGCTGACAAATAAAACAAATAGAAAATCGAAAAAATGATGAGGCGACAAGAAAAGGTATAAAATGTAAATGTATGATTAATTCGTAAGGTTAGATGATGCATTGTGGAGAGGCGTAGTGAAAAGGCACCGAATTTTCAATCACAAGCTAAAAACAATTTTAATTAAAGACGGCAATTTTAATACCAGTTTGATTTTCTTTCTTTTGAAATCCTATTCAAAGCTACTACAGTGAGGCCATGGCTAATTAATTGCGGTCATAACTAGAATCGCTACACGTAGGCTACAGAATTCAGTCTACTGATCAACAGTTGATCTCATTCAAATTGAAATTGGCCAAAATCCCAAATTCGAGTGTTTTCAGCGAAGACGCACAAAAAACGAAATTTAAAAGCGTGCTTTAACACTCCGCTGGCAAATATAATTTCGATCAATAATACGAACAATAAACGATTATCGAAGTCATCAAACTGCTAAAATCTGTCTCATCGATCGTTTAACGCACGTGCATTATACGAAATGGAAATAATTTAAAATATAAGCTATACAGATACCAAATGACTCTAAAAAAATTAATACACCCTATAATTATTATCGTCATCGTCGCAAAAGAGATCTACCCCTAACCATAGGCGACGACTTTAGTTTTTCTAGTGTAGCCAAATTTTATAATTGTAATTTGTAAACGACCGGAAACTGTCAGATGGAATAGAAAAAAAAATTTTAGCGTCGGAAATAGTCCGTATAACTTTAGTTGGGAGAACGAATTTTCAGCGTAGCCGTAGCACCTATCGCGTCCGAAAGTTGACATACACATTCCACACAACACACTTCAATGAAATTAATCCGCATCCACGAGTCACCGCGAGTTAATTTGATTTTGTCGCATGACCGGAGCGAAAGATGAACTGCTGCAGGGACAAAATTAATTTTCCACCGAATTCCAACTCAACTTTCTACTGGATTCAAACACAACTAATGTATCAGACATGAAATTTGCAGTTACACACAAAATGCCAAATACCACTAGTCTACTAGATAATATCCATATCAAACCTTCAAAATATTCGGCTCGAAAAAATTTAGAGCAGAAGAAGTGACGAACACCGATGATAAAAGAGTCTGAGGTGGACGTGGAAATGAAAACGAACCATCGAGAGTCCAGAGATAAACAAAAAAATGCAGATCATGTTCGACAGCCACTTATTTCTGTAAATCGAAATTAACAGAACGAAGTTATTCGTACTTAGCTTAGTCATACAGTGAAAATGATAACGTTTTTTCAGGATTGTAGTATAACATCTAGCAAAGCAGTATGTAATTCAAAATTTTGTGAAATCAGATATTATGAAGAAGAAATTAAATTCAAGACTTTCTTCTGAAATTTTCTTCAAATATAATTCTTTATTTGATGAAATTTTTCAAGACTTTTCATAATAATTGTTTGCCGAACTTCACTGAATCGAATAACTAGTTTGGAAAAAAGAAAAGAAAAAGAAAAACGGAAAATTTCGGTTTTTTTCGAAGGATCAAACAATTTTGTACACTATCACACAGTACTGTATTATAAACTAGAGAGCAACCAATGCTGCTACGCAGCAATAATTCACAGACCTTTATAAACATAAACCATTAAATGAGTCGAAATTATAAATTAACCAAGTATAAAATGAAGAGAAAAATGAATTTGAGTTGGACTGAAACTGTAATTTATGCACACATCCAACTATATCAGTAAGTATGGTCACGTGATACCGTCACAGAAGTGGCTTTCACAAATTATAATTATATATAAGATTGAAGTAAGTTGTTTTGTTTGATCGCAACATCACGCTTCTCCTACTTGACAGATTTTCACAAAATTTCAACCTCATGTAGGTTCCTATACTTAACAGATGGTTACAGATAAGTTTCGTTTCGAAAGCTTTATTCCGAGAGCTGTAATTAAGTTCGAAAATTTAAGTTCAGAACCTGTTCTTTTCAAAATTAGTTATCAATTCTACCCATTGTTTTTTGTGTCGTTTTTGTACACCTTCAATTTTCATTATTTTTCTCTCTCTTATCCTTTGCTTTTTTTTTTTTTTTATGCCTAGAAATATGTCTTTATGTCTTTGTGCGCGTACATTGTCCATTGTTGATGTCGAAAAATTTTTAAACTATTTTAAAATATCCCCCAATACCTTCAAGTTACAAATTCTCAATGTTAATAATTGTCAAACACTTATTAGTTAACAGAGAAGAATAAAATTCTGTGAATAAGTGTATTCTTTCAACTTTATAGCAAAAAAATGTGCTGTAATCGGAAGTCTCGCTTTAGACCAGCGATTTTTTACTCCACAAACTTTGCTCAAGTATAGACATATAGGTTTTGCTAGATAAGATCTTTTAGCAGTATGGAAAAACTTTGGACTTTTTTTCGTGTTGCTGGAATAATGGAATTTCAGCAAAGAAAAAACTCGCAGAATTGTTCAGATACGTGAAAAAACAACATAATTTCCATATTACTTGGAGAGGTGGTGCTGAAATGCAGTAAGGGGAAGAATTAACTTTACATGTCTGTCGATGCTCAGCGAATCAAATTATTGCTGAACTGAATTCATATAATGAAATGGAAAAGATAGATAGCATGAGATGTGTTTACTACGTTAAATTGGTATTTTTAACGGTGATTTAAGAAAAAACTATGCACTTGAGGGGAAAAAAAAAAGTGCTGAGTAAAGTACTCGTTTATAAATGTTTTAGTCTTGCAATTTTGTACGAACAATTTTTTTCTCATATGAAAATTGAGCGAGTTAAACGTTAATTTTATCCATTAAGAAGTATGCAATAAGAAGAAACTTCCTCTTTGGACGGTAACTGTATTCACAAGTTATTTTAAAAAATGAGCAGAATTTGAAAACAAACCTAGAATCAAAAGCTTAGAAATTTAAAACTCCTCCGCCACTATGGAGAACCATTACTCTAGGGCTTTCTAACACAAGTTAGTCAAACCATTTTTTCACTTCGAACATGGCAATGATCAACAAACGAACCAAGTCAATCTGATTAGGAAAATCACTCATGGAGTTCAAAATCTTGAGAATAACGATTTTTTACTCATGATCAACAAGATCTTAGGCCACGAAATCGAGTTTGTTCGTCTTATCACGTTGTTAAATTGAGAAAACAACGAAATGCGTACGGCGAATAATTTTCGAAAAAAAAATGAAAAAAGAAAGAAAAAAGACGAAAGTAAGAATAAACCTTGATCAGCAATACAAGCTATAAGTTTAATCAATCACGAGTTCGACTTCGAATCGAAAAATACGCTTTATAGTCAGACGTCAACGCACTGCAGCCGACCTAAAATTACAGAAAGGGTACGAAAAGCAATGAAAAAAACTGAACACATTCACTTCAGCCGCACGTTACAACCAAATTAAAAGTAAGAATGAAGGAAAAATCTGAATCTTCTTCCACTGACTGAGACTACACGGACCAAAACCCAGTAAAATCATAAAAATCATTTCATATTTCTCACGCACCTTCAAATTTGGGACAAATTCAATTTCGCTCCTTACGAGATTTTAAATCGTTCAACAAAACTCCAGTCTAAATTCTAAAAACAAAAAACATCAAAGAAAGTTTTTATCTTCCGTCAACTTCCTTGAGTATATTAGTATGTTCGAAGGTCTACTATTTTCTCACAAACCAAGAACGAAACGAATGAGTCGAAGATAGAAAGAACGTTTTTCGCCATCCGCAACGCACATGCCGGCATAACATCTGTAGATCACCACCGGCTATCATTTCAACAAATGAAACGAAAATATTTCTATTATCTCAAAATGTGGCACAGAATGTTGTGGAGAACAGAAAAAAACCGAATAAATAACGCGAAATAATTCGACGCAGAAAATAATTATTGGCTTCATTTTCATAAAATGGGGAAAATTTTCGAAAGGAATCATTTCGAAGAATCACCTTTTCTACGTTATGATAACGTAAATTTGATTTACATCAAATATTCGGTGTTTTCGATTATGCACACGTGATTGAAAGTGTGAGTCGGAGGAAAAATTCTGGAATGAGATGAAAATTTTCAAGCGTATAATCAAAGTATTCGCGATTTGTTCTTACCTGTTGTATTTTCACCAACGAAACGATCAGCACCGTGCAAATGATCAAAGTCTGTCGCCAGACCATAGTGGTAAAATAAACACTAACAACGCCGACAAATTTTAACGCTTCCACTTTTGCAAAGGGGAAAAAAATTGAAAAACTATACGAAAACACGAAGGATACGCATGAATAGATGTTACTTTCTCACTATATATACAAAGATGTATGGGAACGGAAAAAAAGAAAAAATATCACAACACCAAACAACAAACACTGAAGTAGTAACAGATGAACAAATGAATCAGCTTTTGTTTGTATCGCATTTATGTGTAGTTCAGCCAATTAACACATTGTAAACACCACTTAACGCATTTGTACGGAATTTAACCGGTAAAAAAGCACTCATTTATGAAATTTTTCTTTCTTCCGACGAATCTGTTGATCTCTGCGCCTTTTTTTTTCTCTTACTTCGATAAAAAAACCCACGAGTACTACGTAAACGTAGAACATTCATAGAACATCATAAATTGACGAGAATATCATCGTTATCGAGAGCAGAATTGAAAAACTAACAATAAAACAGATGGAAAAAAAACTTGAATAACCAACTCATCAAAATATAAATCGCGAATATTAACGAAAAATCCCCGATACTTTTTCTCGATATGCAAAAAAAAAAACAACCGATACGCGTGTGTATACGAAAAAATAATTACATATATATATCACATATAAATACAAAAATATATTGCCGAAAAAAAAATACAACACATCGCCACTCGACGAATAACGATTAATCAGTTATAACGCTACGCTTATCTAACCAAAACTGAGTCCAAAATCGTCGTTGTTGAACGACACGGCTTACCATGCGGGTTAAACGAGAAGAAGCGATTTACCTCCACCACCACCACTACAACCACACGGTAAAAAGTTATGCACCGTGAATCCAACGCCCCTTGCGTCCGTTTTTAGCAACTACTATCATTCAAACATCTGTCACTAGGTATCAGTAGTAAACTTACGGAAAAACCGTCCGCCACCACTACCCATCACCAACGGGCTCTACTTACTTTCCCCTACCATACTACACACCGCTGACGTTTTCGTACTCTCGTATCTATTCGTACAAGTTCGTTGGTTGCAGTGATGCAGATGTTTGGGTTTTTTTTTCTTTGTTTCTTTCCTTCTTTTTCGTTGTTTCCATCTTTTGTCGAATATAATTTTCTCATTCGTGTTTTTTTCTTTCAATTTCTTCGTTCTCTGTTTCCAGGTCTTCGCCGTCTTCGGCTATCGTTGTATCTTGAATCTGTTTCATTCGATCATTTTTTACAGCTAGAACACCAGAAGTATTACAAAAACGATATAGGAGCGCGTAATATACACACATGCACGCAACATCGTGTCCGAAAATATTTGTAAAATTAATACAATAAATCTTGATGAAAGCAGCAGAAATTATTCAAGGTAAAGAGGGGGAATATTAAATCAAAGGGAAATTTATAAGGGTAGTTGTTGGTGGCGGTTCAAGCAAAGGTGTCATAAGCAGATGGTAAAATAATTCGACGTCATGGCCTTAGAATTTAAGAGAATTGAAACAGCATAGGGGAAAAAAACACGCCAATTTTTGGAAAGATACGAGAACGAGTACCTGTCTTTTTTTCACGGTTGTAATTCCTGATAACAAAATGGAGAAAGTGACGTCACACGTGACGTACGAAACATGCGGTCAAAAGACTCGCGCTGAAGCAGTTTTTTTTTTGACGTGAATCTTTACACGTTGGTTCCTTCGAATTTTTTTTGCTGACTACATACAGACAAAGCCGAACAATGAAAGTTATCAGTTGTTTGACCAACGAAACTGAATTTCTGGTAACAGATCAAAAAAAAAAAGGAAAAATTATCCACTTCAATTAGAGTTATCCATCAATAAACCTTCAACATCACTCGAACTTCTGAACATTTGAATAACTTTAAGTATCATTGCTCATCCTCTCATTAGTGATGGGTAGTTCTCACGAGTTAGTTCTTTTGAACAAATCCTAGAAGTGAACTAATCGATTATTTAGTTCACTTCTAAATGAACTAGTTCATTAGTTCTTTTTTTAATGTGGTACACATTTCTACTTTCACTACGCTGAATTAAGAGTAAATTCGAAAAAAATTATTTTGGTTAAATTTTCATTAAAAAATGGTGCTGCAGCCAATCACAGAAAGAATACAAATTCCTACAGCCAATCACAATTTCCCCACTAGTCGAAATGAGGGAATATCAATTAAATTAATATCGATATGTAATGTTTTATCATAAGAGTATGAAGGAATTGGTGTTGATCGATATATCGATATGATATGGATATGTGTTTTATTTATATTGTGTTATCATTTTTTCAAACTTCAATTTTCATTAACGAATTTATGAAATGTGTACCACATTAAATGTTCTAGTTCGTTGACACCCTAGAGCGCGGTTTTTTTTTTTTGATAGTTCTCAGTTCATATCAGTCTACTCTACTCGATCCGTTGATCAAACTGAAGTTGAAGTAAGTAGCAGTTGATGAGTGAGTCAAACAATTAACCAATAGTTCTAGCATGAATTTATGAATACAAGTCCATCATAATATCATATAATAAATCAGTTGATTGAAATGATATGAGCCAATCATGAATCAGCTGATTGAAGGGATCGAGTTGAAAAATTTACTGAACTACTGAACTAATTGAACTAGTTCACTTCGGTGAAGCAGACTCAATTAACTAAATCTGCAAAATAAACTAAAATTCCCATCTCTACCTCTCATTATTGAGGTACTTCAAAAATCAAAACGAATGTTCAATAACAACTCAAGATTCCTGGTGGTAACAGTTTGATATAATATCAATAGGCCATTCTTTTCTTTTAACAGACTTCGAAAAAAAGGCGCAGATTATCAATTCCATAAGTATATAAGATGTGTGTTTTTTTCTTCATGTTTGTTCCAGCATAATTTCTCAACTTGGGCACCAATTTTGACAAACTTTTTTTTTAAATGATGGACGATAATTCACTAGTGGTTCCATTATATTTTTTTTGGAATCAATGTAGTTTTGGAGTTATCTTTAAATAACACATAGACGATGTGGTAACAGGGTTTTTGCTTCATTTTTATATAACTTTTTTCTTTCTTTTTTTTAGGTTTGTTTCATTTTGAAAATTTACCCTAGGGTGACATCATTAACATCAACTATGAATAAAAACTGGAAATAAAAAAATACGAATAATCAAGAAATTTCAGAAATATTTTCAAGAAGAAGACAACTGTTGAAAGGTAGTTACTGGGAGTCTGTGGAACCTTCTGTGTTTGACTTATGGCAATGAAACTTTGAATAGTGTTAGAAGAATCCATGGGCTACACATTCATGTTAAAATTTTTAAAATTCATCAGTTAGTTTCAGAGGAAGGGCTTCTCAAAGTGTTACAAACCCACCATGTTGTTATCACGATAACTCCCATAAATTAAAAGATTTTGGCTTGAAATTTTTATGGAAGTTGGAGACTATTAGGGACTGGTTTGGTATTGAATTTGAGAAAAATTGGTCGACTAGTTTTCAAATGACAGCCATTAAAAAATTTAACACTTTTGAAAAATACATACTTACCGCGATTGTTGTGCAATTAAGATATTTAATTAGCGCCCACTTCAATAATTCCAGTCACTAGACCTATAGATCTTGCTGGAGAAATCTAAAGGAATTAATTTTTCACTTTTTAGCACATTTTTTATTGTTTTCTTGAAGTCAATTCAAGTTGTAATGCTTAACTTTAATTGTAGTTATTGCATAGTGGTGGCAACGTAGCTTGACATTTGTGGGTTGTGGTGTTTTGAATTTCTACATAAGGAAGTTTTTTTCAAGTTTATTTTGAAATTGCAGACATGAGTCTTTTACGAGTATTATAATAAATTTTTATTTAACATACCTACCTTATTTTTTTTGTTATACTGCAATTTTTTTGGGGAGTGTATCAGAACCACTGATCAATTACATCTCCCCAATTACACTGCTTCACACAGCCATTGTTTAGGGGCGTTCAAAATTTTTGTATATTCATTTATTGAACTAAGTAGGCTACATCATTTTTTTTATGAAAATTGTAAAATTGGATAACGTGGACTAAAATTATGGGAACTCCAGCCCAAACGTTAGCCATTAAAAATTTCTAAAAAAGTTATTTTAACCTCACTAAGAAGTACAAGCATCTGTGGTTTTTTTTTAATTTAACATCTATAAGTACCCACAAAATGGAATGCGAAAAAAGATCGATTCATTTCACTTACTTAGTTGTACTAATATAAGGACTAAATCTTCAGCCTTTAAAATCCCATCTATATGATAAAACATGGGCCCGGAAATACGCTATTTTTCAAAATTTGATGTGATTAAAAACATCCATTTCCAGAATCATCAGAGGTTAGGCAGGGTTTCCTTTTGAATATTATGTTTATCTCACAGATATGTAACACCACACATGGAATAAATAAAGTATTACAAATGTAAAAAAATCTAAAAATAACATGAAAATCTATTTTTGCTGTTATGTAATCCATCCAAGTTGGACAAAATCCATTTCTAAACTTTGTTCCATACCATCATAGACAGTAATCACAGTAAAACACACATACAGATTGGATTTAGGATAAAGGTTTTTCTACACTCAAAACTGCAACTGGATCAAAGTTTTATACTGTAAGGAAAAAAAAAATGGTAAGCACATTTGTTTCATATTAGTGTTTATATTCTGAAGTCCAAAAACTGTAAAACTATGCAAAAAATCTAGAAAACTATAGTCTATTACTGAAAATCAATGCCAAATTTCACACCTGAATTCTATATAAAAATACCTGTGTTGTGGAAATTCTTATTACATTCGAATAATTAATACCACATAATTAGTCAGATAAGTATAGTGGGAAAATTAGGATCTTCCATAATCTTCTCAATCAGGAGAAATGTGTCTGGAAATTACAAATCACAAAAAATGAAACTTTTTTCAAATCCAGTTGTGTGAAAGTTCTTACTAAGTTTTTCATTCCGGACTCAGGAACATCTGTATCCTAAATCCAATCTATACGTATGTTCTACTGTGATTACTGTCTATGATGGTATGGAACAAAGTTTAGAAATGGATTTTGAGATTATGTAAAAGCAAAAATGGATTTTTAAGTTACTTTCATATTTTCTTATTTTTTTTTAACGGAGTTGGCTAATACTTCATTTGTTCCATGTACGGTATTACATACTCGTGAGATAAACATAATATTCAAAAGGAAACCCTGCACAACCTCTGATGATTCTGGTAATGGAGGTTTTTGATCACATAAAATTTTGAAAATTAGCGTATTTCCGGGCCCGTTTTATCATATTGATGGAATTATAAAAGCTGAAGATTTAGTCCCATATTAGTACAACTAAGTACGTGAAATGAATTCATCTACCTTCACTTTCCATTTCGTGGCTACTTAGAGATTTAAGACTATGGGAGACATTGTGATTCCGAATAAAAATATTTTAATTTTCACTTAACATTGATATTTTATTGTCAATTTTAAAAACATCATGGCCACAAAATTTTTCGCTAACGTTAGAGAAGACTATCTGTCACGTACGTGTTTTTGGTAAAGTATTGAAAAAGGGAATGAACTCGAAGTTTTTTCAAGATCTCACAAGAAAAAAAAAATCATTTGTTTTCATTATTCGTTAAAACCTTTCTTCTTCTTTTTTCATTCATAAGAAATAACAATTAAACCTAGCAGGCCTAATAGTGGATTTTTAATTTTAAAATTCGATAAGTATCTATTTTTGAAGATGTATCTGCCTATATACATTTTTAATCTGTCCAATGTTTGTCGAATGAAATACAGTTTTTGCTTTTCAAACATGGGCGTAACTAATTATGGGTCATCAGTTGTTAAAATACACAATTAGCGAGTCACCCAAAAGTTTATATACATACTTACAATACGAGCCGTGGTGAAATAGAATTACTCCAAGCACTTAATACGTTTGATGAGCAATATTCAGTTCTATGAAAAATACACAACTCTGATGTAAGAGAAAAATTACGTGAGACGTTCGCTAAAAGCTGAGAATATCAGTAGATCTGAATATGAAGAAGAAAATGAAGAAGACACAATAAAGAAACGAGAAAAAATGATCCCCTATTATTTTTTTAAAGGCTGCCTTAAGAACTGAAGTAAGAGGATTGCGGTTAAAAAATCATAAAACAAGGCACAGATCCTTCCAAGGATTATCTTTTTTCTTCTCTCCTTTTTTTCGAAGAAAGAAAAAAAAGACTCCGAAAAATAAAAAAAATAAAAGGTGAGGGAGAAAAACAGATGGGAAAACAATAGTCGAATTTGGTTCCAGAAACGGCATATGTACAGACGACGAAGACGTCTTCAAAGGTGGATTTTGGAGAACATCTTGAAAATAGGTATCTACGTCTGATCTGTCATTTAGAAACGTTCACGTGATTTTTGACCGTCTCTTATAACCATCATTATAACAGATTCATTTGTTGTTGTTTTTGTTTTTGTTTTTTCGTTTTTTTTAACCTTTTTATATGAAAAATTTGGCCAATTTCAATTTATGAGCAAATACGAAACAACGAATATATGTTTTCAATCGTAAATCTTCCATTCACGCGTTTTTTAAAATTTTCGTTACACAGCGGAAGTTCAATTCGCAAAAATCGTAGTATTTTTATACCTTGAGGTGTGTACCCAAAGGTGACCAAGCTTAAACAAGCTGACTGCACTGACTGCAGCCCATTGATAAAATTAGTCAATAATCATGAATACACGTCTCATGCTATAATTTTCTCTAGAGCAAGGGTTCCCCATCTTTCTCGGCCACTATCCAAAACCAAGTAGGTATGTAATTACGGTCACTGTTAGCGCCTCATGATCATTTTTCTGGTTAATAATTCCCATTCACTTTATGACGTCTAAACGTAAACTAGCTTCAGTGTTTTCTGTATATGGTAACACATATGATTTTGTCGCCGGGAAAGATTTCTAGAAAGTAGTAAAAATACCTATCCTTGAATGTTGGGGTACACTGTCACTATCCTAGAAACGGTGTATATTTGTCACTGTCCAAGCAAACGGGAATTAAAATTGAAAAATCTCTTTCCCTTTGATAGAGTGGTAGCTTTCTTACAGTAATACCTAGAGGTTGTAGAAATATTCGGTTAGAAAAAAAATTTAAGTTCACAATAATTTTATCGGTATATCCATTTTAGAAGTCATTGTATGCAATTTTTTACACATATTTTTAATAGTTCTTAAATGAATATCTAAATCCTACTTCATTTAAATGAATAGATCCCTTGGCCCACCTTTTACTGGAGAAAATTTTACTGCGAGAAATGAAGTTAATGAAAAAAATGTAATATCTTGTGCATCGTTTTCTTAAACTTCACATTTAAGCAAAATATACCCTGTAATATGGTGTCAAATATTACCGATCATTAAATTTCTTTCGCTAATCAAATTGATGCGATACATTCGCAAGATTTTGAAGATGGTGAAAATAAATTTTCTTCTTCTCCAACTGACTGTATTAAATGTGAATTCGATTTCGTATGATTGGTTCGTAAATTTTGTAATATTTTAAATTTCGGACTTGGAATAAAATTTCAAGTTTTTCTTCAGGAAGATAGAATTTTCAACAGAATGTTCAGTTCCGAAATTAAATTCAAAGTTGACACGACAAATATTCGTAAAGTCGAAATAAGATTGCTCTGCTTCGGTATTTCTACGAAAAAAAAAAAAATTGAGCATATTTTATTCAACCAATTTTCTTACTTTATAGACGATAAGAGCAATGCTGACAATGTCTCTGCTTCTGACAATATTAATATCGAAATGAACTTGAAAAATATATTATTTCGGATGTAATTATCATGTAAAACAACTGATATCCTAAAAAGGATAACACGAAGATCCTTAATAAAAAATATTTTCAGAATGAGCAGCATGTTAAAGTAGCTGAAACAGAAAATATCAGTTTTCAATCTTCGGAAGAGCTGAAAAAATTAAACTGTATGTACGTACAAGTTGGTCTTCCTGGTATTTAAGTTACAACTGAGTACTTACTTATATCTCACCCATAATCAGTGATGTTATTTTATAATGAAAAGCATTACATAACAAACCAAAATGTTTTAACGATACAAAATAACGTTAACATAACATTCCACAATTTTTTAAACGTTATTAATCGTGAGTAATGTTAAAAAAAAAAACATTTTTTCACTGCATTCAGTTTAAAAAAAAAAGTTTTAGATTTTTCCTTCTCAATTAAAATTTTTTCTAGTTAATTATCTTCATTATTTACTTAAATTTAGATGAGATATTATATTGATCAACAATTTGGAACAAACCCAACCACAGTTTTGAATGTTTTTTTTTCTTCTGAAAAGCACTGTCATCCAGTATTAGCACGGTTTTCACTAGGCTTTTTTACATGTTACAAGCAAACTTTTTAGAAACACTGATTTTTTCAATTTTGTTCTATTCATTTACATTGGAGATTGTTTTGAAGCTTGCTTTTGACAATCTTTATCACAAAAAACCGCCAAAGCACAATCCTCATAAGTGATTTTATGTACCTTTAAACTTTAAATACAGCTTCTTCACAATCAGTTTTAAAAAAGCCAGACTTTACAATCTGAGAATCTGACAGTCCCAAACTTTTGAACTGAAAAATCTCGATTGTAACTTATTTGTAAATTCAGCTTTCAAAAAAGCTAGCTAGTAGTTTATAAGAATGCTTAGTTAAACGTGAAAACCAGCCATTAATAATGTTTTGTTTATTAGATGTAATAATGTATGTATAATTATTTTTACTCTTCAGTTAATTTATTTCAATTTTCAGCGGCTTATTTATAGATAAGAGATATTTAAGGGTACAACCATTCTCACCCTGTCAGCCTTGAGGAAGTGTTAGGGTTTTGATTGTTCTTGAGGAACCCTCGCCATCAGAATCCTGAGTTATTTTCATCATTCATTTTGATTTTTTTTTTCACTTCTTCAAACCTGAAATTTTTTTATAATTATCCTTAATATTACCATAACGGAACAAGTTCATTAATATTATAACAATAAAGTTATTTGTGATCGTAATAAAACTATATTGTTACATTATACTGCACTCGATACATTTTTTGATAAGTATATTTTTCGGATATTCGTGCAGGATGACATATTAAATTATTAATGACAATCATATTAATCAGTCAGTTAAAAGGAATTCTTGTAATAGAACAGATAGTTTATCTTTATTTTCTTTTCAGCTAGGTTAACTTTGTAGTTCTAATTGTTTTATTTTACATCATTTGATGAGTAACTTACTTTTTATTGTTTTTTTTTCGTGTAATCTTAACATTTCTCTGTTCAATTATTCACATCACCTTCCCGTAAGTTGGATACTTGGACCTTCTGTATCATTCCAAACCACTTGTTTTTTGAATAAATTATAGAATGAGCGAAGGCGAAAAACAGTAGCGTAACTATGGGTGGCTGGGAGAGGGTTATGGTCACCTGAAAAATAATTACAAACAGAAGTTGTAAAAAGTTGTAACAACTGACTGTATGGAAGAGTAAGAAAATTAAATGTATAAGTGTAGGTCTAACTGTTCAGTGATTTTTCCATTTTCGGCCTCCCCTTAGCCTCTCCAAAAATAAGCTAGTTATGTTGGTGATTAAAATCGCTTAGTACACTTTAAAGAATAAAATAAAACAAGGTACAAATAATGGAAGGCCTACAAGAAGTTACAACACCTAGAACCCTTTATTAGCGGCTTCAAAAGCAGAATGCACCACTGTTCCTGCAATTCTACATCAAATGCTGCACCTCATACAGAATTGAGAACTTCCGTAAATTGAAGCTCATTATTACAGAAAATGTTTAGGTGAAAGAAAACCTCATACGATATTTGGTTGCAAAAACAAAAAAAAATTTTTTTAATTTAAAAAAAAAAACAAAAAATTAAAAATAAGTCGAATAGAAGAAGCGAATATTAGTCTATATAAGATTCGAGTCGCGTGCCCGACAGTATCCGAAGTTAACCGAAAATTCATGAAATGACAAGGGTGGCAGATGTCTGGTCAAATTATTACTAAAAAGATGAAAGAGAAGAAAAACAAGAAAAAAAAGGTTGTTTGAAATATCGTCTAGCTGTAGGGCCAGAAGATGAATTCTTTAAACCTAATCCGCCATAAGGATATATACCTAAACTGAAAAGAAAACAAAAAAAAAAAAAGATGAAGACGAAAAGATAGACCCAAGATGTTCTGGTTTCCCAATTTGATTCACTCGTTGTAAGGTAAGTGTATTCATTTGAAATTCGAAGAGAAGAAACAGTAGCCTCGAACAACCAGACATGCAAAGAAATATATTCCCGTGTATAGTTTGTTTTACGTGCGAAAATTGTCTTCGTTTACAAAATAAAAAATAAATTCATAAAATGCACTTCGTAAAATAACTCAAACCATACAGTTTACCTTATAGGTAGATACCAACAAAAAAATTTCTTGTTCTCTTTCACAATGTCGATACAAGATTTCCGGATTTTTCAATTTTACAACGAGAAGAGAGGGAATGTCCGAAAATGTGAGTAAAATTGCGGGTGAAAATGTAAATTCTCAAGAATTTTTTACGATGGGTAGCCTACACCAATATGTTGTGTAAAAGATCACACGAATTATCTGACAAGACGAAACAATAGAATTAAAAAAATTATAATTATTGTTTCCATTTTTTTACTGGCTCTCTTTCTCTCCGTCTTAATTAGTCTTTAGAGACCCATAAAAATGGTAGGAACTTGTTAAGTTACGAAGGTGGCATGAAAAAACAGAAGTCAGAGTTGACGTGGACAGCATCCAGTGGTACAAAACCTGTACATATTTTCGTTTCTGGCTATTTTCTGACCACTAATTTATTCTAACGTAGAAGAAAGTTTTGATCAGCTTGTTTCAAGCAAATGTATAGAATAGATCAGGATGGAGCAAATTAGCCGAATTATTTTTGGTGGCGATCTAAAGTGAAAGGTCTTCGTAGTTTTTTTACAATTATTATTTTAGTTTACTCATCTTTCCGCAGCTTCCGGTTTAATAATTATTAATACTTATTACTAACTGCAACAGAAATAGTATAGCTAGCAAGTCTATAAAGTAAGGTTGCCAAAGGAATTTACGATTTCAAATTACGATAACATAAGAACACAAATAATGTAATTATCTAAATTGACCGTTTTTTTTTTGTTTTTTTTTTGTAAATGGGCCGAATATATTCCAGTTTTGGTCGGGAATATGACTGTGAGCGATCTAGAACTCACAACTTTTCGATTGCAAAGCCAAGCACCGAACCATCATGTCACGCAGACCGCAAGCCACTAAATCTAATCTACCTTAAGAAATACAATATGAATTTTTAAGCTAGATATCTACAATTTTGAGCGGTCTTGACATCCAGATCAATTAATACTCCAACTTTCATCTCTGTACATATGAGTTAGCAGTATCAAAATCCCAAAAACCCAAGCTAGGGCCGTCAGTTCACCTAACAAATTGGAAACCATCCCCTCAAAAAAAAATGTAAATTTTAATCGAGAACCTACTCAAAAAGAATGAGATGAGGCTACTAAAGAATGAAAAACTAAAATTGCATCGATTAGTCAACCTATTTCTAGCACCACATGCGGAATTCGCACCCATGATCAAAAATATGGTTCCGTTTCAACATAGGATAGATAGGTATAATTCATTATTAAAAAAGAGACTGTAGAGACATATAATTTGAAGAATTTTCATTAACGCCCACATTCGTCGCCTCGAATTAAGTACAATTAAAATACACGACTTGGTCGTCGGGTTGACACATCTGGGAGTACAAACGAAAAGCCTGAACGAATTTTTGGACAAAATATCCATTCAACACGTTGTTTTCGATCTTGAGACAAAAACGGCTTAAAGGTCCGTTTAGGTAGGAAATCAGAATATTATAAGACAATAAATGCCCGTTAATCCTTCCTGAAGTATCATTTATATTTTATGGAAGTACTTTGTTAGTATTAATGTTTGACAAGTTTATTAAAAAATTATTCCTCGGTTCTCTACAAATTACAGGTCTACCTACAGCGGATTCACAATTATTGAGCACAATTATTGAGCACAATTATTGAGCACAATTATTGAGCATCACGTATCGTGGGCAATTTCCTTCGCGCCTGATGGGTGTAAAGGGAACTTGTCTAACAAAAAAATGTAGGTAGACAAGTGACTGGGCTGAGAAGGTTGCCATGGTCATTACAGATCTAGTGAGCAAGATAGGTGTGTGACGACATATATTTTCTAGTCCTTTGGATGTTAAACCCATTATTATACATATAAGGGCCAAACAACAGTAGTGTCTGCCACTTTATGGTAGCAAGAGCATCGGAGTTTTCTTGGCAAACCTGATCCTTTTTAAGGCATCTGCTTCAAATATATAACATGAAGTTAAAAATATAAATTTTTTTAATTTTTCATTTCAATGTATGACAATATTTCCGGTAGAGCTTCCTCAAAATCTGATTTTTTCAAATCAAGAAATAATTCTTCTAAATTTCACAATGTCTAATATTTCGTTAACAGTTGACAAATTTCATTTAATCATAACATACCATTTACGCATTATAAGCTTTAAAACAATTATTTTAACTATAAAAATTCATAATTTTTTTTCTCAGAAACCTACTTTTTCCAGCGAGCCTTGCTGCTCTAAAGTTTTTTTCATTATTTCCTTAGTTCTTTTTGATAAGTAGTTTTCTTTTCTAGTCACTCCTTTCATTCAAGTTTGAGAAGGATTTTGATCATCATTTCATTAACTTTTAATCCTTTCAAACCTTCACACCCCCCAATTTACCAACCTTAAAATTTTCCTGACACTCTCTACAACTTCTATTACTTTTATACATATTCCAATTCGGGGGTTTTCTTAATAACTGATGCATAGGCGTGCTACTTTTTTAAAAAAACAGATGAAAAAAGTCCACATTTTCAATTTCTCACTCATTTTCATGTGGGCCTAACAAAGTATTGTCTAAGTGCCTGACAGATATTTCTAGAACTTTACGTGAAGTTTTTATCTTGGTTTGGATCTTCAGAAAATATAGGTAGCTTGCTAGATCAAGTAGCTCATTTTGTAAGACCATGTTTTTGAAATAAAATGCCCGCTATATTGACCATACCTTAGATCCATGTTACTATAACATACGTACCTAGTAAAAAATGCTACAAAGTTTATCCAGGATAGGTAGGTAGTTCAAAAAAATTCAATTATTTTAATCAAAGGCCACTTACCATTCTCTGTCACTGCCTTTTTACGCATAAGCATCTTATAATATAACAGCACGTGTAATAAAAATTAAAAAACAATAGAACACTCACGGGAAGAAACAACAAAAGAATGAACAGAAAAGAAAAGAATTCAATTGAACATACATCAATATCAACGGGTGGGTATTTTTTTTTTTATTAAATTTTACACAAAAATTGGTAAATTTCAAGGTTAACTCTCATCTTACTGTTGACTTGAAAATGTTTTTTTTTTTTTTAATATCATTTGCATCTATCGTAAGACAGACCACAAGTACTGACTAAAAAAAATCTCTTGTCAACGTCAACTTGAAAATGTTTTTTTTTTCCTTTATTATCCAGTATTATTATTATTATTTGCAGCTGTCACATCATAAGATAACAACGAAAAGTTGAAAAAAAAATTGAACCAAAACTGTGGCAACGTTGATTTTAAAAGGTCTGACTAGCATACCAGCAGACTCAAGTCTAACCAATGTCACACACAGAAGTCCGACCAACGTAGTACTATTGTCAATTCCAAAATAAAATTTCACACATGAGGTGTAACATTTGATGGGTGGGCCATAAGTATGCTAGTCGGACTTTTTACAAGACTAACATTTTCCAACTTTTTCAATGCAAATATAACCCCCTGAATCCAAAAAAACAGTTAAAATGTTGGTCGGACCTTGTGAGTGTCAGACCAACGTTTTTAGTCCGACTAAAGCTGGTGAGGAGTCAGGTGTGTGTCCGATCAAGATACTAAAATCAAACACACACACACACACACACACAATGAAATTCTTACCTTACAATTAAAGAAAGAACATCACCAACACACGTACACAGAAACAAAAGTGTTCTTCCATTCTAGTAAAGGAATGAAGGATTGACTGATTCGATCATAAAGTCCTCAGGGCGACATTACAATTGACAAAATTTGAGGGCAAATACCTTCACACTAAAATGTAATTGGAAAACACAGAATTGTAATTTCAAAATATGGTAATACGCACGCCGTGTTTTGCTAATGTAACTAATTTTTTTAGGATCACTAATATGTAAAATTATTCGTGTAAAAATTCATTTTTTTAAAACTAAATGTGATTTTGAAAAAACATTTGTAACCTGTGATGAGCAACCCTCATTAAACTCTCAGGTAACACCAAAATTTTCAAAATCTAATTTGGATTATGAAAATTATTCGCGTTTAATTATACTTTTCCAAAACTAAATGTGATTTTGAAAAAATGTATACGACCTGCAATGAGCACCCCTTATTGTGTTCTTGGGTCACGCCAAAATTTTCAAAACCTGCTTTAGACTTTGAAAATTCTTTGCATAAAAAATTTTTTATTTTTTCAAAACAAAGCGTGATTTTGAAAAAATGTTTGTGACCTATGATGAATAACCTTCATTACGCCTACAGGTCATGCTAAAATTTTTGAAACCTAAAATAGAATTAAAAAATGACCAGTTGTTAAACTAGCAATAGTTACTAATAGTCTCTTCTGTTTCCACAGAATATAAATGATGGAGCCAGGAAGTCAACCAAATTCTGCTGCTTCACCTCCCCCACCACCCACAGATATGCCACCAGTGGCTATCTATGGCCCAGATGGCCAGCCAATCCCAAGTATGTCCACCCAAAGGTTCTTCTCCACTGACCAGTTGATCCTGCCAGTCATCACCAATGCGCCTTTTGCATTGAAAACAGCTCAACACGGTGGTGGCTTTCTACATCATAATGTAAAACGCCATTTGGAAGAATGAGTGAGGAATGCTTTATAACTGAAACCAAAACCGATGAGTGAATCAGCTCTTCTAACAGAAAAAAGAAACAGATAACTGGTTAAACCTTTAGGTCCACATCCATACTCTTTTCATGTGTTCTAGTGATAGCAGCATAGACCACTCTTTCAATTAGGTCATGTTATCGCATTCACATATAGGAACATAATTTTGGTCACACACTCCGAACCAACTCAGGTAAGATGAACAAAATATTTCTTCTTTTCTTTTTATTTTGCAATATGCAAAGATTGATTTCTGAAAAACGCATCAAATTATTATCACTCATCTCAATACTGTATCAATCAATATTTGTCAATCAATTCGATCAATATATAAATAATTTCATAGCTGCTGCATTGTTAACCACTGACCAGATCAACCACCAAGGTTGAAAGATGTAAAAAGGATAAGAGTGCTATAGGGATGGACTCTCTTATAAATGAATATGAATTTGTGGGCTTTAATTTTCAGAACTATACACATAAAGGGTGAAATTCCTACTTTAATTTCTAAGAGAAGAAAATTCTTATAGCCAGTGCCTCTTTAACAATATATACCTATACATATTGACTTTTGTCTCCAACACTCCTAGGAAAAAAGCAAAATGTTCATGCCTCAGGGGCATTTAATGTCACACAACAATGTTCAATGAAAATAATATGACTTTATTTACAGTCATAATTTAAAGACGTCCATCCAAATTTATCAGCTCCTATTCTTCAGAAGAGACAACAACAGCCAAATGCAAGAGCCTTAGTACCTATAACCAGTACACAGAGAGGGAGGAGATAGTTGGTCAGACTTTTCTGCAATGATAATTCCATATCATTTCCTAAATTAATATCCTTTCCAAATTACTTTTGTATATTATAACTATTTTCTTAACAAAACCACTTTGAATATACTCTCTATTCCAATATCTTGTTCTGATCACATCATTAAAACATGTTAAGACTTGTTATATGACATCACCTATTCTCACTATGGTAATGTTTTCAAAACCCACATAATAATGTCATTCATTCCATGAATATAATACACTATTCTGCTATATTTCCAATTCCTTTTAAAATTATAACTACACCGACTTTATGTCATAAATATGTTACTTTATTGGTTTTCTCTAAATTACGTAGATTTTATTAACCAATCACATTGTATATCTCCCACAACACCAATGTAAATTTCACTCAAACCCGTACCCTTAGTTCTTAAGCCTAATTCATTCTTAATATTTCTCTCGTACAGTTTAATACATCTCAATATTTTCATGGACTTATAAAATGCACATTATAGAAAAAGTTATATATGTTTTGTATATCATTTTGTAACAATTATACCATTACATCTTCACAAAAAATTTTTCCTCAATCTATAATTTTTGATCTTGGTTTCTCCCCCAAAAAAAATTTCCAAGTTTTTGTAAGCTGTTCAGAAATTTCTAAAATATCCTTCAAAATTGGTTTCTGTGCCGCGTAACTCTGCGTATGATATTAATTTCTTAACCATATGTACAAGTATTGGTAATATCCTTCAGAATTTCTCATTTAATAAACGTGGAAATCTGCAAGAACTTCAGAAGCCCATAGCGTCTTTTCGGT
This sequence comes from Ericerus pela, assembly GCA_011428145.1. NCBI lineage: Eukaryota > Metazoa > Arthropoda > Insecta > Hemiptera > Coccidae > Ericerus > Ericerus pela. The sequence goes on from WOFM01000449.1 coordinate 232,951, forward strand.
AAATCATTTTATGGGTTTTTCCATTGATGAGGGGATGAAGATTGACAGCGGAACGAAAGGGGAGTTTATTCAGGACCTATACAACAGAAGAAATTTAAGTACCAATAAAAACTGATTTTCTTCATTTTATTTCTCTAGACCATCTCTTTCATCATTCATCCTATGTAACTGAATCAATGATACAACTGAGGATGAAGGAAAAGAAAAGTTTTAAAGCCGAAAAAATGAGTAACATCGCACTATTTTATGAGGACAGATAATTTTTTTCTGCCATTAAACAGAAATTTATATCGTACAAAAGGACAAATAATTTGTTCAAGCGCAGGAATGGTTGCGATAGGTGATACATTTTTCTTATATTTGAAAACATTAAAGAATTAAAAGAATTCAGGATGCAAGGCGGCAGCCCACCTTTTTTAAATTTTCATTCGAACCTATTTTTGTAGCCTACAATAAATTCGTTTTGTTAGGAACAGGATGAAAATTAAAAGGCTTCACAGCTGAAAAATGGAAAAAGAAAAGACTGGAAAAAAAGATAGAAAAAGGAAACAAGAAGGGAACAAGAAAAGAAGAAACAAAAAAAAAAACGTTATGGCACGTGGACTGAAGAGTTAAGATAACACCTTATCAAGATACAGCCACACCGTTTGCACTTCTATAGATAAAAATTTCTACATAGGTATCTGTATACAGTATGGGTACAGTATAAAATATACACGTGACAAAATATAATACCTACACCATACCACTGCACAATAAATACCGTGGTCCTGTACGTATAACCATAGGCCTACTGTATACAGTCATGCTGAAGGTAAAGGTTTAACAATTTTGATCCACATTTAAAACACCACACCATTCATTCAATCCTTTCGTTTGGGTATTCATTGCTTTTCACAATTTTTTTGTGCGTATTTTTTTTTCTTCCATTTTCATCGTTTTCTTCTATTTTCTATACATATTTTTTTATTATTATTTATTATTATTTATTATTATTATTTGATGGTAGGTACATCTGTCATTTTTACTCTTCTGCCTTGATACACGGTTGCACCTGGGATCGCATCTGGTTTTTGACGTGTCGCACGTGCCCCATCTGTTGCTCCGGTAACCTGCAGCTGTGATACATTGGTTTTTCTGCATTTTGCCTGTTTTAAAAAAGAACATGTTGCATCTTTAGCAACAGATTGTTGTTTCGAAAATCAGGAAACGGTGATTTTTTTAGCCTCACTTTTTCCACCTTTCTCTTCCTTTCCAAACATCATGTAGGCCGATCCACCTATCTAATCTATCCGCGTGAACGTATTTTAACTTACCTACTCGTTTATTCTTTTTTTTTTTTTTTGGTACTATCAATTAATAGTTTCCGTCGCCAACTTTTTTCTCTCAAGTCTGTGCTACACACTTGAAAAACAGCAACACACACACACACCCACACTGGGACCATTCTATACACGTAAAATCGTGATACGTCTTCTTAGGGTACGATATGGCATAAATATAGGAAAAAAGAGGAAGAAATTTAAGAAGTTGGTGAAAAAAAATGAAAATAAAAGAAATATGGTGGTTTCTACGGTTACGACGACTTTGGGAGATCGGTGCAGATCACTTTGTCACATACACAAATACGTAGATATACCTAGAGAATGAAGGAGACGTATACCTGAATGCTATATCTATGAAGTTTATAGACCCAGAGGGATGGTGAATGTCTTTCTCCATTGTGGCGATTGCATGTTTTTAGACATAGGTTTACAATGGGGTCGCACTTCTGAAAGATTAAATGTACGCAACGCGGAACTGTCGTACATTTATTATACTTTTTAAGTAGGTTTTCTTTGGTAAATCTACTTATTGCATTTAGTGCGGTATTAGGCCACAGGGTTGGAAGTAGGTACGTTTTTCGTTTCATGTTCTCAGGAATATTTTGGCACCAGTGCCCCATGACATCGGAAATTATTGTGCCTTAAATACAAAATTGTACACAATTTATAAATTGAAATTACAAAGAAGTTCCAAATATTACGTTTAGGGAATCTGAGTCTCAAAATATTAGACGAACCTATGGTTACCTTGCCACATCAGGTATATCAATTTAACAAAATTTTTTCTTATTTTTTGGCACATCTTAACAAGGTTCATCGACTGACACACACCTTCTATATGCTTAGTCCAAAATTTTGGCTCTAAAAACCTCGTGTGTCATCAGGTAAGCTATTTAAGAGTGATAAGAACAAACGTGATCGATAAAATGAAGGTATCCTTATAAAATTAAACAAACTGTATTAGTTACAGTACAAATTTAATTCAACTCTACTGATGTAATTTTTAAAGAACCCATTTGATTTGCGCGATTGATAGGCCTATATTTAAAATGAAAACCAGAAGTTCTTTCTTGTTATCGTTATTTTTGGATGATGAAACAAAAACAGGTATGTACGAGCAATTTTCAACCTGAAAGCTACAGTTCACAATAAGTAAGTAGTGTTGTGGAGATAAATTAATTCATATATTGTTGACTTGGAACAACTAGAAAAAAAAAAAAGAGAAAACCAAAGATAAATATAGATCCAAAATAAATAACAAACTGAGCGATCTAAATACTGAGGATTCGAATGTAATCTCCAAATACCTACGTAGATGCGATGATGATAGGTATCTTACATATAGTGATAGCGAAGAGAGTTCCGAGAGTAATGTTAGCGACTCAGATTATAATTTATCTGATTTTTAATCCCAAAAAATATCATTTTCTATTTACCAAAAAAGCTAATTTGAACCTTTCACAATTAGATCTTACACTCGATAATCAGGAAAATACAGGTCTACTCTTGAAACAATATACGAGAAAAGCAAAAGAGAACATACTCGTGATCTTTCTTACAATGGATATAAACTAGATGCGATGAAGAAAATTTATCGTGCGATCAAAAACGCTGAACGATGTTCTCACACATCAACAATCTTAAAAAGTGTAATTCATTCCTCTGTGTTTAATTCTCCAAAAAAGATTGCAAAACCGCTTTTATTCAATTTTGGTAGATTTCACCACGGTTTCATATTTAAGAACTAAGAAGAAGGAATACGTTCAGGGTTTAGCTGCCACAAGAATCCACAATACTGATGCCAAAAAATGAAAAAGTGAAAGACATCACATTTTTTTGACAACCGCTAATTGTGAGAAAAAACAAGTTCTGACACGCTTTCTTCATTTTAACTTAGGGCAGGAGAGATGATCCTTCCAAAAGATGAGTTCGTGATTTAAAAAAATGAATTCAACAGGGCCGATGTAAATGACAGCTAAAAAGTCAGAAACCAAACAGGACCTAACTATAGTTAGTAAGACTCCGGGCCAAATATCAAAATTTTTCAACTTAAAGCAGAATCTTGATTTTTTTTAGTATCATTGCACGGACCCCCTAACTCCTAGAGTCCAATGCACTGCTTCGGCTGTATCAGGTCAGTTTAGGCCCTAAAACTGAGGGGGAAAGTAGGAACATTCAATGCACAAGGCTGATACATAGACAAATTATTCTATACGAAAAAGAGCTACGGCTGTAATCTACTCTGATATATCAACAATACCAATATGTCACCATTCTTGATCTATATATCGCAGCGTCTCAATAAGAGGGTCGACTGAATAAATTATAGCTGGAGAAAAGTAGCAGAAGATTGGAGAGGAGTCGAAACGAAACATGGAGGAAAAATTTAAAAAACAAGTAATCTAATATAGTTGGAAAAACACTTGATCTACGAAGCTGGGGTTGGTACTGTTGGAAAGTGGATGAAATTTGTTTAAATTCTCTACAGAAACTTGTTTCTTTTATCGCCATTAATTCTTCAGAAATAAGCCATTAAAAAACTGCGAATTAGTGAGAAACTGCAATTTTTTAAGTTGTTGTTTATTTCAAAAACTAATAATGGCAGAAAAAAGTTTTCAATGGTGACCCCTCTTATTTTTCAATGACTAATTTATTTTCATCATAAATCTTCACCTAAAATGAAGTAATTGCGAGCTAATGGTAAAAGAAAATACAAGAACAAAATAATCCACTTTTTCCATAATTTATAACTTTTTATGGTTAATTTTTGAAAAACTGATGCCAATAAAAAAATTAATTTAGTTCTAGATTTGAGAAAGTTTTCTCCTCTTTCCAACAGTATCAGTTTCAGCTTTCTATCTCTAATAACTACTGAGGAATCTTGAGCTGAAAGGGAGGTTTTTTTTTTTTAATTTAAGTATGGAGAATGTTGCAAAAATTGTGGATAATTATACCAAAACTGGGATTTCAATAGATAAGAAACTGTGCTGTCAGATGAAGGCCTCATAAGGATATGAATTCATTTTCCCACAGCTCCATAAACATTTGGGAGGTTTTTTTTCCCACTTTCTTTTGCTATTCATAAAAAAAAAAAAAAAAAAATGATAAATTAAAAAGTATGAAACATTTATAAACAGGGAGATTACACCATATTTTGTAAATTTTTACCACTGTATAGCACCTTGAAAATTTTGACCCACAAATGGGAGCAATCCAAAACTGTTACTTTACCTTATATCCACAATTATTCTCACTATAACTAAAATCCTTAAAAAATAGGTAAAATAGCCATAAATGTATGTGTCCACTGCTCCTCTCCTCACAACCTCCAATATGTCATGAATTTAAGCACACTTCTTTGTTAAATGTAACATTCGTACCTATTTGTTACATAAATGGAAGCGAAGCCGCAGGGTTAAAGCTAGTTTCAATAATGAAGATACAATACAGAGATTAAAGAGATTTAAATGAATATTTACTTCTAGTTTACTCGAATGATTCATTTTGTAGGAGAGTGGGAGTGATGTTGATCAGCATGAGAGATGTGTTGATCTGCATGAATGATTCGAACATAATTTAAATTTCTTATGTCCTCGTACATTCAATTATCTTATTTTTGTTTTATATTTTTTAATTTCATAGGGGGGCTTTAACCCTTCAAGATATCTCCTTAGGCACGCCATTGCTTTTAAAGCGTATTTCCTCAGAGAGTGGCATTTTCTTGAATATTGTGAAATTCTCATTTGATCGAAAAGCAAGGACTTCCAAAAATCATAGAAAGCAGTAAGAAAAGAGACGATGGAAACTGGATGGAATTTCATGAACAAAATCTTTTACCTTTGATTCCCCCAATACGCATCTCAAATTTTTAATCCCGAATTATACACACAAAATTGAGTTATTTACTTTTTAAATTTGTTCGAATAGTTTACTTTTTACAAAAGTATTCAGTCGAATTTGACAAAATCTACATCATACAATCCTAGATAGTCATTTAACAACCTTTCGGGAAAAAAAAAAAAATTATAATTTTCTAAACCATAGAATATCACCCTCAAAAACTAACGGTAGTAAATTTTTTCAAAAATTCAGGTTGTCATATGCGAGAACTAGACTAGATACCCAATATTAGAGCTATACCCCCCAAACATTTAGGCTAATAACACAGAGAATAGTTACCCTTTACCAAGGTGAATTTTAAAAATATTTTCAACCCTTTAGTGTTCTGGGTGATTTTTTGTCGAGTTTTTTTCTCTCTCTTTTTTTCTTAATATATATCATACTCAGACCATGCTCGCCACTTTTCGTCATGCTTTCTTAAACCGTTCAAGACACTGTATTTCAACTAAATTTATTTTTTCGTTACTGGTAACTGTTTTGAGATTAAATAGATTTTTTTCTTCTTCTTTTCAGTACTACGATACTCTGAATTACGCTGTCATATTACGGTGTACATATTTCTTTGGTAGGGGCTGACAATGACAAGACTTCCGGTGACAAGTATAAAAATGAAACAGAGAACTCATTTTTAACGGATAGGTGAAGATAACATTGTCGGATGTATCGGGTACAAATTCATAGCAGGCCTATATGCATGCTACACAGTACCTACGACACGACAACACGAAATTAAGAAATATTCATTCTTTACATTCGATTAACTAATGAATACTTACCTATCGACCGTATTATATAGTCGTTAGATGAAACGACATAATCATCCGATACGAATACCACAGAACCGGGGATACACCCTCACCCATTTTGATTATACAACGTCATAGAAACAGAGAATTATGTCTGGCGGAAAGACGATCATATTACCCAATTATTATTTATTCAAGGATTAAATTCGTCGAAAAAAGACTGAGACAAATCTCAACATAAATAAAAAATGGATCATAGAAAAGTGAATTTCGTAATAGAAAGCATGGTGAATTTTCTGGGAAACTTCAAAATTTGACAAATTGACGTTGTACCAATCGATTTTCATTAACGCATATTAATCACCTGATAAACCATCTCGAAAATTGATTTAGAGTTGATGGTAGTTAAAGCATAATCGCAAAGAATTAGCGACGATTTTGAATTAGATTGAATAAAAATACGCTTTTATAATTTGAAGAAAATAACGGCGAAAGAGAAAATAAAATTTCTCACTTTTTTTTTTCCGTGACAGAAACAAACAAAAATTGAAAAAACAACTGATAAAAACGGATTTGAATGTATGCGTGCGTGGGTCGCAACACGTGAAAGCAGCGCTAAAGTTGGTCATCCGGTGTACTTCAACAAACTGAGTGAGTAGAATAACGTATAAAAAGCGGCGAAGCTGCCAGCGCAATAGGCCTAATACTTCCAAAATGTTTGTTGAAAAGAAAAATTAAAAAATAATTTCAAGGCCACAAAAGTCAAAATATTTGCATTTTCATTCATTTTCCTTGAGTTGATCATACGATATTTAAGCCTAAATAATGGGATACCTATAAAAAAAATTATTTAGGGTAATTCATTAATTGTCTGTCGGCAGAGGTTTGTTCGGGGCGACAAATTCGGTATAGATTCTGGGAAATTAAGGGGGTTATTCTGCTAAAATTCAAATTACAAAATAGATAGATGGAGACATGGAGTAAACGTAACTAACTTATAACGTTACTTTTAGATCTACTCTTGGCCAAAATATCTGCAATTTCACGTTAAGAAAGGAAATAAAATGACACGATCTCCGATTAGAAAATTATGAAAAATTGACTCACATTATTCTGTAATTTAGTAACGATCGTAGGTCAGTTCGGTTCATCGGACTTCAAGTTATAAGGGGAAGGGGGAGCCGATGCTGGCTTTGGTCTAGTTTCACGAGTAATCCTAGTGAACATGTAAAACAGCCACAAAGAAAATTTTAGCCTTCTACCTAAATACAGACAAATTATGGTAAGGTTCGAAGAGAAAAACCAAAAAACTGAGATTCTATCAAATGTGCGGATGGATGATTTTGTACCTACAATTGGGAGAGACCAAATGAAAATGATTCAACTAATTTTACAGCCAGACATCCTCATTTCTACACCTTCGCTTCAGCTAAATGAATATAGTACATTCATTAATTCATTTCCAATGGATCACTTCATATACAAGCAGATTACTGAAGATTTGAAGGACAAAACGATATGTCAAGTGCTTTGAAAAATTTATTCGTGGCATTTGTGTTCCAAATTAAGGGATGTGGGAGTCGAAGGTTACCCACCAGAAAATTAGAGACCAAACCTGCGAGCAGACAAGGCGTAAAACTGATGTCTAAACACAAGCAGTTATAACGATCTAAATCACGACTATTCACACGAAAAACCATTCACTGTTTTTCTTATCACAACAACTCTACTTGTGAGCATAGCATGTCATTGTACTACTAAACATGTATACGTCCGAAAGTGTATTTTTGATTGCAGCAATATGAGTTTCGGTTACTGAGTGAATAATGAGAGTTATAATTTATTATTACTATGTGTGTAAGAATAAGTTTTGGTAGATGTATCAAAAGTATGGGTTGTGGCTATTACCTACGTATAATTATGAAGAAAAGGATGTCGTTCGTAGCCATATGGTTACAATGTCGATTTTGGGGGCCGACGAGATAGCTGGGTCGTTGGTTCAAATACCCGGACTAATCACTCCAAAATTTGTGACTTTACAACGGGATTGAAAGTTGCAAATGGCACTGTCTCACGGAACGCTTCGCTAATACTACGTTTTGTCACACACCACCTTGTTTACTGATTGCAGGATGAGTGGCATCGGCAGTAGGGACCGTGCAACTGGGGTTGATAAGAGCCAGCTTCCTCCACGCGTCTGATTCTGCCCACTTAGGATCTTCACCTTCGTCTCGTACTGCTGGTACTGAGGCAGTAACTTATGTTTCTTGAACACTAAGTAATACACCTTTTGGTAAATGTAGGGAACAAATGACAATTGACCATATTCAGTTTAATCAGTTGTGATCTAATTGGATGCTGATTTTGCACACCATTCTAAATTTTCTATAGGAGAGTAAAAAAATTAAATCTACCATTTGATAAGCATGAACTTCTAGAAAATAAGACAGATTTTGTATTTTCGGAATCGAGTATCTCTATGTTGAGATGAGCACATTCTATGTTTCTCCCTTACACGAATACTTTCTTCTTCCATGATATAGGTATATATTTGTTACATACAGCCAGACACGAGAAACATTTTTTCTCTTTTCAAAATGCAGTCGCGAACATCATCCCATTGAAGACAACCCTCGAGGTGCGATTGCATTTTTTATTTTCGTGCAAATATGCCGACAGCTGATGAGAAAAAAATCACCGATCCTAGGTACGAAGTTGAAAATGAAAGATTAAAAAAACCGTCTCCAACACTCCCACTGAAAAAAAAAAAAAAAAAAATATGTTCCCTAAATTAATATTGCCGAATATGCAATCCCTTGTATGCTATTTTTAAACATTTAAAAAAACTGCTCAAATTACTAATAAATGCAAACGCAGAATATATTTTTCAATTTTTTTTACGTTCATTTTCTTTTTGAAAAAAAGGCAAAGGCAGCCTCGACACGATGGAGGAATCATACTCATCTTTTAGCGCAACAATACTCTCAGCAGCTGTAATTTTCATAAAAAACAGATGCGACGTACCTATCAACAGGCTGCCTTTAGACATTTGGGGATTGTATTTTTTACTTACTCCCTCCACCAACCATCCAAAAAAGCGTAATCTAAAATGAAAATGAAGAAAAAAACTTATTATGAATGATTTTTTTGTACAACCGAGCTATAATTATAGTTCGGGGTGGCTGAGTGAAAAAAAATCAAAAAAATTATACTATCACTGATACCCACTTACATACGACATTTAGTTAATTACGTTCTCAGCTAAAGGATAACGATGGAGATTTAAAAATGAATTTATTACTGCGGGATGTTGTAAAGGTGTTGAGTTTTTGTTTATTCACTTTCTACAAGGGTGGGATGTATCAAAGGTTTTATAATGCGTTTGTAATGCGATGAACATGGAACAATTGTCCACAGAAAAATTATTTATATGAAAAGAAATAGGTAATTAATTGATTTATTTCTATTTCGGCAGACGTGATAAAATAACAGATCCAAGTTGTTTATTTTTTTGCAATGAACTATATGGAAAATTTTCTTATATTTGAGACTGTTAAATTTTTTTCTTTATTTTTCAAGTAAAAAAGGTTACTTTAATATCAATGCTCGTATTCATACAGAGTAAGTTAGTAAGTTATAAAATCCAGTACTAGTCCAGAATTAAAATAATTGACTACTACATAAGAAAGATGTTGGTTGAAAAAACTGCTGCTTCATTTAACAGAATCGTATGAGTTTTATAAATGTTCCAATTTAATTGACTTAATAATGTTGTGATATGGTAGAACCGGTTCGTAGAATCACAAAAAATTCATCAAAATAATCAAGAGAAACTTCACAAAAACATTTTTCACACTCTACCGTTGATAAGTGTGCTACAGTTTAAGAAATTTCAAGTCGGTTTATCTGACTGCTTTGGAGAATATTACGTTTCAAAAATTCTACAAGCAGTGGGATAAAATGAAAATTTCGTTTTAGTTTTTCCAACTAATTTCCACCAAACAATTTAAAGAATAAACTAATAAATTTGGGAAAAAATTAGAAAAGTTTTTTAATTAGTAAAATTTGAAGAATAAAAATTCTTTTTTGGAGTTAATTTGACCTGAACATAGAAAGGTAAAATCGTGCCTATTGACTTCTTTTTTTAACCGATATAAAAATGTTCAACTGTAAAAAACTTTAAATACTTCAGTTGTCAATTTTCGTTTCTCTCCCCCTTAAAAAAAAAAAATTAATAATAATAATAATAATAATAATAATAATAATAATAATAATAATAATTAATTAAACCATAAAGTTTCACTGCGTCTGTTTTTTCTACGATTAAAGTGAATATATTATATTATTCAAACAAAAGGTAGGTATTCTCCTTTTTTAAACATTCGTGTAAAAAGAAGTCAATCAGTGCAACCAATCTAAAGGAATTTACAGTTTTAATTTTCAAATAAATAAATATTTGATTGTTTTGCACTTAGACTAACAAATGAAATACGTTTTGAAATGCATAGAAAATGGATATTTCTCTGTTTAATTTCCAAACCAATCGACAGAGAAGGCACTTTTTCCACGCGTTTGATGAAAACTTTTTTCTCTTCAAAAATTTTTCGAATCGGGTGCACTAGAATTGACTGCGGCTACCTATTTAGAATAGTTACAACAGTTACTCAAATTCGAACACCTTTCAATGATGATATTGTGGCTGGAAAAAATATATCCCTTTTCATTTGGGTAAACTTAATTTTTTTGTAGTTGACTATTGTCCTTATCGGCTATAATCGAGAAAAAAACACCTGTTGTACACTGTGGATTTTTAGCAGATATCCACCAGAAGGTAGCCAAAGACCAAAATAACAATACAATAATAGTTATTTGTGATACAAGTATATACAGTAGATGATTTTGATCCGAGTATGATGTTGGCAGCACGAGCCAAAGGCGAATGATGCAAATCACACGAGTATCAATTACTTGCTATATATACGTTGTGTCATAAACTATTTTTTGAAACACCCCCTACCCTTAAGAAACAGAACAAAAAAAGGTTTAGATAAATAAATATTTTTGCCATTAGGAAACATATAAGCGCAAACTATCACTCTCTTTTTAGCCAGATTATGTGGTGTAGTGGTTGAGGTGCCAGCCCTCCAATAGCGGTGTCAAAGACCAGTGTATAAAATGACGCATGCGCCAAAGACAATGTAAAAAGTAAAGATCGATGTATAGAGTAAATACTTTACACATATACCTATTCTAAGTGGTTCTGAAATCGCCTACTTTATACATCGTGAAGGTGCGTATAAAAATGAAGTTATAAACAAGTGTTGCAAAAAATAAAATGTGCAACTGTGACAATAATTTTGGCCATCATTCACATCATTCGAAGAAATAGGTATAGGTATTAGTTTCAGTAATTATGTAAGAAAAACTGCTAGAATAATTTTTTGCCCTTCGCCCGCCTCCTTCCATCGCTCCCAAAATCGACAAAATTGCGCCTTTCATTTTTTACCGAGAGCTCAGAATCGCTAACCAGTAATTACTGGCTAAATTCGGAAGCTAGTGCTAGATTAAACAAAAAAAAAAAATAGAAAAAAGTAGCTGGTTGTACTACCTGTAACGGATGGATGATACCACATAACCACATTATAGTATTAAATATATAAACGCTTGTTTTTTAGTTCTTTTGAATTTGCCGAATCATTTTTGTTTTATTCGAGTGATTAAATTAATGACATAGTCGTCATTAAAGTGTTTCAACCACTATTTTTAGTTCCTTCGCACATATAAAAAGTAATTTGTAACCAACATGGAGCAATATATCACCTAAATATACCCACAAATAAAACAAACAAAACTTTTTTTGCATTCGCTCGATTTTTAGCGAGCCAAAGCAAAGTAAGAGAACATAATTAAATTTTTAATTATATTTTAATGGCAATACATAATAATTAAGTCAGGAGTTTGGTATCCACCAACTTACCTGAATTCTGACTTCTACGACTCTTACGAGGAACAAATAAATGGTGATTCGGTGTTTTTGTACGTTGGATAAAATTTAAATTTCTGTTTTCAATTCAACACTATTGAGTCATGAAGCATAGGCAAGGCTAGAATAAAACTTGGGGGTACTCGAAGTTCTATCATTATTTCCTCAAAAGAAAAAAAGTTGAATTCTTGTTTTTTTCTCAACAGTATATTTTTTAATAATTTCTGCTAAGGGGAAGCCTTCCACCTAGTTTCAAGGGAGAGTATCCGCTCTATGTTTTTCCTCAGATTTGCCTCTGCCACAAGGTTGTTATTCATTTATTGGGACTGACTGGCTGATTTGATTTTTCTGTAGGAGATTATAGCCATCTAGCGGTGAGCAAACTAATTACCTACTCCAAAACTCTTTGGCCATTACACAGAATGGGTTTTTGATTTTTAAATAGGCTAGGTTTTCTTTAGAAAATCTGCTTATTACGTTTGGTGCGGTACTAGTCCTCAGGGTTGGGGTGGGTACGTTTTTCGTTTCATAACCTCATTAAAATTTTTGCACCAATAACTCAAATATATATACATATATATATTATATAGATAGATAGATAGATAGATAGATAGATAGATAGATAGATATAAGTCAATTTCTTGTTCACACGGTAGAGGTCGTAATTTTCATCCTATAATCACAAAATTTAGCACGAGCATTTGTACTAAGCCAATAATTAGACCTATTAATTTTGGTGCGGATTGGATGGACGCTACTTCCGGAACCACCATTTTTGTTTTTATTTTAGTTATAAAATTCCCAATTTTGCCCCAATAGCCACGGAATTTGGAATAAATATTTATTATAATTTACTGAGGTAAGTTACCAATTTTGGCGTCGATCGACCGGACGGTTGGAACCATATGTACGAAATCTGAAATAAATATTCGTTATAATTAAATTGTAGCATGCTTTCAATTTTGGTGTGGATCGACCGGACGGTACTTCCGGGAAAGCTTTTTTTTTCTTCTTTTTCTAATTTGCATGAACTTGTTTTTTTTACAAAAATTAACCACATGTTTATGTTTTTTTTTTTTTTTGTTGTAAATTTATTATATCTTTTTGGTTTTATTTTAAATTATATGATTATGCACCATATTTCATCTTAATTTATTTTTTATTTTTTCAAGAACTAATGCTTTTGAATTTTACATTGTCTAATATTTTGTCAGCAGCTAAAACATTTCATACAATTATAACATACCATTAACACATATAAACTTAATAACAATTAATGTGACCATCGAAATTCATAATTTTTTTTCTTGAAAACCAAATTTTTCTTGCAAGGCTTACCGCGCTAGTGTTTTCATGTTTATAATCAGTGAAAAAACGCGTTTTTTGAAATTTCCTGCATAATTCTTTGCAATTAGCGATTTTATTATGGTAAACATTTTGTGGATGAGGTTTACAGGGTGTACTGGTTCACTGGTTTAATAACTGGCCTTAAAATCGAAAGGTTTAACGTTCGAGACTGGCCACTGTCATGTTCATGACCTAAAATGGCGGTGTGTTTAGTTTAGTTCAACCGATGCTACCACATATGACAGGAAAATTAATGACCACTGCGCACCGTAGCACGACCACCCCTTCTCAGAACATCAATGTCAAAAATGACTACACGTGACGGGAGCCAAATAAATAAAAAAAAATGGTTGATTTATTTCATAACTTTACCAAAAAAATCAGAGAATAACGTTTCAATTAAATTTCATGGGTAGTCCTTAATTCAGAGACAAGGAACCGGTGAAACCGAGCTTTCTCCAAATAAGGGCTTCCACCATAAAACAAAAACTGATAAAGTACGATACGGCAGACATGGAAGTGAAACTCCATCCTCGGAGACTGCTCCCATTCCAACGAGATCAAGCAAAAAACAGTTAACATACTTCATCATGTTATTCATTCGTCGAATTAAGTCACAAAACTAATACACTAATTCAAGCCCTAAATTTGATGAGCATTTGGTAGTATGTTCGATCAAAAATTTTGCACGAAATATTTCAGCAAGAGGCGATGAAAATATCATAAAATAATAATAGCAAACATATAAAATTAAAATGTAGAAATCGATTTCTATAAAATTTTGCTTTTATTCTTTCAACATTTCTATTTTTTATCGAATTTCCGAGTAAATTTGAATGATTCATCAACTGTGAGGTAAGTCCTCCGCTTCCAGCAAAGCAAAATCTGGCCCTGCCTATACGAGGAGGGAAAAAAACCAAGGTCTTCAAAGGAAAATTTCACAAAAATCTAGTTTTATTTTAGCAAAAAAAACCTAATTTCTCGGGTAACAATGACTTCGAGATGTGACACAGCTCCAGTCAATCGAAGACACATCAAAAATATAGCAACTTATCAGAAACAAGAAAATAACTTCAAAAGGCACGTCAAAAAATATCGAAAAGTGTTTCCGTCGGCATTAGTCACAAACGTGATTTCTGCTCATTTAAATATTATTGAAAAAGTGAAAAATCAATGTTTTTCTGCTGTTAGTGGCGACCCTCCCCGTGAACTCTCTGAGCATGAGGGTTAGTATTGAGACAAACGGACAGTTTTATCACCAAACAAAAATGAAAACTCATCGTAAAGGTATATCTCAGCAACCAAACACATTTGCCACAGCACTTCTGCTTAACTCGGTTTGTCAATGACGAGAGTATGACCAATTCACCTGGGACACCATTGTACTGCACACTCACCCACCCCTCAAACCACATCAAAATAGATAATAACAAAGCAAACAATAATCCTGACAGCTAATGCAGATTTGATGGAATAAACGACGCTTGACCATCGGGTAGTCGTAAAAATTTACAATTCGTTCGTCGAAAATACCCAAAATTTTGACGTTAACAATGCATCGAGTACGGTGTGTTCAGTCATAAAACGTAGCCTACAGACGTTTACACACTTGGCATTATGTATGTGTTTCTCATTATACTATATCCATATAACTAGCACCGAGTCACGCTGCAATATCCATTTCATTATGAATGAAGACACGCGCGTGAATTGGACTGTACGAGTACCTATATTTACTGAAGGGTCCAAGTAAATCTTGGGCTTCGATAATAGACGCTCTCCCATTACATCTGCATAGACGGATAAAATTTAAAACATAGTATTTCGTGTTAACCAGCGCCCGAAACTCATCACTAGCCAGTCCATAGGGTGGATTTTCCATTGGGAGGGGGAGACGGAGGTGCTGTAAAAGAGCGAATCTGAACATTTGTCGTTGTTTCGACTGTAAGTATACAAACTGAAGCAGGCAAAACCACCACCACAACGTATTCGTCTATCATTACCTCAACCAGGGATGTGCTGCTCCGGAGCTGTTTCGTTTGAAGAACCAGCTTTTTTAAAAGAGCTGGTTCCTGAAACTGCTATGGTGTGATAAAGTCTACTCCCTACTCTTTTCTACTCCGATGCTCCAAAGACCAAAACGAATTTTTTTCAGTTTTTTCTAACGCTGGTTTTGTTATCAACGGCTAAACTGAGTTCGTATCAATTGCCATTAGCCATTGCCATCTCATACAATCAACGATAACGAGAGAAATCACGAAAAAAAAAATGTTTATCGTAGAATTCTGAAATTTTTATGAGTTGTTGGAATATGTTAGCTTAAAATTCAATGGAAATTTCAGCTCAGTCGCACATTTCATTTTCGAGAAATTGGTGAAATTCCGCCAACTCCTCAACTAGATTGAATCTTTGTCATCTTAATTACTCAATCTGAATAGAATTTCAGAAATATCTCGACCACTAAATGTAAGATTGAGATGAAATTTTTCGAAGATATCGAGATTATGTTAACTAAGTATCTGGTGAAAATTTAGCTAACGAAATACAGGTGAAATTCTGCAATTAAATTTAGGTCATATTTACATAGGCATTCCATATAATGAATGTTATCGAGAGGAATTATGAGAGAACTGTTAGTTGTAGAGATCTGAAATTTTCAAATAATCTTCAGCTAACATACTACAATATCTCATAAAAATTTCAGCTCTCTGCAATTAACAATTCTCTCGACAAATTTCATTGCATGGAATGGCAAATAATTGAATTTCAACAATATTTTGAAAACAAAATAGTTATATGAATTCAACCAAATTTTCACAGAATCGTTAGCCAACATATTATACATATCACCCAATTTCTGTTGATAATTTTCACTATATTGAAGGGAAAAAGGGATACTACTTCTTCATAGCATGAATATTGACAGATGTACTGCTTAGTCTAACATGGTTAGGGTTAGACTCATTCTTGGTTCAGTGGTTTTCATTTTAAATGAATATGATGGAGAAGTTTCGGAGTAGGGAGCAGATTGAAAAACAGGAGTAGGCGAACAAGGTTCCACAAATGAACAATTTTGCTCATCACTAGTCCTCAACACCGTACGACTCATTTGAAAAAAAGTCAAAACATTTAGGTGGGTACATCAATGTGATGTTGAATATTTGTGGAGAAAAAATCTCAATTCATTTATTGGCACCTACGTGTTATCATACATCAGAGTAATTGTCTCTGAAACTTTCACTAAAAAAAAAAAAAAATATACCTATTATGATAACCTAGCACTAATACAGAGGCCTGACATGTTATACTAGCCGGCACAACATGGAACCAGGGAAATTGAAAAGGGGATAATGGTGTCGTATATTTCAAAAGAGAAAAATAAAATTTTATGATGGTGGTATGCCGCATATCTTCATATATTGTGTGTGCAGCTATACACACTTAATGACGAACTTATTGTGTTCATTACCGCCGTCGTATACGTATACACTTTGTAGTCGGCACATTAAATGCTCAAATAATTGTTCGGACGTTACGTTACATTTTACGCCTTTTTTTTCCCTTTTTTTCCTTTCCGATTTTGTTTCATTTTTGAAACATCATCGTCGTCTCAATTTAATCGGGGCGACGATGGGTCAAGAGAAAAATGCAAGGGAAAACCGAGAGATGAAGACATCATTTTCGGGATTAAATTCCACTTTGAACGACGGTTACGACGTGGACATTAAAAAATAAAAATAAATGAAAGAAAAGAAAGAAAAAGAAACTAACGCAGCAGCAGCTCCATTTAAAAAAATACGTTTTCAAACAGCAGAAAACTAATTACCAATGAAACACCAAGCTAAAAAGTTGGAAAAATATCATAATTGATGAATTTATTAAATTTTGTTACCGTTGGCCTAAAATTACACTGATTAAAAGTATTACCTTTTTCAAAAACGAAACAAAAATGAACTTTATGGAAGTACCAACCGGTCGATCCGCATCACAACTGGTAGTATGTTAAAATAAACTATAGTGAAATATTTGTTAAAAATTTCATGGCTATTGGTTCAAAATTAGGCATTTTATAGCCAAAATAAAAATAAAAAGGCGATACCGGAAGCCGATCCACACCAAAATTAAAAGGTCATGTCCTTGGCTTAGTTTATTATTGTTCGTTCTAAAATTCATGACTATCGAACAAAAATTTGCGACCTGTTCCGTGGGAATAAGAAATCTGTTTAATTATGTACATAAATAATTATATGATTTGAGTTTTTGGTACCAAAATTTTCCTCGAGTTACGAAACGAAAAACGATACCTATCCCACCGCAGGTCGTTTCATGGCATCAACTTTCATAGAAAACCTACATAAAAATAATGATACTTACTTGAATATTAACGGAAATTAAGAAAAATTAAAAAATCCTAATGATTTAAATTGAAAAAAATAATAACTTATTTTGAAGTTGAATTCATGATTCTTCACTAACGACACGCTTAGATTTTGACATGGATATGTCCTATGGCCGAGGGCTTTACGAAATTTTTCACATTTAACATTCGATTTCTGTAAAGGAGACAATGATGACGTCATAATTATGTAATTAGAAATTTCAAGGGCAGGTCGAGGGCGCTCGGGTCATACGAAGAGGACACATTGGGCGACCTCTGTCTCTGGCAAAAACAAGACAATAAGTACGCTCTGTAAAGCCATAAATTGACTCACTGTTTTTCCTGCAAAAGGAATATATTTTTCTTAATTTAACAGAATCCACCATTTTTCGAAAAGTAGAGTATTTTTTTTCAGTAACTGTGACACCAGCCACGTAGCCCCTCCAAAATTTCTTCACTGCAAAGATCTTAATACATAATAATTATAAAAAATATAGTCGTTAAGTCGGCTCCAACGGTAGTTCTTCATAAACCCAATAAAAATGATGAATGTATATCGACGCATGTGGGTCAATATTTTTCTTCTTTCTTATATTCAAATCATTACGACGTTTCGACACGTTTGAAGGGATAACGTGACTTACTAAAATTTGCGAACACTTCAAAAACATACCGAGTATCCATATATTGAAGTTTTATTACACATATCCAATTCTTCCAAACACATCAATCACAAACACAATTACTCAAAACTGTTTTCGTTTTCTTTCAAAGTTTTATGAAATTAACCAATTTCTCCCGTTTTTTCCTCGCTTTCTGTTTCTTTTTTCATTTTTTTTCCAACAGAAATTTAGCAGCCTGGCCATCTTTACTCAGCGTCGGAGTGATATTTGACGTCTAACTGGGGGTAGAGAATGGCTGGGATTCGGGGGCTGTAAATAGTCTCCTAGCATAAATTTTTCACATGCGGTAGCAACAACTGAACCAAACATCGAACTGAACCAGAAAAATGACGGCAGCTGGCTCCGAATCTCGCCAAAGCCAAGCACCAAACCACTCCGCCACCAAAACCCCGAATTCTCTCTTTTGAAAAAGTGTCTTAAAATATTTTTGCACCATCATCATCACTACGTATCTCAAAGCTGATGCTAGGCGGCTTTGTTAGAGAGGACAAATAGGATTCTTGAAGGGCAATACTTTTTGACCCTAAAATTATTCGAATTTCAATTTTTTCTGAGATAAGAAATTCAAGTTGAAAATGAAACGCATCAATGTAAGCTAGCTATTTCATAGGTTTCGTCTTTGGGTTTCAGGGGCACAGCGAAGTGGGTATATGGGTGTTGAAACATTCCCGCCACAGAGTCAAAAAAAAAAAACCAGTAACCCACCTCAGTAATGGCTAACGAACGAGCATTCGCAAATTTAAGATGACCGAAAACCGCCCCACAGAATTTTGACTTAGCTACGCGACTGTTAGGTTTCGTATCGTAATAAATATGCATGATTTACCCATAAAATACAACACATAAACCAAAATTATGGCTAAGGGTAGTAAACGACGTTGCTGGGGGCCTTGGCTCCCGGCCACAAGCTCTTATGTATCTACGTACTACTAGATTCTTTAACACAGTAAACTTATGTTATCGGTGCGTACGTTATTCAATGAGTTCTCACTTAATCTAGTCAAAAAAATAATAATTTCAACGTATCCTATTTGAAAAATGACATAAACCAAGGCCGATTTTAGGGGGCGATTTCGAGTATAATCTTCCTAGCGTAAAAAAAAAAAAAAAAAAAAAAAAAAAGACAAAGAGAGTCAATTAAAAACAAAATAGCGATGCATCATTGCTTATTTGGGGGAGGAGCGTGCTACCAATTGTAAGATGCGATTCGATCTTTCTATTCCCCTCACCCTAAAAAAAAAAACGAACTTAAAATCGAGCCTGGGACAAATTATTTGAACAATATCACAGGTTTGAATACATCAACGTTCAGTTTAACGATTTTTTCAAATTTCTGGGACACATGATCGCCTCCGGCCACCATTATTTCGCCTAAGCTTACCTACGTTTGACACGAGAATGACGTAAGGTACGAATGAAAGTAAGAAAATGTGCGGCGAAGAGGTGCTCAGCATAGCTATAGCAGTTAAGCGATCATAACCACCTTAACGTTTTTCGTTCTCTTTCTCCAGCCATAGCGTAAAACTAACTTACTGATCATTCAACGTGGTACGCGACGAAAATACTTTATCCGAGCGCTAAGAAAACATATGGTTTTCAAACTTGGGGTTGAATTTATCACTTTCCATCCCCAAATTTACGCGGGCGAATACGCGCATAGGCTGCCATAGGAAACAAGAGTCATTTCTGGTTTTGAATAAGATAGGTCAAGTTCGTAACCCGTGTAATTTTTCGATGTCGAAAAAAAGTAGGACGTGCTTGCAACCCCATGCTGAAGATATATGGTATTATAAATAGGCGCTGCAAAGGTGTAAGTGTATACACAGACTATAGGTTAGTAACCATTATATACATACACAACATAAAAACTGCATTGCATTGTGAATAAACAGACGTCATCGCTCGAACAAAATTCGCTTAAGCCACTAAAATATTTATTTCAATTTTTTCGCACGCTTTTTTTTTTTTTTTTTTTTTTGTTCCGTCCTCATCCTCAATTAGTCACTTTGTCCTCATAATCGTGGGTAAAACGTTCGGCAAACCGTTACATGCGTGTACGAATGTGTATCCTATACGTGTACGGTATATTCTTTTGTATTGGTTAAACAATTATACCTATATTACCGCTTATAAAATCTTAATCTAATCTAATAAGTAAACATACCAGCGACGATGACACATAACATGCAAACGCAAACAAAAATTCGTAAAATACACGAATTATTTCACGGAATTCAAAACGTTTCGCAAATGTTAAAAAAAATTCTGACAGAAAAATGGTAAAAAAGTATTCGAATTCCTTGCCTACCAGCCAGGGTTAAGTATGACGTAAGTAGGAATAGGTTGTGCACATAAAATGAAAGGAATTAAAGAGGGCATCATCTATTTTGTTAAAACCGAACTTTTTATAAAGGTTTTCGAAAAAAATCTACGTACTAAAATTGATCTGATATTAGGATGCAGGGTTGAGGGTAGGTTCGTTTTTCATCTAATGACACCACGGAACTTTTGGCATCATTAGTAGAAATGCATACTATACACACTCGTTTCTCGTTGACTATATATACCATCATAACCAGACTGATAAATCAATGTTAAATTTTTTCCACCAAACTTGGATCCGAGAAATAGATCCCACCAACAGGTTTTGCTGCTGTTGTGTGATCCCAGTTTGAAAAAAGAACAAAAAGGTAGATGACCATTCACGTTTTCTTTTGTGTGATGTAAACAAAACTTTTTTCAAAGGGTTTTGATTTCTATTGTCTGCAGCAGCCAACTCTTCAGTGTATAGGTTTTTTATGAGACCTTATAAAAAAAAGAAGTAGTTGAAGAACAATTTGGAGAAATATTTGTAAAAAAGTGAAGATCTGTACTACTAACGCACCATTGTGATTTAAAAACAAACTAGATTTTTGGTGGAAAACTTCTCTATTAGGTATGGTAGTCTATATATATTCAGTCAACGGTAAGAAGATATAGGTCAAAATTTTTATCCAATTATTTTGGAGTAAACTTATTTGGATCTAGTCAAGAATTATACCTATTGTTTTTGGTCCAGATCAGTCGGATGATATGTCCGATACATATTATGTTCTTTTTTTTTGGAGCCTTAATGGTTCTAAAATGGATAATTCTTAATAAATAGGCACGAATTTCGGTACAAACATCGGTATAATATATTTTAATATTCTGCAAAATTTGGTTTCAATCAACCGAAGGGTTCATCCATAGAAGTGATCTGAAAAAATCTCAAAATATTGCTATCAGAAGAGAAGATAAATTCCAGATAAACCAAAAAATCTGTTCGGAAAACAGAATTTCTTTCATTTCATTTACTAAGCATAATCATTTAGAAACTCGGGTGCATTTTTTATAACTTCACAATAAAATTTATTATGAATTTTCTTGAAACTTCATTTTAACCGTATACCAACCAAATTTTTATCCATCATTCTGCCAGACACTTTTGATTTTTCGGTTTTTTTTCCTATATATTCATTTATTTACTTATTATTTATTCATTTAGTTTTATTTGTCTATGAAAACCTACATTTTCTAGCGCTGGCTTTCTGCGCAAGTTTTTCAAATTGTTTTCAATATTCACGGCTCTTCTCTTTTAAACTTTTAGGAATCTGTCGGTTAAAAGAATAGCAGATTTTATTTCGTGTACGTACCAATAAGTACGCAAAATGGTACAAATGTAAAAAATAATAAAATTTGAAATATTTCGTTCTTTCACTTTCGGTGCCAGAATCTGCGATAATAATAACTATCGCAACGGATCAAGTTCGATTTCAATTAATAAGCAATTTGTCACAAAAAAACATTAAGAATTCTATTTTTCAATGGCTCAATAAATTTGATCATATAATCAGTAGCTTCAGGCTAAAGTATAGAATTTTATTTCAAAGATGAAGAGGGGGAGATGCTGGGCGAGAATTTGGGTTCGAATACTTTCTTTTCGATTTTCGGCAATTTTGACTGGAAATCAGCACTTGTGATCTATAATATTTTCGATCGTATAAAAGACCAATAACCTTAGTACCTACATCGATTTTTTTAATTTTTAAGAATTCTGCGAGGAAAAAGGTTCCAATCTTCCAAACACTTTGTACATTGGTATTGGAGGGTCTCACGAAAAGGGTGAAAAATTTAATCTTTCATGGTGATCGACCGTTTCACCATGCTTTTGGTCCATTTAATGTAGCTTGTAGCAGAGTATTAGTTAGAAATTTTCAATCAAGGAAGACAAGTACCGTCGATGTGCGAATTCGCTGATGTTGATACAATAAAATAGTTTCTTTTGAAGAGGAACCCTGATGACACAACGAATCCATAGAAAAAGACCAACTGAGACCTGGATTCCTTTTAGAAGAATATTTTCCTTTATTGTGTGCGAGGGAATAGGGCATTAGTAAGCCGAGAGCAATTAGTCACGAATTCCCAAAAACGAACAACTCCTTGACCGCAGACTCACGGGTAGGCTAAGTAAATTTCACAAAACTCTCCCAGTCACTTCCCTCAACCATCATTTATTCACAAATTGCTAAAGCAAAATTCCAAAATAACTCAGCTTAGATTCTGGATCTTAACACGATTGTTTCAGCAACTCTCTCGAGTAACTGCATCCTACGTGTTACATGTCGCCAATGTTGAAAATGTTGTTCATTTATTTATTTTTTATTTACTTTTATTTATTTACTTATTTATTTACCCTTTTTGTTTTTGTTACAGACTGATCACATAAATAACATGTTAAAAGTCAGTTTAAAAAAATATGCTTTCACAAGTACAAATCGTGTGCAGTGAAACCTAGCGATCTCTATTGCACTCACACAGAAACAGATAACCTAACTCGCAATAGCGATCTTGCACTCGTATTCTAGAACGTTTCTCAACGTTAGGTAAGACTTAAGTACTTGTTCGGCCAGGTTTATCCTATACTTATACGTGGGAGTCACAGATAAAATATTACTTAAGTAGCGAATCTTTACTTAAGTATCTTTCTAGAATACGGGTGATAGTGTTTTGGTGAGATTTTACCGGCAAACTCGGTCGTATACGACCCAACAACAAAGTCTAAATTCTGTTCCCAAACTGTCAATGAGTCTAATAAAAGCATATTAAAATTAAATTACCACATAGGTAAAAGCTGAATAATTAAAAAGTTTGAGAATTCAGTTATGGTACGAAACAGAAATAATTTTTGTCAGTTAATCAACTAATCGTTAAAATTGGAACAGAGCACTTCTTTGAAACAGGTTATTACTTTCAAGATTGAAATAAAAAAGGAATTTTGTCGGTCAAATAAAAAAGGAAAGGCAAATGTTTTTCAAATAAGCATTAAAAACGCAAAAAAGTCTCCCCATACTCCGAGGTGCTTGTGCTTAAAATGTAACTCAATAATAACGAAACTTTCCTCATTAAAATCTATTTTTTTATCATACCCTTTTATTCTACTCACTCATTTTATTGAAGTACACCGGATGACCAACTTCAGCGCTGCTTTCACGTGTTGCGACACACGCACACATATACTTATAACCGTTTTTATTAGTTGTTTTTTCAATTTTTGTTTCTTTCTGTCTCAGAAAAAAAGTGAGAAATTTTATTTTCTTTTTCGCGTTTATTTTCTTCTTCAAATAAAAAAAGGGTATTTTTTAAAAACTCATTTTTAACCTAACCTATTCATTACTTTGATTAATTTTTGGTTCCTTGGAATAATTTCTACTTCTTCAAATTTGGCCATAATAACATTCATAATTGCTGCTTGCTTCTTTTAACTATAGGAGCTTAAAACGTATATTTTTTCGAAGATTTTTCATAAAATTTTCGTTTCACATACCCGTTCCGGTGAACACTTCGAAACTCGAAACAATAATGTAAACAACATTTGAATCTGATCTGAAACTGCAATAGATATCTACAATGAGTTGTCAATCATCTTTCAATTGTCACGTTACTGTATTTTGCCGTCTGTCCTGTGGGCGTTTTCTGAAAATATTGGTAAATATGTTTCGATAAACATCTTTCATATCCAGCTTCCTGTCAAAAAGATTTGAATCATTGGTTACAAATGGAAGAGAAACACCGAACCTTACTTAAACATTTGGATGACATTTCACACTTCGAGCATGGTCTACTTGCTTATAAAAAAGTTAAGACAGTCAACAAAGGCCAGTAGTGTAGCCAATTGATTTATTATTATTATTATTATTATTATTATTAAAGTATTGTGTTCTTATTATTGTTGTGGGGACAATACTCGGATGAGGTAACAGGGGCTCGCACCCCTCGATGACAGTCTCCGCCCAAAGGCTGGCAATAATCGTCTTTATGACGTTAAAAGAATTTACACTGGTGCGTTTGTATGTTCGTACCTGTACGTACGTACAGGTAAGATCATTGCACAAGCCGAGATCAATTACCAGATAACGATCTTAGTGATGTCACGGCCCGGTACCAAATGCGCTGCGTCGTTTCTTATCACCTCGACAGAGGCAAGAAATGACGTAACACATGACATAATTATGTACATGTACTTATGCATGTGTGTCTGTGTGCGTGTGCCAAATTCTGTATATAAACACTCAGAACCGGCTCAAACATTGCCAGTGTTCGCTGAGGATTTGGCTCACCCATACTTAATTGTATGAAGTGGCAGAATACGCAAATACTGTTGAAAACCTTCTAGTGTGAATATCTCTCACGACAAGGTATTCCACAGTGGTGACCCCGACGTGATTTTTTGGCTACGTCGTGGGTGTCTAGGCGCGTTGCGCTAATTCTAAAACTAGGCGCGGTGCGCTGGCGAGTTACTCGCTTATGATACAAATTTTTTCACAGACCTAGACACCTTTGGCTGTCAAAGCAGAGGTATAACTTTGAAAGTGGGAAATTAAACCCACCCTCCCAAATCTATTTGCCTTAAGGGAACCAAAAGAAGTAGACCTGGAGGAACAAAGTTACCCTCATCCGCCAACTCCTCCAGCTTTGACAAGAGAATCTGAAGTCTTTGAGACTCCGAAGTCTTTGAGACTCCAGAGAAACAAAAACAAATCCGGAGGCCAGAAGCCTTGCGTTTGGGAGCTGTTGTCAACCCAAATGAGACAACAGCTCGCACCCTCAGAAGTGGTCGTCTTTTGAGCCAAGACTCCGACCCTTCGATCCCTGACCAACAACCAATGGAGTCTGGTGGAGCCTTTGCCAGAAGTAACTCAAAAGAGACACAGCAAATTACAATGTCCAACACAAATGGAAATGGAAATACGACAAACCCCTGAGACAGGTGGAAGTGGTCAGCCACAGCTGACTCCCAAAGTGCTTGTGCAGCTACTACAGCTGTTGCAGATGCAGAATCTGCAGAACCCTGCAATCCAAAGGTAGAGGATTGAGATTCTAGAATTTTTGCCAAATGAGGTAGAACTCTGGTTGACTAACCTCGAAGGTCGTTTCAAAACAGAGAACCTACAGAATGACCCGAAGTACACACACATTTGCAGCGGCATGCCCGCAGAAATAATACGCCGCATTCCGGATATCATGGAATGCCCTTCGGCGGAAGCAGACAAGTACAGTTGGGTCTGCAGGAAAATTCGTAATGTGTTTGGTAAGACCCAAAACCAGATAATCAATGATGTCATGGGGGGAATGAAGATGGGGACGATAAACCCTCCATCTTCATGGCCAAATTAAGACAAAAGGCCGATAATATCATATCGCCATCGGTCATTGGGAACCAGTTCTGCAAACAACTGCCCCAAAATGTTGTGCAGTGCCTGGCAGCTGTGGGTACCACGGTAATCAACAATTCCGAGGACCTAGAATTTTTGGCAAAGAGTGCCGATAGTGCACTAGAACATTTGAGATCAACATCCTCGATTTGTGCAGTATTGGCAGAGACTGGAAAACTAGCTCAGCTTAGAGCCCAAATAGCTCAGCTGACTAGCAAAATAAAGAAGAAGAGTAACAATAATAACTCAAGAAATGGTAGAAGTAACAACCGCTCAAAAAGCAGGAGCAACAACAACAGAAATAATGACAGAAAATCCAGGTCTAGAGACCGAAAGAGCAATTCTACCAGGGGTCAGAGTCCAACTCCCTCTAGAAGAACATCATCCCCCAAATCCCGGTTTCAGAATTGGGATGATAAATCCTTCTTCTTTCACAATGGATTTGGTGTGGAGGCCACCAAGTGCAACAACAGATGCCAATGGTGGGGAAAAACATACAATAAGCCGTCAAACTAAAAAGAGGGGTTGTCCATACGGCTGAAGATCCCTCAAAAAAGTATTCACGCTGCCTGTTCATCAAGGACAGGACAAACAGGAGACGTTACTTTACAGACTCAGGTGCTGACTTGAGCATTTTGCCAGTAAGTAAAAACCAAAAGGCATTTCCTCCAAAATACTACCTCCGAACTGTGAATGGTCAAAACCTTCCAGCTTACGGAATAGAATCCAGCAAAGTAAGAATTGGTTTGCGAAGAGACATGACGTGGTCCTTCACAATTGTGGACGTTCCAACTCTGATCCGGGGGGCAGATTTTCTCGCGCACTATGGCCTAGTCATTGACCTCAAAAATGTAAATATCATAGACAATAATACTGATCTATGGGTTGAAGGCAAAACGCTAGCGTACCAATTGGACACCAACATATCCAGCTACACTAAAGTCAACGAACAATTCCTACGGATTCTGTCTGACTATCCTGGAGTCACTCAACCATCGATTCGCAGGCATCCAACCTATAAACATGACACCGTTCTTTACATAGAAACTAAAGGACCACCTTGCCATGCCAGAGCCCGCAGCCTACTGCCTGATAAACTCAAAGCAGCACGGGAATACTATGATCGCATAATAGGGGAAGGCATATGCCGCCCCTCGAAAAGCTTATGGAGTTCCCCGATCCACATGACCAAAAAAGCGAGTGGAGAGTGGCAAATTGTTGGAGACTACAGGGCCTTAAATGCAAAAACAGTTCCTGATCGCTATCCAGTCCCAAACATAATGGACTTCAACGCGAATATGAAGGATAAAACGATGTTCACAAAAATTGACATCAACTGGGCATTTCACCAAATTCCAATGGCTGAACAGGACATTCCAAAGACAGAGGTCATAACCCCCTTTGGTCTATTCGAATACCTTTGAATACCATTTGGACTCCGTAATTCTGCACAAACTTTCCAGAGATTCATCAATGGACTGTTTATGGATTTGCCATTTGCCTATGCATATTTGGATGACATATGCATTTGCTCAGAAGGTGGTGAGCAACAGCACGAGAAGAATGTAAGAACCATCGTACAGCGTATACACGCTGCTGGACTTACCATCAACATTGGAAAAAGTTTATACAAACAAACCAAAATTGACTTTCTCGGCTATCAAGTCTCGACCAAAGGCATTTCCCCTCTGAAGACCAAGGTAGAGCCCATATTGAAATTCCCAAAACCCTCAAACATTGCAGAACTCAGATGCTTCTTGGGGATGGTGAATTTCTACAGACGTTGCATTAAAAATGCTGCAGCTGAACAAAGTAAGCTGTTTGCATTGATCAAAACAAATAAAAAGAAAGATAAGACTCCACTCAATTGGACAGAAGAAGCTGAAAAAGCATTTGAAAATATTAAAGAAACACTGGCAAATGCAACTCTGCTAGCTCACTCAGACAAAAGTCTGCCGTTATGTGTCGCAACTGGAATATTTGCTGCGTTGAAGCATTTCAGGCACTAATTAGAGAGTAGATGTTTCACTGTGTATACAGATCATAAACCCCTAACACATGCCTTCACGCAAAAGACAGAACCAGCTTCTCCGAGAAGAGCTCGACAATTGGACTACATAGGACAGTTGACTACAGACATCCAGTATATAAGTGGAGAACTCAACACTCCAGCTGATGCTCTTAGTAGGATCGAAGCCATCTCGGCACCGTCTCAATTACCTTACACTGAAATAGCTAAAGAACAGTTAAGGGATGCAGAATTGCAAGAACTGTTGTCAAACAATGACACAGCTCTCAAATTGAGACAAAGGAAAATCCCTGGTACTAATGTTTTACTAACATGCGACATTAGTACAGGCACGAATATGCCATTCTTGCTGACAAAGTATCGCAAATTGGCTTTCAGTAGTGTGCACAATCTATCGCACCCTGGACCAAAATGCACTGCTGGATTAGTAGTATCAAGATTTGTTTGGCCTCGAATGAAGTCCGACTGCAACAAATGGGCTCGAAGTTGCCTGAATTGCCAAGAGTCCAAAGTAGGAAGACACACTTGTTCGCCTCTCAAATCTTTCAAACAAACGGAGCAGTTCAAAACGATACACATAGACTTGGTGGGTCCATTACCCCTATCCCAAGGACACAGATACCTGTTGACGATGATCGATAGAGCAACTCGATGGCCAGAGGCAGTTCCTCTCTATGAGATGACAGCTCCGACAGTAGCTGCCAGGTTATACGACACCTGGATTGCCCGCTATGGCGTACCTGAAGTCATCATTACGGACCAGGGTTGCCAATTCGAAAGCTCGCTCTTCCAAGAGCTGTCTAAGAAGCTTGGTGCACAACACAATCACACCACAGCTTACCATCCTCAAGCAAACGGTAAAATTGAGCGATGGCACAGAGCTTTGAAAGCCTCCATCATGGCTTGCGACACCAAGAGATGGGTTGACATACTACCAACCGTCCTCTTGAGCCTTCAATCTGCTCTTCAAACAGACACAGGTCACTCTGCGGCGCAGTTGGCACTAGGCGAAGAGCTACGCCTACCAGGGGACTTTTTCACCCACTCGAAAGAAATTAGTGCCAAAATGTTCGTCCAAAACATATGGACTAATGCTAACAGCTTTTTAAAACAGGCAGCTCGTCATGGTCAACCAAAGATTTATGTCTCCAAACACTTGGCCACTACTTCTCATGTGTTTGTCAGAGACCAAAAAATAAGATCTTATGTTGGAGAAACCATACGCCGGTCCTTATAAGGTTGTATCACGAGGCGACAAGAATTTCGTGATACTAATCGCAGGTGAAGAAAAAACGATTTCAATTGATAGATTGAAACCTGCGTAAGTTATAAACGACGACAGAAAAATGCTCCAAAGAGCAACAAGGAAGATTACAGAAAGGAAAATTGAAGAAGAAAAACAGATCGCACAGTCCAATATCACACAACCACAAAAAGTTGAGGACAAACCGGTCGAAAAAGGTGATAAATCACAAAAATCACCAGTAGAAAAAGTAAAAATAAAGAAAACAGTGAAGTTTAGTGATGAGATTGTCAAAATACACTACGATCCATTGGCCCCCTTATGCCCACAAAAAAGAGGCAGGCCCCTTGGCAGCAAAAAGCAAAAAAAAATAGATTCCAACTCGAAAATCCGAGAGATTAGCAATGAGAAACTAAAAATATTCTCGAAAATTAATATAAGCTGCGAATTCTGCAAACTCGCACAAAAATACGCGCCAGAATCTGGGAATATTTATAACAAAAGAAATTCCGCAGATAAGCAGAGAAAAATGCGTGCAAATAAAATACGACACGAATAAACAAATACACGTGCGATACGGAAGAAAACATCGCAACGTGTTTCTATTGACAAACATTCAGATAACAAAATAGTCAATAGATTGTGACGTCACAAACGAAGAGTGCATTCCTTTGTGAGATTAAAAATTTCAAAAACACGAAAATTCAAACACGCTTAACTCTGCTTGTACTTAACAGATTTTGACAGGCAAACTTTTCAGCAAAAGAATATTTGATGCACTATCCTCTCCGAATATGTCTGAAATGAGATAACAACTTGGAATACAGCTGTGGTTGAAAAATATTCTCACAACGTTTTTCACTCGCTTTTCTGCTGTTAATCAAAATACGCCGAATTCTAACCAAACTCTCTACTATTTTTTCTTTTCTTTTTCCATGTATTTCTGTTCTTCTTCCTTATCATGCTGTCCCCAACTAACACGCCATTTTCAACCCCAGAATTCCAATTTGTAGTTCCACCTGTACCTCAGCCTGTGAAGACTAAGGAACAGATGGAACGAGAAAAGGAAATCAAAAGGATTGAAAATGAGTTGCTAATGGATATGACAATCGGCTGTGGACATCGTTAAGATGATGTCCACACCCCTCCCAGCCCTCATTTTGCCCCCAAAGTCACTGGACAAGACACCGAGAGTGGAGAACCCACCCTCGGAGTCCTCAACCCTGATGGCATTGGAGGTGAAGAGGCAACTCCCGGTGGAAGAGGTGCCTCAAACACGCCCTCCTCCCAACTTTGGTCTAGCCTACAGACCATCGGGGACATTGAACTCCCTGATGTTCAACCGGCCAAAACCAAAAACCCCGTCTGGTCCTCCACCTCCACACCATCCCCATCCTTACACTCGTTAGGCTCAACAAAATCGACCGCCTAGACGTAGGGGGCAACAGAGTCGAGAGACATGTCAGGCCCGATTCAACGCTCCGTAAGTTATCTTACGAGTGTGTGGGCGCTGTCGTGGGCTCGGCTCTGGCCAAATGGGAGAAAGACCAGAGACAGCAGTAGACTTGATAAGTTCCCCCAGGCACACAACTTATCATTTTTACAGTGCAAAAACTGGGGGGAGTAGCTGTGGGGACAATACTTGTATGAGGTAACAGGGGCTCGCACCCCTTGAGACAGTCGCCGCCCAAAGGCTGGCAATAATCGTCTTTATGACGTTAAACGAATTTACACTGGTGCGTTTGTATGTTCGAACCTGTACGTATGTACAGGTAAGATACATTGCACGGGCCGAGATCAATACCTGATAACAATCTCGGTGATATCATGGCCCGGTACCAAATGCGCTGCGTTGTTTCTTATCACCTCGACAGAGGCAAGAAACGACGTAACGCATAACATAATTACATACATGTACGTATGCATGTGTGTCTGTGTGCGTGTGCCAAATTCTGTATATAAACCCTCAGAACCAGCTCAAAAATCGCCAGTGTTTGCCGAGGATTTGGCTCTCCCATACTTAATTGTATGAAGTAGCAGAACAGTAAATATTGTTGAAAACCTTCTGGTGTGAATATCTCTCACGACAAGGTATTCCACAATTGTGTTTATCCAGTCATAAATAAATGTGAATAATTCAAATTGAATTTGGTCTTTATTTTGAGAATCTAGAGCATCTCAAACACCATAAATTTTCCTGAAATAGAATGAACTTCCTAATTTTGTACGATTAAAGTACAGAAATTTTTCTTTCAGTACCAATTTGTTTTCTTACTTATGAAAAGTTTTGCTCATTTCTCAATATTGCGTCTCTTATAGAATTCTAAAAAATCATAATATTTCAGGAATTGCTATTTTATAGTCTTGTCTCTACGTATGTTCACTCAAATCATGATTTAGAATCTAGAATCATTGGAAAACATGAACAATGAGATTTATTTTTACATTATAATTAGTATCATGACCTTCAAAAATAAAAAATACAAAATTGCGGTTATCGAACTGGTTTTCGTGAAAAAGACAATGGCTTAATTTTCTTACATTTTGGAATTTGCGATCATTTCATTGAAAAAGCATATAGAGCGTTAATTAAAATTTTTATAATTAAAAAAAAATTTGAACAACCTGGCGAAACCAAGATGGATTATTTGAAAGAGTGAAAATCAATGAACTGTTCATAAATAGGTCTAATAACGTAGTTTTTTTTCTAGAGCATTCAGGAAAACGCAAGAAAAGAATGCAGCCTTCATAGAGAGGGACAGAGGGCCTAAAATAACTCAGAGAGAACACGTATTTTGTTACGCGCGGGACGAATAATGAATTGCGTATTTTTTGTCTTGTTTTTAATTTTTAGACTAATTAGGTTAATAATTTATTTTTCTTCGGAAGTTCTCATGGTTTACATAGCGTAGAATAATTCATATCTACGCTAAACTTTTTCATGAATTGCGAAATCGTTTTTTGAAGCATTTGAGGTGCACGATAGGTTAGTGTTGGAAAATAATTAAATTTCTCATGAAATATAGGCAAAATTTAAGGTTTGTAACCAAAAATTAACCGCAGAAAAAAATGAAAGGGAATACTAAGTAGGTAAACAAAAACGACAGGCCTAAAATTAATATATACCCACAAATTAAGGAAGTCATTAAAAAATAGATAAAAAACGATAATTTAATGTAACTATATGAAGCTAACTGGGAAAATTAGTAAGTTATTGAAAATTCACTATCCACAAATGACTAGACCACTAAGCTATAAATAAATAAAACAAAATAAAAATGAAAAATAAAAAAATGGTGAGCTACGAGAAACAAAAACTGTTCAAACTTGCAAAGGAGTCGCTGTACACTTGGTACGATTACTATGATATCTAGGAGGCCAGGCTCGAGAACTCACAAGACATGGAACCAATCTGAAGTACAGATCCGAGTATTTGAATACAGCATAGGCATATGCAGCCTTCGTGTAAGCCAGTCAATCAATCATGGATGATTGATCCATCAGATAATTAAAACGTTACGTAATTGTGTTGCAATGTTATTTCATCAATTCGTGATTGTAGGACGCGCAAGCGTACAACTACAAACATTAACCTCGTGTGTATGGCGCTAGCCATTATTAAAAATAGGCGACTACTGTGGAGTAATCGCCCGTGTGCCAAAAGATTGTTTATTCCCACATATGTATGTGAGAATTGCCCACGCAACTGATTGGCGAGTGTGAAGCACATCCATCCACCACCTATCAGAAGTCGCCACAATGATATTATAATCAGGGCTGTAGAGAGGAGATTTGGGCCCAAGGAGAAAAACTTTATAGGTCCCTTAAAAATTGAAAATCGCATCTACGTGCTGGTGTGGTATCAAGAATTTATCTTGAGAAAGGTTTTATAATACCTACTAAGAAAGTCTATTTCGCCAGCGGAACGATCAAAAATTTTTTGTCAATGGTTTTTCAAACAGATTTTTCATGAAAATCTATTTATTTTTCTCTTTTTTTTTTGAGAGTTCTCGGCCCTTGAAAATCCTCCCTTCCCCGTTCTCGTAGGCCTGATTATAATCAAGGTATTTTAGGCTACACCAATGGTCAAGTTTAAACTTTATCTTCTTATTACATTAAGTATGATAAGACATATAGGTACAAAGCTTAAAAGCAATAAGCAACTTGGTAAGGATGAGTAGGCTACATCACACATAGCAGGTTGAGATGCGAATTTCAACGGTAGCTTAATATTCGTTTAGTATCAGTATCGAATTGAGTACTGTTTCACATATGTCAGCTGTTGAAGTAGCTAAGACCTCATCGAGTGAGTGATAGGTCGCGAAAAAATCAGCGTTTGTGAACCTCACACAATTCAATTTTATTTCATCCAAAGTTTTACTGTCGATCGCAGAAACACCGATAACACAATCTCATTCATGAGATGAACTGAAATGAAAGATAATTTCTCACGGAGAATTTGAAGGAAATTTGCTACTATTTCTTCCGCGGAGCTACGTGGGGAAGGATTAATATCATTTAATCTGAAAATTAACGAAAATACTTTCGTAGAAAGAATTGAAAATAATTACAAACAGCAGGTTTTCATACATGATCCGCTAAAAAGTATTTACTATTGGAAGAAAAATATGTTTTCATCGGTTTAAAATACCAACTTTGATCCGGAAAATAGGGAGAAAGAAATTACTTTGAAAAGTCTCTGAACCCCTGAACGAATCCAACTGAACCACAAACGTGGCCCAACTTTCAAATGACCAACGAAATCTTATTGAAGTTATGGATGGTAAATGATCTTGAAAATTATCTTGACCTGGAAACATGTTTCTTGAACCACCATAAATGTAAAGGGTAAGAGATTCAACTTACTTTTAATACTTCCACGCATCGTATTAGCGGGCATTTCTTGCGAAGTCTTACTGCACCTAAAATGGGTCCATCTTCTGAGAGCCTGTCAATAAACTTGATTCAAATTTTCTAGCTTTACATCAAGAATTAGAGTATAGACTAATGAGTTTCAACTATGCCAACGAGCATAATCTTCATATTTGAACGCTAAAGTTTCTTAAATAGTGTAGACAGTATTCGAAAAATACAACTGCCTTCGACGAAGGTCGAAAGAAAAGAATTAAAATTATAACCTTCGACATAAAAATCCAAGGCTGAGTTAGTTTACGAAGTACGATTAGACACGTTAATAACAGAAATGTATTCTAATTAGCATAGTCTAATATAACTACCTATGCATCAACCAGTGACTCAACGTCAACTATGAACATAGTATTTAGTACAAGAAAAAAACCCACATTGACAAAAAAAATCATAAAATGTCAACCATCGCTCTCAGCCACGATTATTTGCGCCTACCTCAGATTCATACATTGCAAACTATAAAGGAAATCAGAAAAATAGGATCTGAAATATCCTCAGCTGCATGTGAATAATTCGACATCAATACTTATCGATTTTCGTTTCGCAATGAAGATTTCCGGAAAAAAATCAACTTCATAAGATGGGAGAAACAAAAAAAAGAAGTAGAGTTAAAAAGATAAAAAAAAACAAACAGAGGAGGTTCAATACGCAATATACTGCATTTTGTCATCCGGAAATCGCTTTTTTCTGTTCAAACAAATCTCGCAATGAAATGCACTTCTGCGGTAACATTGCATACATACACGTGTGTTTAAAATACCTACATAAATTTTCGGAGGAGGGTTAAGCAAACCTGAAATAATATGCAAAAGCCTATCTGATTTCCTCTTCCTGTCTAGCAAATGTCATCGAGTAATACAGATATAAGAAAACGACGAAGAGCAGAAAGAAAAAAAAACTGATGATTCATGAACGAGTTTGAGGTACAAAGGTGCTTATCAACCAAAAAAAAAAAAAAAATTAATGTACATCAATGTTAAATTAGGGAAAAATAAAATGGTAAACCAGAACTTTGGAAATTTATTAAAATTCCAACGATACGCGTGCCTTGTATAAATAACAGAACTAGTTCGAGGACGAAAACATTCATTTATTTTTTCTCAACAATAAAATTTCTGGAGGATGCGATCGCAGAAAACAATATGAGCAATATAACATCGTAACTTTGTACAAAGGATACATAAAAAGGGTTTGTCGCAGCTCCTAATTGGCAAAAATTATAATCTTCTGGAGACAATCAATTACTTTGAAAAGTTAAAAGAAAAAAAGCAAGTACCTAAGTACTTTTACATGTAGATACGGCTACACTTATTCTCAAACAAAAATGAATTGATACGGTTACACCTGCTGCATGAAGTTGTTTTTCCTTCGATGGTAGACGATATTTTTTAACTGAAACACTGAAAAAAGGAACACGTCCTTAACTTAAAAAATATGAAAAGAAATTCAAAAGAGTAAACTTAGCTTTGATTTTTTATCTAAATCTATGTCTTTACGGACGAAACAACTGTTCAAAACGAACCTCACTTTTACCAGCAAATCAATATGGCCGAATAGCTGAATCTCATCTTTTATGACACTGATCTAAGCAACATTGGCGTAGGCAATTCAAAATTTTGGGGAAGGGAGAGAGTTTTCAGTTACCAAAAATACGACATTAAAATAAGTAAAATAATGATAATTAACCCAATTTATTATTTCGATAGGATCAGTCTTTTCACTGAAATACTAATTCTTGGAACCTCTGAAGGAATTAGAACAGCTCCGAAAGATGTACGTAAAAACAGTTCACACATCTTGCATTTGAATGATAACCAAGGAGCTACATGTACAAGCTGTAAAACTGAGAGAGCAGCATTTTTTAAAATATTCTCTGGACCACATTCTCAAATTTTCAGTGCTTTCGAGCATCATCGCGAATTTTTGTTTGTTGGCTTGGCCTAGAACAACAGTTATTTCTGTAAAAACCTAAATCGAGTATCATAGGTCAAGAAAATTCCTAGTTGTATAATATGAAGACGCCGAAGTCTGCCACTGCGTATAATGGAGATAGAATTGTCAGGAGTAGATAAACTAATCGTTGCAATTGAAGAATACCACCTCAAAATCAATTAATACTTTTCAGGTAGGTACAAAATAGGTACACAAGTTAAAGCTGATCCACTAACAAAAGTGAAATATGTTTGACAAGAGTTACAGGTATAGGTACTGTATAATAGTCAGACATTAAGTAACTGTATGAATAATAATTATTATATAGTCAAAAATACGAAACATCCTTCTAAAGGTTTTTCGATTTTTATTAGGTTAGTTTGTCCCTAATTTCATTAATTGTTATTTGTTTGGCTCGCTTTTCTCATATGTTTAGCTTGAAATTACAATCTTTCGACTGGCAACAGTAGATAGCTTTCAACTTTTCAGTGTAATGCATTCAGCACGGTTGTCTTGAATTCGGTTTGAGTCTTCGTGATACTTCCGCAAAGTTGATTCGATTGAAAATTTTTTATAAAATAGGAAAAGCGATTAAGAGAAATTCGATAGGATTAACAAAAATCATGAGCATACGCATGTTAATCATGTAGTGCTTCTAAAATACAGTGCTGTAAAATGTGTGACACCATTATGGCGGTCTCAAATCTTCTCGAATATTTAACTACACACATTGAAGCTGTTATAATGCATTCGTTTAACCTGGCTCAACAGAAATTCCGTTAGTCCTATAAACGCTCGTCAAAACTCCCTGCACCAATGTATATATCTTACCTTCCAATCTTTTACACAAGAATGATCATGATCCCTCCATCAATAGATACAGCGCCTACTCACCCCATAGTACGACTGTGTATACGGCCTTATACCTTTTGCCAAGAGCATTTGAAAATCTTTCTTTTCTTCCGCCTCATCATGCGCGAGCCAGACACAAAAGGCTATTTTTTATATTTCTTCAAATGCATCTGTTTGTCTTTGATTTTGCAGTACTACCTCTACAGTTTACCGATCACGGTTTTAACGTATAAATGTATATAATTTGGGTAAGAAAACAATTGAAAAAATTATATTATTAAAATTCATAGATGCAAACTGCGTTTTGTGAGATTTAATACTATAGGTACAATATTACACCAGTGGTGTTTCACTATCCTTCATTGCAGAGATCTTTCTTCGCCTGAAAATATAATTTTCCAGTATTCCTTCCAGAATAAACCAAAAACTTAAATTAGTAGTCTAGCTGCATCATTTGAACTCGCAAAAAAAAAGTGTTACTAAGCACAATGCCCAACATGAAACTATGGACTTGGATCAATTCGTCAGTGAAAGACTAGGAATTTAAAAAAGGAAACTGTAACCTTGGCTGCTGTCCATTCCGTCAAAATAATAGCCTAATTACTTACATTCCGAATGATATTTGAACTCATATTAACACGAAAACAATGGTATATTGTCAATTTAAGCAGCTTATTAGGAAAAGTCAATGACACGCCAAGAAAAAAGGAATCTGAAATTTGAGTAAAAAACGTTGTGATGAAATGAAAATCCAACACTGAAATGAAAATACAACCAGGTACGCGGTGGAGACTTAAAAACGCGTAAGGGAGTGTTTTGTTTTCACCTTCGACTATACTTTAACAGACGGCATAAATTCTAAGGTATCGTTATTGAGATATAGAGCAGTAAGCGGCAATAAGGTGAAAGTTGTTCAGCACTACCTACCTCAAGCGATTCAGACTTTCATAGTTACAGGCAGGGAAACTTTGAAATCTAGAGTAGGCAGCTTTATACCGAGCAAATAAGTAATGCCTCGTCACGCCGGCAAAAATATCGCCCTTGCATCTGGTCACACTGACCAACACTTGTAGCCACTTACATTTCTGTAATTTATCCTTCCGCCATTCGCCATTCGTACAATAACCCTGAACAGTGAAAATATGTTTTATTGCTTTCTTAAATTCACAGATCCAGATTCTTG
The DNA here is from genome assembly GCA_011428145.1 of Ericerus pela. Classification (NCBI taxonomy): domain Eukaryota; kingdom Metazoa; phylum Arthropoda; class Insecta; order Hemiptera; family Coccidae; genus Ericerus; species Ericerus pela. The sequence continues at coordinate 271,214 of WOFM01000449.1, forward strand.
ACCTAACCATTATATTTCTTTGATTTTATTTAAAATTATATGAATATTCACCATACTTTTTCATTGTGGCTTTTAGTGTAGGTAGCTTTACCTAAAAGGGTTCATTGAACCAGTTGTGGTTCATATGTTTGAGTGACCAAATTGTTTCATGGTACGAGTAGCCCCCCTATTTAATGCCTTCCCAAATTGCAATAGCACACTAGGTAAATAAATTAATGTGAGGCGGTACCTTATACAAACTGTAACACACACTGTATTTGCAAGTATGTAATACATACGTACTCACCAACTCATTTAGAGTCTACATATAAATGTAGATGCGCATCGTCTGTATGAAGGCATACAGATGATGTATTTCCTTTTTAAGTGCAATGCACTAATTATTTGGGTCACGGACTAGGTCTATGACCCATCTATCAACGCAGGGATAAGCCCTGTAGGAAGAAAGTGAGGAAAATGTCCCCACAATCATCACAATTAATTTTTCATTTCAAGAATTAATGCTTTGTCTAATATTTTGTCAACAGCTAACAAATTTAATACAATCATAAGACACCATTAACGCATATAAACTTACAGACAATTAATGTGATCAATAAAATTCATAATTCTTTTTCTCAAAACCTACTTTTTCTAGCACGGCTTGCTGCACTAGTTTTCTCTCTTTAAGGTCGCCATATTAACTGTTTACTTCGAAACAAAAATTTTTTTCTTTTTGGGAAAGTATTATGCAAAGTTTGTGTGTGGGGTTATAGACATCATCATGAATTACAAATGTTTCTGCCACTTCAGTTGATGCTAACCCCTTTCACACCCTCTAAAAAACAAAATTTTGTACAATAAAATATTTGACAGCTTTTAGCTATAAAACTATCGTGCCTATGAAGAACAAGTAAATGACTTTGCAGAAAATTTCAAAAGAAAACTTTTGATTATAGATAAAATTTTCTGTAGGATCGATCCTTAGGAGAGAAAATTACGAAAACAACTGTGAAATATGATTTAAAATATGTTGGGGGACTGAGGGAGTAGTAACAATTTTGGAGGGGATAAGTATTCGATATTAAATAGTTCGCCTCCTAATATAATAGACCATTAAGAAACAAAATATTATCTTCATTTTTTCTTGAGAAAAATGAGGGTAGTAATGTGGCGGGCACATTACCTATTGTTAAGAAAAAAGTTCGCCATTTTGCCATTATATATATTTCTGTATGTATATGTGTGTATATAAAATGTATACGTATACTTAAATTTAAATTATGGAAGGGGCTTGGCTTCTCCAAGAAACCCCATCAAATCAGCACCTATAGGTATATGGTTTTAACCCCACAAAAATGAAATTCGTTAACTGTATTAGCATGGAACATGCTTTAGCCCTGACCCTCCACCGAAAAAACGTTCCAAAACATGTCACGAAATATGTCACGAAATATGTCACGAAATATGTCACGAAAATACGTTACGCAAATGTACTCTGTGTATTATCGCATTTCTTGGGAAAAACCTAGTGAGGTGAAAACGTTCTTTACATTAGGATTGGTTAACAAGGATGGGTGGCTAAAGCATGTTCCATGTTTTCCAATTTTAGCCGTCAGGCTTTAAGCGGATCCATCCGGGGGGTGCAGGGGGCGAAGCCCCCGCCGAGGCGCGAAGCGCCGAGTTTTTTTAGAATTTGTTACATTCTTTGATTAATTATAAGTGTGGCTACTTATGCAGTCATTTCTCATTTTCTCACTCAGCTAGTAGGGTAAATTATAAAGTTTTTATCACTTCGAGTGGCTTTCACTTTCCGTTAGAAAAACTAGGTCAAGTGACTGAGATAAGGGTGCATCACCAAAAAAGGAACTTCATAAACTAATTCCAAAAACTGGTTCGGAAAATAAGTCAGACACAAAAATACTAAAGCCAACTTACCAACTCATTCGATGACGGCACCAAGCCCCCATAAAATTGATCACTGGAAGATTTCCAAATATCACAACTAAAGTGACTTTTTAAACAATATTTGAAATACTAGGGGCATTCAAAAAGTAACTTTCCCTATACAGGGCAATACTAAAAAGACCCTTGTGGCTTTTATATATATATAGGAGGGTTGTAAAAATTCAGAATATTTTTTTTTTAAATTAACATTATTGTGTGCTGTTTCATCGGCTGGAATATGAAACTCCCCTTTCTCACCTCACCAAATGCGAAGTGACCTTTCTGTAGGACAATGACCAACCCTACAGTTGTGGTATCACACATTGGCACCTCAAATTCTTAAAATGAGAAATTTACCCCTCTCACAAGACTCCCTCACCCATGCCCCTTCTTACTTTTACTCCCATTAGGATAAAATGGGGCTGTCAACTTTTCTGAAAACTTTTCAGTTTCTGTAAAAACTTGAGCTGAGCTATGGGAAACTGGAAAAAGGTGGAAACTGGAAAGGGGAAAAACATCTCATTTTAAGAATTTGAGAAGCCAGTGTGTGATGCCAGAACTATGGGGTCGGTCATTGTTCTGCAGAAGAGTCACTTTGCATTTGACAGGGTGAGAAAGAGAAGTTACATATTTCAGCCGATGAAACACAGAACACAATGTTATGTAAAAAAAAAAAATTCTAAATTTTTATAAGCTTCCTATACATAAAAGCCGCAAGCACTTACTCCAGTGTTGTCTGACACAGGCGAAAAAAAATAGGGAAAGTTACTTTTTGAACGCCCCTTGTACAATCAAGATCTGTTTTTGGCAAACAGTCTCAATTCACTTTTACGATGCAACAGTCTCTTCGATTTTTGGCAGCATTACACAACATGCTAATGACCCCCTATGATTTGAACAATATGTCTAAAGAAGAGAAACGACGTTCGATTAAGCGATGAAAATCGATACTTCCAGAAATTGCGGTGCACGAGATTCGAAAAATCTTTTTTGAAACATCTCACTGAAACCAGTTATACCAACCAATAACTCGATGACTCGTATTGATAATAAGTTACCATACCCTCACTCGGCGACAACCTATTACTTAAATAAATTACGCGTCAACCATAAAACACATTACGGTTTTGCAGTAAATACGATACGTTAAAGAAACCTGTTAATTAGTTTTATAACATCTTCACGAAAATATAGGACGGCAGTAGGAGGAAAAAGAACAATGAAAACTGGATTGTACAGAGTAGAAAAAATACGAGTAAAAGAGAGACAAAGGTAAAGAGACGATGCGACAAAGAAAGACAGACTCAGAAAAAAAAGCGTGAGAATTCTGCCGATTAAACCAAGATTTTGAAATGCAGCACAAAGTGGGGGTGGTGTTGAATTATGAAGAAATACATATTTTATGGAAGAAGAGAAAAAAAAAACTGTAAAATGATTTTTTTCACAAAATCTTTATCAGCGGAAATCATTTTAAAATAAAAAAAAAAAAAAATGACGACGGAAGTGCACACCCCAACAAATAAATTTTTATTTACACGTACCAAAAGGTATTAGAGCTAGTTCTCCTTTTTTTTTTTTTTTTTTTTTTTTTTTGGATGCTTAAACGATATTAGTTTGCATAGTTTATTATATTTAATATGTATTACCTGAATTTTTTTAGGGGACGTTTATTGATTTGCCGCGGTAATATCTTCAAAAATTTTCTATATTGACAGTTCCGTTCGCTGATAAGGCTGGTGATTTAATCTTTCAACACCAATTCTTTGTTGACCGTCTGGGTAATGAAAATTCCCAAAAAATAAAAATAAGTGTTATTAAGCTGCACGGTATTGGGAAATAATCGAACTGAATCAAGATTCAGTGGTTTTCGTATTCAAAAGCAGAAAAGACAAATGACGATTTGCTGATCGCTAGAATAACTTCAAAAGACACTAAAGCTACGCTAGCGAAGCATTTTCTTGAAAGACACCTACTGAGAGGTAAAGCTATAATCAAGTCATTTCTGGTGAATAATGATCAAACACTATACACTTTACAGAATATTGGAAAGGAATTTTGCTCTAAAAAAATTACGTGATGGGCTAGAGATGGGAAATATAATGATAGTTACCGATAACTATCGATAAATCTTGTCAAGGTCACTCATCTTATCGATAAATGCGATAAAAGTTATCATAGTTTCAATATTTTATTTTTGGTTTTTTTTACATGTGTTATACTGATACTGTGATGTGTGTGCCACAATTTTTTTGGTAAGTGTTTGCTTTGATAAAATGAATTCATGATTTCATTCCAAATTCTGACTACTGCCAACTCAAAAATGGAAAAATTACTACTTGAGAAAGCACAGAAACAGAAGGCGGTGGAACAATCAAGTCTTTGTCTCCAGTGGCAGTTTCAGTTAATGTTGTGACATCTGATTACCCATAGCCTTCTCCTCACGTCACCACCAGATTACAACTGTTACTATATTTTATGATAGGAACAGCTCACAAACATTAAGATTGTACTATTGGTAAGTTCTAACGGGAAATACATAGATTCAACATGGAAATAAATTCCCATTTCTACGAAACAATAAAGACATGTTGATCGTTTACTATTATACAATGTGGTGACATGTATATTCTCAATTCTCGGTCATCGGTGAACCAACACCTTATCTTTCTCAACTGTTCACAAATTTGGTTGAACTGTAAACAGTCAGTCTCGTTTTACACGTGATGAAATCTGTTTGTCGTGAATACAAAATATTATTCACCACATAATACAGGTTTTGATTCGACAGCAAGTCCCTTTTTTTCAAGTTGTTTTTACCAAAACTATATAAATGTGAACGCTATTAGCAGAAACTGTAAGTCTATTACACTGGTTTTCAATTCCAACAACGAATACACTTGGTTGGAATCTATTGGTTTACCGGACATCAATGATCACGAGGCAATACTATTCTGTGATACCTGCACAACCTGATATTTTTACATCTAACTGTAAGTAACCTTTTTTAAGTGTAATAAAAACGTGAACTGTGATAATGGGTCGGCCAACTTATTTATTCCGTTTACTCAAAATTGCCCAACATACTTCGTAGGCCTTGAGAGCTTTCACTGGTAAGCTGGTGGCCTAACTGTTTGAGCTGACTTGTGGTCTCGACTCTACAATTAATCGAGACTTATTGATATACTTCGAATCATTATATCAAACTCCTATACTCGGGATGTACGTTTGTTTTCGGACGTCACAATGTTGAATACTGAAACTGCCAAAGGAAATTAAAGATGAAGATGATTTATCAAATTTATTAAGTTAGAAAAAATTAAAATACAAAAAATTATCGATACGTCATGAAAATTTGTTGGGTATAACAATCCTTTTCTTTCCACACCGATGAACAACACTTAATCTTTTCTTAAACTCTCTCATTCATGGTAACACTTTCTTTCCCACTCATTCAACTTTATTCAATCTAATCGTAAACCTTCTTCTAACTCTGAATCGCTCGTTGAACTATTATACAGATTGTTATACTCTTTTTACATAAAATATAGTGTACTTCTACAGCTCAACTGAGTTTAAACGTCTTTTTATTCGCCATCCGAGGTCCTTGACTCATAAAAATTTATCCATAGTTATCATATGAAAAACTATCAATATTTCCCATCACTATTTCATAAATGAATGGTGCTAAACTACTATATTTTCTTGAGAAAAAAAAGTATTTAAGAATAGAAGCTTTTTGCTTTAAAAAATTGTAAATATTATGGATTAAAGATTTTGCGCATTTGAACTGAAAAGTTGAAAAAGGGGTAATTCCCTCTTTGAATATGCCAATAAACAGGTTTCAATTTTCTCGAATTTGGCACGCATTTCAAGCTGCATAATCACTTGGAAAATCGCAAAAAAGAGTGCTGATGGGATCTCGATATATATGATAGAAATTTATGTTTGCTGTTTTTGAGATTTCTGAAGCGCTCTTTCAATGCCTCGTGGAAGAAACAAAGTTCATTTTATTACAGTTTATGAAAGTCTCAGCCCACTCTGTTGGCCGTTCACTCGTTAAAATTAGTTAAAAGAGAAAATCCTCTTTTTCAACAGCGATACTAGGGTACTCGCAACATGGCTTGATGAGTCAAGTTCGACTATATTTTAACGTGAATATGTCTTACACTCTACTCGATTGTTCGGAAAAATTAAGTAACGTTACGTTACGGAAATGAGCCAGCAGTAGATACTAGGTAGCTATTGCTCTCTTGTTTCATACTTACATGATACGTGGCCATTCTAATTTTGAGGCTATGATGCTACCACAGCCTGCCATTTTATTTCCCTCATTAACCCTTTTTCGACCCCTGTAAATAAGGAAAAACTTCAAGTAAGAAGGCTAGGGACAGTATCCCAAAAGGTGCGGAGCAAGCAGCCTCAAATCTGGCTTGAAAATTCACAAACGTATCATAACATTATCCAACGTTATATTCAAAATGTTGTTCTTTCTTTACGACACAGGTCCAAAAGTTTTGATCACACTCAGAAATATACACTCATTTCTACCAAACATAAAATACGAAAAAAAAAAAATTATTGTCTCGTGAGAACGTTAACTACAATACATACTTACCACCTTATGTTAATAGAAAAAAAATCAAAAAAAACAGTCAAATTCTATGCTCTACCCACTAACTGTTGGCATAATTTTTTTGAAGCAGTTTCTCAACGCAAAAACGTGGACTTTACAGAATAATTTTCAACGTCTCAACCCTTTGCGATCGTTATAAAATGCAAGAGACGAAGAGGTTTTTTTTTTTCCTCCATCGTGTCCTGCCAATATTTGAAGACCTATCGAGCGTGAGAAACAAGGAAAAAACGTTTAATAGCATGACTATCGATTCAGTTTTACATACATAAATATCGTGACAATGAATTAAGTTTATTGACTCTAGGTACTTAATTAACAATATAATAACCATTCGAACGCGAATTGAAAAGAATTTAATTTTGGCAATGGTGTTGTGAACGTGGCTTCGTTGCCAAAATTTTATAACGGAGGCTATAACCAGACAGTGATACAGACGAAAGTAATAAAATGGGTTCCAGGTACAACAACTAAAAATTAAAAAAAAAATAGACAACAAATAAAAAAATGGTCAAAATTATAGAAAAGCACAACTCACGGTTAATGCCTAGATATCTACCTACTTTTGAAGGGAATAACTGATAATAACCTGATCAATTTCATTTTCAATTTTTCAACTTTTATTTTAAATGCTTGAAAGAGTATTGCAATACAGTTCTCGCGTACAACTTTTAGACACCAGATGACGTTAAAGCAAAAAATTCAACGCTGCTGGAGGTATCGGTTCGTTTAAATTGTACAGGCGCCAGATGAAAACGCAATACGTTCTCGGGAGAATTTTATTATGGCATTAATTTTTCATTTTTGTTTTAGAAGAATAAAACATTGGCTACGAGAAACTGAACAGGAACACAACCTAAACCTTACAGGTAAATAAAGACAAATTGTATCACATTCTGACGGATATTTCGCTCCACCTTAATATGTTCCGTTCATTCATACAGAATTACGAAATCACCGAAATTGAAAAAACATATTCTTGTACTATAGTTTCATAATATTTTGCATGGTACAGCAGCCCTTTTCTTTTCGAGTGGAAAGTATAATTATGAAATTCATAGGACTAATCTTACATAAATGAAAGAACTTGAGTTCTTGTAACTTGATGTAAATTGTGTACTATGGTCGATTTGAAGAGTTCAATATGAAGATTCATCCATAAAGAATCTATATTTTAATTTCTATAAGATTTTTTTGCTGCGGAACTAAGTTAGGGAGAATGGCTGGACCGATTTTCATGATTGAGATGTTAAAAGAAAGGTCTCACAATGTAGATGTGTTATCAGACGAGAAAACGTTCGCAGTTCCCAGGAAAAAAGTTATGGATTTTGACCCCATCATCCTTCAAAAAAATTTTTTAACATTTTTTCCTTACTTAAACATATTTTTCTTAATATATTAATAACTCAATAAAATTTTATACTTCTGTGTAACCCCTTTTTCAGATATGGAGCACTAAAAAGTTAAAAACTGAAGTGGAGGTATACATGCATGACCCAGTAAAATAAACATCTCGAAAATGAAATGAGCGAAATGAAACAAAACAGAGGGATAGAGTAAGGGACAGAAGAGAGCCACTTTACATAAAGGAGTTGGTTACCCTTAGTAAGTGGATTGTCCCAAGGAAGGATTTAAACTATAGGTGAGGACTACAGCTTCTTTGATAACAAATTTTTAGATTTTCCTTCAAGTACATCCACACACGTGCGCACGTTAGTTCCTGTGAGTGCCTGGCACCAATGACGACTTTTTTTTTTCTTCATAATAAGTGATAATATTAAAATTTATTAAATAAGCTTTATCTCATTTCATATTGGGTCGTAATTATCTAAATAACTACCTACGTGTAATATGCTTTATGACACAGAGGACAATAAAAAAAACAATACGCCAGAGTAAATATTAAGGGGCCTGAAAATTTGGCAAGTGCCGAAGGGAAAAAAAATTGTGGAGGGCAAAACATTTTTCACCAATTTCTCAGGCACCCACGACTTTGTAAGTCTGCGCACGCTAGTGAATACATCCCTCACATTCTTAATTATTTGTAAACTTAAAAACCGAAAGAGAAAACGGAGAAAAAGATGAAAAAAAAACTCTTTCTTTCTCTCTTTCTCACTGGAGTTTTCTCTTAGGAGGATTATAAGTCTAAAATCAAATCGCTGCGCAGGCAGAGCTCATTATTATGAGGATAAATAGCCAATTAACTAATTTTACAGGTGCAAGACTGAATTCAATGCAGAGGGAGTTTATTATAGTGGCACGAAAGCAGCACCAACTGTTCATTAGGTAAATTCATTGGTGTAAACTGAATTTAATTAAATACGTATATTCGTCAATCAGTCGAATCGAATTCACTTAAAAAATGCCTTTTAAAAAGGAAATAATTGGAAGAAAGCTGAATTGTGGTATATACATTGGCTTCACCACCTTCAATAACCACCTAAAATTACCCAGACGAGTGACTTAGCTTTCCCCTCGCGAGTTAAAATGATGGTGCAAAGCCGTTTTTCATATTTATATCATTTAATTTTCAACTGAGCTAAAAATTGTTCAAATAAAGTTGAAAGAATACTAAAAAGTTTATAAAAAGTATTCCATTTTTTTTTTTTGTAAGGCACCTACTTGAATCAGAATTGGTAATGTCTACTTGCTGTTTATACCTATTCAACACAGTAAAAAAGTGGAGTGTAAATGTAATGCATCTTTACTTAATGTAGTAAGTATAGTAGGTATATGAGTTCAGTTCGTCAATAATTTTGTTCACAGAATATAGACCGACATGTCAGGGAAATTGTCCGCCTTACTGTATTTCAGCACCTTCTCCCCAACTGATATAGACTATGAGTACATAGTCTGTATTTTAAACAAAATCTAATAAACAATCAGTCACGGAGATGATGCTGAAATAGGTAAAGAAACCAGTTTCAATTCATGCGTTTGCCTATACACTGTGAATAAAATTATTGACAAACAGAACTTATATAGGTACTGTATTTAGTATAGGATGCATTATACTGCGTGCGTTTAATTGCGTTAAACAGGTATTATGCAAAAACCACGCGCCTAACGAAAACAACAACGAGATACTTTTTTATAGATTCTTCAGTCTTCTTTCAATTTTGTTCAAGCAATTTTTTTCTCAAATTAAAATTAAGCGATATAAATGTAAAAAACAAATTTCGTTTTTGGAGATGTTGTTACAAAATAGTATGTGACACTAGCGAATAGTACGTGATTGCTACTTGTGTGATTTGTATCACTCGCATTCAACTCGTGCTGTAAAAATCACACTCATAGCAAAATCACCAACTTCACGCACTTGTAACACAAATAACTATTGCCATATACAAGTCCTTTCATTATCCCTATAAAAATTACCTTCGATACAAGTATGAAAAAACTAAAAAAATAGTCCAAAACCAAAGAAAAATTCATACAAAATTGAACCTGCCAAACAATAAACAGGCACTGAACGATTGGAAATGTTAATAGCAGTACTTACTGGTATAAATTACAATGTCCTTGAAATTTTTTGACAGAAATACTGCATATGCTCTCCTACGACTATCCGTTACGAAAGAAAGTAAAAAATGTAGAAACTAATATTTTTATGGAATTTGTTAAAAATGAAGGAAATGACTAGAAAATAAAGACATTTTTCAGATTAGATTGTGTTGCCAGCATAAAAAGTAATTAGTTTGACCATTTTCCCCATTAAAACATTCGGAAATATGAGCTTTTCTGACTGGTTAAAAAATGTTTATATTTAATGAATAAAAAATGGTGTCGCAACTTACAAGCAGCCTACAATCTATTATTGGTCCGTTCAAATTTTATTAATGTTACCAACTCATCCTTTAGTTTATCCTTTTCATAATTTCTATAAAAGCTGTTACTGAAACAGTGTTTATGAAATCAAAAATAACATGAAAGACACAAGTGGTTACATCCACCATAATGGAATTTTTTATATCATTTATTAAATTCAATTTAGAGATATTTGTTGAAAAGAAGTTTTTACTGGTGATAATTGGAAAGATTATTATCTATTAAATAAAAAAAATCAATTTCTTAGAATTTTTATTTATGGATATATTTGCTGGTTCAATAATTTTCATTATTTTCATAGAATGACCCAATTTTATTTACTTCTGGTGCACTGTTAATCGCTGAATGACATTACTTGCAGACAGCAGATTGATAAAGAAGTTGTCGCCATACATTGAGGTGAATTCAGATTGTTCCATTATCTTATTAGTATCTGTAACGGTATAGTTGTTACAAATAAACACAATAGTAGTTTAAGAGTATATTATCATAAAAAGGTGAACAGATTATTACAAAGTATGAACAAAGTAAGAGTAAAAATGGATGAATGATAATAATGAGTAATGAATGAATATATACAGAACATTAGACTATTTATAAGGGTGAAGTTCGAGTGATTTGAATTGGGTATTGTGGGAGATATGAATATGATTGGTTGTTTGAGGAAAACGTATTTTAGGTAAAACCAATGAAATTAAAAGGAAATGACAAAAAGTAGGAGTGTTTAAGAAATTAATAAGAATTGGAATTATTGCAAGGTATCGAAATATATTCGTAGAAAAGATGACATCATGGAATATAGACGAAAACAGTTTATGGTGTACCGGAGGTGATGTCATCAGACAAGTCAAGACTTGAAAGACAAGTTTGAATTAGTCTTAAATGACGTGAATGAAAGGAAGTGTAAGTAGAAGGAAATATGAAGAATAATGTGGGAAAATACGAATTAATAAAGTACGAGAATATTTGAAATAATATGTATGAAAATATCATTACAGTATCTAATTGGTTTATGCTGATAATAGATCATCAGTAGCAAGCCTGATGAGAAGGAGGAAAGGGGATTCCCCCAGGGCCCACATTCTCATAAAAAAAAAAAAGAAAAGAAAAATATGTAAATTTGTATGGAAAATCTACTGCAAATTATTTAAAAAACTGTTTTCATTTGCTCCGCTTGCAAACCATGCTTTCCCAGTGTTATAAAACTCCCTTCACAGATACATCATCGATACTACACAGCTCATACATTTTTTCTCCCCATTTTGAATTTTCTCTCTATAGTCCTGATTAGCAACCCTTGGTCAATATCTTAGGCACATGCAAGAAATTACCGCAACTTGGAGAGACACACAGGCTACATCATGTTTTAGAGTTGCAGATATTTAAACTTGTTTTATTTAGTTTCAAGTTTAACATGAAAACATAACATTTTCTTGTCAACAAAATATTAATTGTCCCTAAAATATACTGGATTTTTCACACAATGTCACTGCATTAATAGGAATTTAAAAGAAGCGTCTGCATTCAGTCAAAAGGATGTTTTTATTCGTATTATCACAGAGATTATAATAGGTGTTTTTAGGGTGGTGTTGTACAAATGTAGTGATATTTAAATTCACTAATCTGTAAGCTTCATGGTGGCAATGTCATTGTGGCAACCTGTGTTTAAATCCTTATCATATTGAAAATTTGTTTGTAACTGTGGGGACAATACTCATATGAGGTTTTAGGGGCTTGCACTCCTTGACGACAGTTGCCGCCAAAAGACTGGCATATATTCATCTCTATGACATAAAACCAATAAACACACATACCTTTATATGTTCATACCTATACATACGTACAGGTAAGATACATTATACAGGCCATGATCAATTACCTGATAAGGATTTCAATGATATCACAGACTGACAGCAAATGCACTACCTCATTTCTCATTGCCTAACGGAGGCAAGAAACAACGTAATCTATGACATAATACCATAGGTATATGTATGTATGTGTATCTGTGTGTGTGTACCAAATCCACTATATAAGCTCACAAAACTGCCAGTGTTCGCCTTGGATTTGGCTTTCCCATACTTACAATGTATGAAGTGGCAGAACACACAAAGCTGTAGATTACCTTCTACATGTGAATATGTCTCACAACAAGTTATTCCACAGTAATTTTATTTTTTCATTTTATTTTAATGTTGTATCTTTCAAAGTAGATTAGCCAGATTGTTTCACTAAAAAAAAAAAAAAAATGCCTAAACTGGCAGAAGACTTACTTTTCATTCTCTCAGTATTTTTTGTCTGTCCTCTATTTATGGACGCAATTCAAAACACCCGAAAAAACATCCTCTTTGTCTGATCACAGACACTTGTGTAATTAAGTGCTGCACTTGTAAATGGACCAATTTTTTAATAATTTATAATGAAGTTCAAAAATATTTAATTTTTTAATATTTTAAACAATAGACTAAAATTCACTATGAATCCACCACAAAATTATTTCAATACACGGAATTAGACGATGATTTATGCGAAAAAAGAAGGCCCAACCCTCGAGCAAATGAATAATTCCAAAACCAGATCGTTTTCGATTTTAAATATGTATCTGTCAGCTCGAATAGTCACTTATTCTTGAAGAAGAGCATGTGTTTTATTGTACTGATTATCATGCATATACTCTCACGCGGTAATTATGCTCTCAAATAATTAACGTTATAAATGTTCACAATTCAAGTGCACAAAATTAACCCAAAGAAAAATTACTTTAATCTTCTTCCATAAACATGAAAAAAAAAATTATTCTCACGTAATTTTACAAAACGAACCACTTTAGTGAGTATAAATTTATCTCAGTACCTAGTTGATCGTCATTATGTTATACTAAAATTATGATAAATCAGTTGTGTATGAAACGATAATAATGAATCCGACATTCCTCATATATGGCTTATTAATACATAAAGAGACCACATTCTCCCGCAATCAACAGGGAAAAAAATCGAATACAATGCATGGTAAGAAATTAATTTGGACAAAATTTATGAGATCGACTTTATTTTTATTTTTTTGTCTTAAAGTTCAGTGGCCCAAGTATGGCGAACCATCAGGAGATTCATTGACAAATAAACAGCAACTTGAACATAATTTATTTGACGAACGTAATAAGGTGAAATGAAAAATTCATACCTACTTTGTCAGATAGCTTCTCTGCAGCGAACACCTTGCACACACATGTGAGATGCGATAAGTTGGGCACTGAAAATCGGCGATGTTTTAACTGATAGAGCTCCGAAATGAGTACATTGAACTGGATGCAAAATATTGGCTGAGTTTTTTCGATTAACGACCAAAATGATGGCAGTTTGATAAAATTCTTCGATGCAGTACATCAACAGGTAGAGGAAAGCGATTAATTGGAATACTCTCTGAGAAAGCAGTAACGTGTCAATGATGTTATGAAGAGATCAAATTAAAAGAAGAGATATTCACGTGTTTCAAAAGTCTACATTACAAAAAAACTGGAGAAAAAACTAAACAAAATGAGAAAGAAAATGATAATATTTGAAATGAGAATCCAGTTGATAATTTTTTTTTTTAAATAATACAAATTTATCAAGAAGCCTAAATATTCTAAAAGCAATCGACAATACTATAGGTCGCTGAAAACAAAAGACGAAACTGCAGTTGCCTATAGAAAGAATTTCAGAGAGTCGAAAACAATAATTGGCAAATTGTTTTCGTTGGGAAAGCAGGATTCGGCGAAAAATAGTACAAAACTTCAAAATGACTGATACGTCCGCAATTTAGAAAAATATGACATTCATTTTCATTTCTGCCACTCTTTTCCCGAAAGTTCAAAATAAAAACAAGAGTTCATATTTTTAAGTGACCGCCCAAAAAAAAAAAAAAAAAAAGCTTTATAGCCTGGTACAATTAGGTAATAGGTATACCACCGTGTAGTGTCGAAAACGCAGCTATAGTAAGTACCCTTTAAGCTCATGATCTTCCTTGGAATGTGTTTTCCTCACATTTTTTTCACTGAAATATGTTATGATTCCATCTGTGTTTGTTCATTTTAGATATGAAAGATATACTTTCCAATATGAAAACTCAAACCAAAATGATTTCTTCCCTTCATTTACTCAGGTAGAACTTTCTCCAATATTTGGCTTTCTCTACTCTCTCATCGGTAAAACGGGCAATCACTAAACTATAAAGCTAAATAAAAAAAAAAATGGGACGAAAGGGAAAAAAATAAAAATTACATTTAAAAATTCACTTTAATATTGGTGAATTCAGTACCTATATGAAAATATTTTTGATGGCACCGAGTTCAAATTTTTAGTTCCGTTTACTGAATCTTTTTTAAACTCGCAAAGGTAGGAGGTTTTCAAATTTCATCTTCATTTTTGGGTGTATTATGTTGATGTCGACGAAAATAATGGTACTAGATTTTAATTTCGCAAAACTCTTTCAATAATAGAATTTCTTTAAGGATTCATAAAATTCGAAATTTCGCAAAAATTTATTTTCATTTTCGTTTACAACGTTAATAGTGTATTTTTCAAAGCGCAAAGACCAAATTTTAATTCGTTTATGAGCGAATCTTTTCAAGAAGCTCAGTCATGCAACAAAAATAGAACGTTTCTTAAAATTGATTTTCAGCTCAGTGTGTACAATATAGTGAAAAATGTTTTTTCGAATGGTAACTTTTTCCGTTGCTTTTTATAGCTCCTTTCCAAGCGATTTTCAATTCGAACGAAGAAAATACGTTTCTTCCTCATTAATACAATGTTTTTCAAAGTCACGCATCAAATTCCAGAAGTCGTTCTGAAACGAAGCAAAGTACCCACATCAAGATTTTACGCCTATTGACATTTTCATCAGAAGCTCTAAATTAAGTCGTTATTGAAATAAGATTTATGAAAAGAAAAAAAAAAAAAACTCATCGTTATTTGGCGCAGTTACCGTCGCACTTGAACTCGATTAAAATTCGCTAAGCAGTGCAGACCATCACAAGAAAAAGAACGAACAACTCTTGGCCTCGTATAAGTAGATATATATTAAGTAAAAATTTTCAGCATAATCAAAAAACCAGTAGACTATATCTATATGAGAAAAGTATGAAACAAAAAAACAAACCCATTTTCAGCTGTCTGAAGAAAACATAGAACAGAAAAAAAAAAGAAAATCTAAACGAGAGCTGAAATTTTTTTAACTGAAACTTTCAACACTCAAATGGAATACCAATTTCAAAAAACATCTGTCTGGATTATCGAAGCTGAAGAAGCGAAAAAAAAATATATATATACATAAAATATATGCATAAAAAAAAGAGAAACACTGTTTTTTTGAGATACCATTATGGGCTGGCGTACAGATAGAAAATTTAGGATAAAAAAATGATTTTTATTTAATATCTTCACCTAACGGGTTTCTCAGATGCGGGTGCGATTAGTTTATTATAAGAGAACAGACGTAGAACGAATTTGTGTGCCAGTGGTTTCTACTCTTTCTACACATTAACTACGACTTTTTTAATTAAGTTTTTTATTGTTGTTGTTGTAGTTTTTACCTTCTTACGAACGTCATTTTCCTTCAACAAACACATACACATACGTTTTATTTTTCCTTTTGAAGGAAACGAAGGAATGGGTGTCAATTAATCTACGATACATCTATAATCCGGGTAGAAATGTGTATGGGTACCTGTATTATGTCATTTTTAATTTCATTTATACAGAACAGCCGATGCAAAATAATTTTTTGACATTGTTTTAGGACGAACACATTTTCTTTTTTTCACCATTATGAATGAATTAAGTAATAATTAGTTCCGAATAATGACGAGCATTGTCGTTAGTTTCAAATTAAAAACGACAGTATAGACAAATGTTAAAAATGGCTCGAAAGTCAAGAGTTATCATTCTTGAAGTAAAATTTGTTGCACATTCAACATGCTATTTACCACGTTCATGTTGAATTTTATACGATTCACCTACACAATCATGGATAATGCAACTTATGATGACAAAAAAACATACCTACAACTACACAAAAATGCCTTCAATTCCCCCTTCGTCCCAAATATCAATAGGTTCGAGGATAAATCCCCACATGTTCATTCAGCCATCCAAATTTATGTCTGTCACATTTTCACACTTTCTCAAACATGTGCACACGATTAAACATTTTTATGTATAAGTTTTATAATGGAACAGTATTCTTTTCACGATCATTTCAAAACAGTATTTTAAAAACTTACTTACCAAGACTTTCTCTTCGGTGAAAATTTTATATTGCAACTCATCCATACAGAAGCGAGATTAAGACACTGTGACAACTGATAAAAAACAGCCCTCATTACTTGAAGAACATCTCCGATCGATCCAACCTGTAGAACAAAATCAAAATCTTTCAATAAGTAATTCTTTAACTGAACTGTCCCTGTAGCTGAAATTTAGAATACACTTCACCCACATTGAAATTCAGTAGCTATGTTTGATTTAATTTTAATCACACCCATCAGTCTAACACCTCTTACATTAGCACTAGTTTGTGAAAAAGTATTCGTTTAGAATGGTGTGGCTGAAGCGTGTTTGATTGAAAATGCGTAGATGGCAATGCTACACGGGAGTATATCAACTTATGAAGGATTCGTAATTGATACGAGCTCTTAACTAAAATTACAAATTCAAATTTTTCACTATTTGCCATTTGCAGAGGACAAATTTACAAAAACATTGAGAAAAGCAGTGAAATTTGGCGTTCGTTTGCATTTTTATGACAACGTGAAGCCGTGTACACACAAACACGCCGCAGCAATGGTCGGGAATTGCATTTGATGTGCTGAGTAAATTGGACACCTTCGAACAAGTATTTCGCAAATATGAACCAGGTTCACACTGCTTCTTCGTTGAATCTATTTAGGTATGTCAGAAAACCCCGCAAGGACAACATGCTGGGTGATGCGGGGAACAGGGGGGCATAGCCGTAACCCCTCGACCGTCTAGTCCACACAAAAAAACATGCCTCCACATTGTCAATCACGAAAGTGTGCTTGCGCCTCTAGCTGCCGCCATGATCTCACTTTGGTTCGTCCATAGATTCTTATTGACTAAGTCGTCCGGACTGTTACGATCAGTATTCACTCACACAGCTATCTACACCATACTTGTTAGACTGACAATTATACTTTGTGCAGCTCAGTCCTTCAGTTCTATGCCATATAATTTCACAATACTTCACTTGTATACTGTCAAATACAGTCTACACCTAACTCAATTAAACACAGCTAACGAGTACAGGCGTTACTCAAAATATAATGCTTACTTCAGAATTAGTGGGAACAAGACAACTGAATAAAACAGTCACAATTAATACGAAAAAAGGGCAGTCAAAGAATAGAAAAAAAATGCTTTCAACTTTCTCGTTCCTGTTCTAACACTTTCGCCTCACTCCACTGTGCGGGTACTATAAAGGGTTTGTACCCTTGGTAGTCTCAGTAACCACATATCGTCAGTTTTGTGATTATGATTCTCGAGTCAATTTTGAATTTAACTTCCGATTCAATTCAGCTTTTTATTCTCAATTGTCATTATCACTGTTATTCTCACACTATAGTTTAATAATTGGAGACTACCATCAAAAGCAACGATTCTTACAGGTTTACGTACGGAATCCGTATTTTCAAGTCTAGTAGATGAAAATGACAACGTTATAAATATTGTACATAATCACTGCAACATAGAAACCAATTTTTTACATTTTTTGAGAGAATGTACATTCATACTTCATAACTTGTAAAACAAACCTAGTTTCCAAAATTTACAAAGTCCATTTTTGACATTTTTAAGTTAGAAAATGTTATCATAAGGTAAAAATTCATCCATACCTACACGACTGTCTAATCATATATCGGGATACGATATCTACATATGATATCATTTGCGTTCATGAACGTTAAAAAGTTCCTTTCTATTTCTGAAAAATCTGTTGTTTAAATTTATAAGTACATAGGTTTTGAAATCGAGGGTTTCATTGGCTTTCTTCCTTTCCTCGGACAATAGCATTTCAAATTGGTAATATTCTGAAATTAAATCTGATTTTTTTTTCTTCTATTTTACAAATTGATCATCAAACCTTTGAAACTTCAAACTAAACAAGCATTAAGATTGATTCGGTTTTTGATGCAGTAGTCACGTTTTAATTCTGGATTAACTTAGTTTGAAATCTTCTCAGGGCTAGAAAACGTACCAACAGTAAATATCGTACAATCTGTTCGTTTTGAGATAACAAAAACTTCATCATTTCTAAATTTGTTTCATTTAAGTAACCGACTTTAAGCTGCACGTCAAAAAACGAATTTTTAGCGACGAAAATAGGGGATACCCACCGATTATGCATCGCGGAAGCAAATCTTTTTTCTTGTAGGCCTATGTACATAGTACACTTAATTACAAAAATAAAAATAAAAACCCCGAAATACAGAAAAGTAGGAAAAAATCAACTCTTTTGACTCGTGTTGCCTGAATTTATCAGAGCATAAAGAACACAATTTACCAAGAAATAAAGCGTATTTAATTAATAGCTCGTCTTCGTAATTATCAATATAAATTAATAAGAACTCGAAAGGTAGGTACGGTATAAGTACTTATACAAAAAAAAAAAAAAAAAAGAGAAAAGAGAAAAAAATGGACCCACCAACAAACGTACATAGGTAAGTACCTTAGCTACTGTGTTGTATTTTCGTAATATAGGTTAATCCTTATCTTCTGAGCTATGTATTTATAAATATTAATTACACCGTATACGTATACACATGGTGCACGATTCAGAATATTATTTCAAAATGAAACCTTTAAAAAAGGAGTCCAAAGAAAAAAGCAACTGCTGGTATCAAGCTTTCTCGAAAAACCAGCTGGGGTGTACCAGGTACCCTCTGAAAAACTGAGGGTAAAAACTCGCCTGTTGCTAGTAGCGTCAAAGGGAAGTTGTTCCAGCGAAGCACCTGGTAGGAAATAAAAAGATCTGTACCTGGTCCCTTCTTCTCTTTTTTCTGGTTGTCTTTCTCCCACTCCTCTTCTTGCTCAGTCTTTTATTTTCTAAATATCAGTTCTCCCAATTTTTTCCCTTTTTGAAAATTATTTCGAATTTTAATTTTACAAGTCGGCATAATATTCTAATTTACGAACCTATTCATTCTCATACACATAGATACATTGTCTTCAGATAAAACTTTCTGTGAATTGTAGTGGTAGTGTTAGTACAAACAAAAAAAAAAAAAAAAACAAGAAGATAATACATATGTCTATAAAAAATTTTTACGACTCGATACGAATAACACTATGAGAATACAGGAAAAGATAATTAAGTTTAAAGGCTTTTTAATTGTTTTTCTTTTCGCGTGGTCATCATTTTCAAGGAGAAAAATCTATTGAAAAAAAAAAGTATGCATTTAATGAAAAACGAAGAAAGGAAGAGGGAAAAAAAGGGGACAAAGAGCAGAAAATGAAATGAAAACCTGCCATAAGTAATTAATAAATTTTCTATTACGAAACGAAATTAATGTGTTTACGAACGATAAAAGAGCCACTCAATTAACTGTAAAAATTTTAATATAACGGATGCCGACAAATTTCGGAAATTATCAACACTAGATAATGGTTCCGTGGACCATTAACGTGACCGGCTGGTTAGAATATTGTTTGTTGTTTGATAGAAAAGGCGTGGAGAAAAGAAGAGAAGAAGGTGACACTGACGAAAAAATAAACACACGTAGAAGCTTATTTGGTCAGCTTTCCACAATTTGGTATGATTCAATTATTCTAACATTCAAGTAAATATTAATTCGGTAACGATATGTGTTAATTTTATTCAACCGTCACTTAGTCACACAGAACTCTGACGCAACTATTTAATTTCTGCAGGTAAATCAATTTTCACCTTTCATAAAAACACTCTCAAGTTTAGAAAAGCTTTGAACAGCTACAAAAGGCTCGATTACTGAATACCTGTAAATGAAATTTTTTTGTCCCGCGCCTTTCCCTTCACCAGAGCGCTCCTAACACCGCTCAACCTGCTCCCCACACTTTTCGCCCAATGCCAATGGCTCCAAATTAAAAAAAATATATTTTGGTCAAATTTAATTAGTATGCCTGATTTTCATTGAAAAAAGTTATCTGTCCATAATTATGACGTCATTGTTTGCTTGGGGGATGTCGTTTTTATTTGATGTCGGATTTTGCGTGACGCGAATTTTTGGTTCACCTCGAGGCTAAAAACACACGTATGTTAAAATTATGTTTTTTGCGACGGATGACCAGATGAGAAATCAGAGTGTGACAAAAAAGACGGATTTTAATCAGAATTTTTTTATAGTATTAGCTACCACTACAACAAACGTACTAACCGGCCGAAATTAATTCGTTCGTCAAAATTATTCCACAATATTATTCCCCTAAATTATTTTGCCAATATTTTCCCTTATATTCAATGCACATGCGCCACTACCCATAAAAAATGTTCGTTGCTTCCTCCAAAACAATGAATTCTATTGTGTTATCTAGGTACATGCCCGCAAAAATCCAGGGCCAGCACAAGCCAAAGTTCTTCTCAGGGCTTGTATTCTATACAGCAACAAAATACTGCCCAATACGTTTTCAAAGTCACGTTTGAAGTGAGTTCTCGGTTAGCATAGCCTTGAGGTTTTAATTCTGTGTGAATTCTGCGAAGTGAAAAACCGGAAAAGTATATTCCCAAATACATAGAAAGATTGAAAAAACTTTTTTGATAGGAAGGAAAAGACATGAAACACAGCGCATGTAATATGAACACGATCATGTCTTTAGCAAAGAACTCTTAATCAAAATTTACACGCATCATGTCAGTTCGTTCGGCGTTCTTTGAGAACTAAAACTTTTCTTGTGTTCTAACTTAACCTGATCGATATAATAACCTCTTCAAAAAACCTCTTTACAATTTTTTAAACAGAACAGTCTCTCAACAAAAAATGCCAATTTTAGTGTTATTTTTAAAATTTACTTTCACCCCTTCTTCAAAAAAAAAAATAAAACTCTGGGAGTGAAAAATTCTGGAGTGCCTGGTTAATTATACTATTGTATTAAAGGAGTAGAACAGTGTCTACATGGCCTACACAAATGACTAGACTATGCACGAGTCCAATGATGCTGTATATGACAAAAATATGTACCTTTTTTTTTTTTTTTTTTTTTTTTTTTTTGCAAAATGAAATAAAATAAAGCATAGAAGTATGTGAAGAAAAAACTATTCGTGATTCAATTACGATTAAGTGAGGTCACTTATAGGTGAAAGCATCCATAGTTCATTCGAAAAACTGAGTCATTCGCTAATGCTCTACATATCGAGGCATGGAAACGTGATGATTATGATATGCGACGAGAAAGTTTAAAAAAAAAAAAATAAATAAATAAAATAACAACAAACGATTCCGAAAATCATAAATTAATTCTGGCATTCGCTTCCAGGTATGGGCGCACGAACTCACTTTCATTACTCGAGCGTGAATGTAAGCCGAGTCAATATTCATACCTAGTCTTCCAAGTTCGAATAGATGTAATGAAGTACGAGTTTTGCGACATATAATTTTTTTGCTGCATGAGTGCATGCGTACATTACTTACATCCACCTCTCGTACAACGCCCCTTAAGCCAAGAATAAGAAAGACATACCCACATCAGGTAGGGAATCCAAGTTTCCCAAGTGGACGTTCTCTCTCGCCAAACGCCAGCAAATAAACGCAAACCACAGTAGATTCTACTCGACTTACAACCATTTGCTTGAAATATAAAATTCAGAATTTTTCTAGTAAAGAGGAACATTCCAAAAAGAGATAGGCTATTTTTATTGCATATATATTACTTTTTTCCGATTACTACAGGTAGTTGGGTAAAATATGATCCAATCAGATACAGCAGTAAGAACAAGTCAAAAAATTTGATATTCACGAAAAATATAATAATTTCTCCGTCAACATCATAGAAAAACAAGAAGTACACAAAGTGAATCTAACAAGAAAGAGGCATTACAGCAATAAGATTTGGATACGTTTTCTTTCATTATTTTTTCAATTGAATTATTTCATTTTATATACATCAATTTTCTTAATAGTGGTTGTATTTAGAATCGAAACTACTCCATGCATATTTGGGTACTTCTTCGATATATCTATTTGTATCTACTCAGCACCATAACTTGCATGTCATGAAAATATTTTACGTCATTCTTAATTGAATACAGGTTTGAAACCATCGATTTTGATTCTAGCTGGAACCTATCAAACCGACTCTCGCTGTCTAAAAAAATTTTATATTTTCATCAACTACTAAGTACAGAAGATTTTAACCATTGTAAAAATGAAAAAAATCACAATTCAGCATTTATTCAGGTAGCGGGATATTAATACAAATTCTCATTCTATCTCCAAGTATATATATGCATGAATTAGCTCTCGTTTTCGTGTTCTGAAGCCATTAATGTCAGACATCGAATAAAACAACGATTAATTAACGCCAGATCAAGTCGAATGATCGAATAAATGTCACCCAAAGCAAAATAAGTATCAATTCGATTTAATATAAAAGTTCGTCCATAGGCCATTACGAGTATAACGAACATTTAAGATGTAAATTCTATCCTCCGTTTATGATTCAATTTAGCAAGATGATGGTCCGAAAATACGTTCTCTTCGACTTCACACTCGATTCTTTCAACGTCGAAACTCGATTCAACTTCAAAATTGCGGTAAAAAAGTTGTATAAAACAATTTTCGATAATTAAGAGGGATAGACATAATTACTGACCACAATTATCAAAAAATTCGCAAGTTTCAAAGCTAAGGGTAAGATCGGGGAGAAAATTTTAAATTAATTTTCAAATAAAGTACGAACAAACACTAAGGAAAGTTATCATTCGTCGATAAAAATCCGAGCATGAAACGTGAGTTCGAGGGACTATGGTCCTCCTGAAACAACACCATTGCTCTTTGCTTCATCCCACAATACACGATCGATCTAAATGTTGATTTCTTTGTTTATGTAATTTTATGATTCAGTGCTGATGATTGACCTAAAACAACCTTTCGAACAGAAAATTTTTTTAATTCGATAATTTAAACAATTTTTTTGCATCTTGGGAGCAAAAAATGAAAGAAGGATAGAACCATAAAATTTGAAATCTCTTATCACCCTCATGCGCATATACCTGCTAACGAAGAGCCTTAGTTTTTTCAGTTGGGTTACATATTATGACATCATGATTGAAAATCAGTGAACTTCAAAATATCCAAGTCCTTATCACTAAGTATCAATTTCTTTAATTAATTAATTCATCAAATTTCGTATTTTAGTTTCTTGAATAAACTGTTGCTTTTCCAGTAATTAAATTTATATCACCAACTGTTACAAAATATGAACTTGATTAGTATTCCTGGATATTTCTGATGATTATCATTGAAAATGAGAAAAAATTTGGGGAAATTCAAAGTTATCGAGAGGAATTTTGAGAGAACCATTTTAAGTTTAATTCTCAAGATATTGCTGAAAGTCCGTAACTAAGTAGATTGAATTCTTAAAACATTTGAATCACTCAATCTGAACAGAATTTCAGTAATATTTCAAAAACCAAAGGCACAATTTCACCCAAATTTTTACAGAATCTTCAACTAACATACGTCGATGTTTTTGAAAAATTTCAGCTTTCCACGAATGTTCTCTCGCAAATACTCTCAGTAATTTTGAATTCCTTCAAATTTTTTGCAAAATTGTAATGATGACCACAAAAAACACTAATTAAGTTCTTATTTGGGTAATAATTTATTCAAGGAGAAGAAACTAAAATACCAAATTTGATGAAATAATTCAAATTAATTAATTAAAGAAACTGATACTTACTAATAAGGACTTGTAAAATTTTCGAACTCAAACACTGAACCTCAATCATGACGTCAAAAATGTAACACTGCTGAAAAAACTTTCTTTCGCAAGATGCTCGTTAATAATGCGATCCTCCCCTCCTTAACGAGGTAAAGTAATTACTTGATTCCCGGCGATAAGGTCATCCATAAGTCGTCATTTTTCCACATGTTAACAAGGTGATAAACTGCTATTTTTCATTCGTATATAGTTAATAAAATGGAATAATAGCAACTAGGGAAGAAATTGCACTCAGTCCGACCGAATTGCGTACAATATTTTTTGAAAAGAGTATACCAAATCCTGTATTTAAGCCAGGGGCAATAGAACTTGCGGGATATTGGATCAAATCTTCGTTATGGCAGATAGGATTTTTAAGAAATAAAAAAAATGGAATTACTTTACATGAAAGAAAATAAGGCATTTAAAGGTGTGAGTGAAACCAAGGAACTAATTAGGTATGAGAAAAAAAAATTAAGGAGTGAGATGAGTAAGAGTTTCGAAATTGGTCGTTTTCATCATGCCAGACATGCCTCAAAAATACAGCATTTCGTACATATTGTAAAAAATAATTTTGTGAACCATGAGTAACGAAAAAGGAATCATTCACCTCGGAAGTTATCTTTGTCAAACCACTCTTACCAGAGGTTTTTTTTTCACTTTTGTAAACTCACAAGTGTTAGCTGAATGAAGGAGAAGGTAGGAAATATACTTCCTACAGTACCACGTCTCCTTATAGCTATTCTTTTTCGATAAATGTATGGATGAAATTTCATACTTTGTCCCAGATAAGAACGACATGATGTAAGACAGACGTTGACATTTCACGACTACGTAAAGCGGAAAAATACTTTTGTAAACTACAGTTCTTGATGCAGTTGATGGTTGAACTGGGTGAATTTTTCCACTCGTTGATCTGTTCACATGACCTTACGTCGTTCTTTTTTGTGATGGAGTACATTAAAATTCTCGATCTTAAAAAGTTGAAGCCTTTTATACAGAATCATAATATGCAAGATTGCAGGCCACTAGTTACGGCAATAAACCATTCGCACATTATTGGCTTCGATCATTTAGAACTGGATACCCAGTAGCCCTATCTCACTAATGTTATTCAAACGTTCTACGATTACGAAACCTGTAAACGGCTACAGATTTTCTGCACAGGCGTAGTAGGTCTCTTTCGTCTGATTTCGGTCCATTGGTCCTGTGAATCTAAAGCTATCTACGACCTGATGGTGAATCCAGTACAATCAAGTAAAATCTATGTCCATTTATGGGCTTGAGAGTATTAATGTTGCCACGAATTTTCGTGTTTACCTGGGTATCCAGTCCTAAATGATCGAAGACTATTGGTCAAAGAATTTTTTACCGCTTTCAGTTGTGGAACCATCAGCTAAGGTTGCGTTATTCCTTGAACACTAACATGTGACACTTTGTACATTACTGTGTAGGCTACGTATGAGTACTTTGTGGCCTTCTACGTACGCAGTACGCACTCGTATGGATGTGATGTGACCAATACACGATATGTGTTTGCTTTTCATTTCTGCATCCTTCTTCTCCAGTCTTGGAACCACAAAGACGAAGACGACGACGTCGACGACGAGGCCGGCAGATGTTCTATGACGACCAGCAGCTGTCGCGTGCCACTCTCCCCTCCAGGGGTAACATTCAGCTGCTGCCACGTGTTGCAGAGAGCTCTTCTCTCTTCCACTCGCTCCGCTCGCGCGTTCTCTCTCTTACTCATCAATGCGCACGGATACAACCACTGTTTTTTTTTTTTTTTTCATCACACATATTTTTTCCTCTTTTTTTTTTCTTCTTTTTAATCAGCAGCCGTTCTTGCACTCTCCAAACACAACAGTGGTACTATCGTCTATCGGTATTTTAATGTGTGTTTACACTTTCGAACCTTGGTCAATCCCATTCTCTCCTTCCCTCCACTTCATCGTTATTGACCCGATGAGGATGTCGAGAGCCGTAAATACGCGCGCCAATATTTCACATTATACACAATTTTATATACTCTTCAACGTTCTTCATGCTTGGTTTAATCAGCGATCCACGCGGATAAGAGGCATGCGACCTTATCTTACCAATGGCAAGGAAAAGGGTGGTAAACTTTTCTTCTCACCACCCTTCGGCCTTCGCGATCATGTCAAGTTCACTTTACAAAAACCTATCACACACATCACGTTTTCTAGCAAAGAATGCACACAAACATAAAAGTGACGGTGATGCAGTCTCAATGTTTGGAAGATTCGAGAGTATAGAACCCACTGCAGCAGAGGTGTGTAACTGTGTCGTATGTGCCGTACAGCGAGATCACCGGGCCAATGTAAAACGTAACGATGTGCCATTTTGTAGCTAGAAAATTACACACTGTCACTTCGTGCGATACCTGACATCACGTAGGGTGAGAATAAGTTACGAATGCGTTTTAGGGTGCACGTAAATCAGGTGAAAGGTGAATTTCTACTTTCATACGTTTAGAGGGTATGGAAAAAATTCTATAATTATGTAAGTAGGTATACTGTGTAGTGGTTCTGCACCAGCAAAGTTTCATAAATTTATTTCGGCTACTGTACTACCGTCGATTATTCGCTCAAACACACATGACTTCTTTTTATTGGCCAAGACGTCCAAGACCAACCGCGGATCAAAGAGAATAAGCCGAGTCAGAAAAAGGTTTTAATAAGCCCAATTTCATTTCGACATTTAGGGCTAGTTTTCACGAAAAATGTGTTTTTTGTGAACCTGTACAAATAAACGTCTACATATTCTTATAAATGTATCTTTCTTCGTTTGCAGCAGTTTTCTTGGTCAAGATCCTAATCAGCTAACATACATTTACTAACCATCCACCACTGGCCAAAACGAAGCAAAGGCATATATAAGGAGGGATCCTGGGGATCTGGACCATTCATTAGCAAAATTAAAAAAATTTCGACCTCTAAAAATTGTTCTTTGCCGGTTTTATTGATTTTTTTTTGAGGGGGGTCAAAAGAGACCACTAAGAATGTGTGGACCCCCTTGCGACAAATCTATCTATGCCCTTGAGACTAGGGAAAAATCGATATTTACAAGGTGATTTTTCTAAAATGTACTAAATCAGGGAGAAAAAATAGGTAAAAAAGCACTGGTTTTCAAAAAACAAAAAGAAAAAAAAGGAGAAAGATTAAAGTTCTAAATTCGAGCAGCGATAATGGGATGATGGGAATAGACACAAAGTTAGGAGCTTTTCAGAATGCGTGATATGATACTTTCATATTATTCTCAACATGAATGTTACGGTCTTAAACTACAATTTCAGGGACGGTTAGAATGAAAAAGGCGATTTTTTCGAGATCTTCAAAGCATTTTAAAAGGAAATAATTTATTGAAATGTATTTATTGTGTTGGGGCTAAACAATTCAAGTTAAAAAGGCCGTTGTCATGCCAGTCAGATGGGTAGATTTCGCCTTAAATTAACAGACTTTCAAATTATATATACTGCGGGTTGCATTTATTACAATTTCAATAATTATGTACTAAAATGGGAACTTAGCTGCCATTTGGAAACTACTGGGCAGATTTGGCCCATTTTTGAACTCGACCGAAATACGGACCAACAGTACACACATGTTAAATTTCACCAGGATCCGTTAAAAAATACATTTAGGAAAAGAATGTTCCATGGTACCCTAGTCTTCCCTACCTATTCTTTTGAAAAATAGTTCTATTTCTGTTTCAGGGCTTTACTGTTAGTTCTAAGATGTGAAAACTCAAAAAACTAAAAGCTCTAAACAAGTTATAAATTTTTTTCTAGAAGTTTTTTTTTCTGCCATTTTAAAAGATAGTCCTCATTTCTGATTTAGGGTTATAGTGAAAGTTCTGAGAAGTGAAAACTCAAAAAACTGGGAACTCTAATCAAATCAGAATGTTTTCACAAAAATTTTTAGATGTGGACCTATTCTGTTGAAAGTAAGTTCTCAATTCTGCTTTAGGATTGTAGTGAGAGTTCTGATCAGAGATGAAAACTAAAATAATTGGGAGCTGTAATGAAGTTCAAAAGTTTTCACAATAAGTTTTCATTCTGGACCTATTTTTTGAAAGTTAGTTCTCAGTTTCACTTTTGGGTTGCAGGGTGAGAAAACTTATAAAACTAGGAGCTATATACTAGTGTAAGAACCGTCATACCTTGCTTAATACAAAATAGATTTTCCAGTTATAGTTGGCGGTGAGATGGCCATGCAGTTAAGTTCACCGCTTTTGCTGGTGAATATTTAGGTCCCAAGTTTGACTCCCTGAACCAACAAAACCTACATCTGGTGACCCTCAATGTGTGCTGGACATGCATGCACCCTAATGGTATATAATGGAACTCACAACTCTCCTTCCTAACTTGAGTTGCCGATAGATGGTACCCTATATAGTGGAAATAGAACCCATATAGGTAGTATAAGCCTGTGTGTATAGGTATAAGAGGCGTTTATGGCTCCACCCAACCTCCCACAGCATCTAATGTCGTTCAACTCGTGTTGAGTCTCTCTAGGGGGGAGTGTATGGGAACTGTCATACCACGCCTAATACAAAATATATTTGACAGTTATAGTTGGCATGTAGTTAAGTTCACCACTTTCAGCTAGAAAATATGTAGGTCCCAGGTTCGATTCCTTGATTCAACAAAATCTACAATAAGTTAGTAAGTTTTCATTAAAAGTTTTAATTGCAGACCTGTTTTACTGAAAGTTAGTCTTCAGTTCTACATTAGGGTTGTAGTGAGTTCTCAGATGTGGAAACTCCAAAAACTGGGTGCTATAAGCTAATTAATTTCAAAAGTTTTCATAAAGTTATAATTTTTTTTTATCGGCATTGATTGATTCTATTTATTTTTTAAATGAACAGGGATCTTAGCTTGGGCTCATCCGAAGAACAAATAATGTAAATATGAACCTTTAGAGAGGATGTTTTCAGAGTTTGGGGACCATGACTGAAAAAACTATAATGAAATTTTCCCGAAATTACACCAACCACCCTTCACATAAAACCTATCTAAAACTCAATTTTTCCAAAGAGAAAGAAAGCTTTTTAGAAACAATGATAAGATCATTTTTGCATCTTCAACAGAATGGTTTTCATTGTGTCTAAGTCCATTGTCAGCAGAAAAGAATGACACAGAGTTTAACGATCTTAACTGAATAACTCCACTTGTACAGTCAATTCTTGTCAGTCATGCGACTTTTAACAATTAGGCGAAAATTTATTTACAATATTAACAGAACAAATCAACTAGTAATGTCAGTCAACAAGACACTGGAAAAAATACGTGTTCTCATTTGCCATTATGCGATTATTCATCTCAGATTTTTTCGATGACCTCTGCATTGAAATAGATCTCGACAGAATCGAGATTCACGAAGAATAAATGTCGCATAATGGTCACTGAGTACACTGTGGTGCGTTCAGAATGAATGGCCAAAACAACTATGATAGTTAGGAAGAAGTTGAAATATTTCATCAAGTTTATCCAGGTCAAAATAAATGATTTCTCCCAATATCAGGGTAAATAATTAAAACAAAATAGATTGTTATCAACTATTTCACGTTCGTAATCGAAATAATACTGCATTAACCAATCAAAATCATTGGGGGAATTTTTTACCAACTATTTATTAGGGTAAAAGTTACTCCACCAGGGTAAAACAACCAACTCATTCTGAATGACTTGAGTGATTTGCCTTTTTAAAACAACCAGTCATTCTGAACACAAGACGGTTTTCAACTCCAGTCTACTTACTGTCAGTGCAATCCATTAAAGAGCACTTTTAACTAGTATCCAAAACTACAATTAAAAAAAATTGAAGTCATTTTGAATTATCCTGTTTAGCCCTCAGGCCTCGGCACCACAGATATTATTGACTCAATCTCACAGCAAACAACCCTGAGCGTAAGACAAACTTTTAATTTTCTGGAAGAAGTTTCCATGATATGCGAGGAATTTGTAGGATGAATTGGTAAATATTCATTTAAACAGGTAGATTTATTCAAACTAAGGGACGTAGAAAGGAAATTTGGACCTGAGCAAGAAAAAATTTATGTGGCCCCCTAAAAATTGAAAAATGCGTCTAGGTTCAAGGGCAGTATCTGAGATTTTTCTGCGGGAAGTGTTTTACAATACTGAAGAAGTCTATTTTGCGAGAGGAGCAAAGGTTTTTCAGTAAATTTTCCATGAAAATTAACTTATTTTTCTTTTTTGGAGAATTCTGGGCCCAGGGAATCCCCCTTCGCCCTCTAGTCATGTCTGCTCATAACTGCAAAAATAATATGAATAATAAATACATTTTTCAGGCAAAAAATAAGAAGTTTCGACTTTTCACAAATAGATACACTGTGTTCATACTCTGCTAATAACAAAAACAACTCGTATTTTTCTTAGCAATGGCAACTATCTTAGAAATATATGGTGATATGTTTTAGAAAACATGATATAGCCCTATCCTGTTCCTTTTTTTCTTTCATATGTCATAAGAAAAAGGCCTCATTCAACGAAATTTATTTAATTTTTCCTTAATAGGCTTTGGCTACGTGACCATTATACTTACCCAAAAAAATGGAGAGTATACTTCGATTTTGCAGAGGGGAAAGAGGTTCGTTGAGATCTGGAGGTGAATATTATAATCAGAATGTTTGACAATCACATACTGGAGCACCAATAGAACCGAATTGAATATATCGCCATTTTGGATCCGGTCTCGAACTTGCAACCTTTCAATCGCAAAGTCAAGCACCCAGCCACTACGCCACGCAGACGCCTCGAAATAAGTTTTCGCAACTGAACTTGAACGTTAAGGGAATCTCGAACATTTAAGCAATTAAAAATTAAACAATCAAATTGAGAATTCACGCATTTTTTGAATTATAAAATATTTATTT
The DNA here is from genome assembly GCA_011428145.1 of Ericerus pela. Classification (NCBI taxonomy): domain Eukaryota; kingdom Metazoa; phylum Arthropoda; class Insecta; order Hemiptera; family Coccidae; genus Ericerus; species Ericerus pela. The sequence goes on from WOFM01000449.1 coordinate 302,465, forward strand.
CACTACTTTGACACATATTCGTTGATATTTGGTTATGAAAATGTTGTCTTAAATTTTTTTTTAAAGCCAAAACTGGGTATCTGATTATTCTTTTAAATTCAAACACAAATAATTTTTTTAATTTTTTCGAATTACTAATATAATTCAGTTTGTATTTTTCAATATTTTCATATCCTATTTCAGTTTTTAATTTTTTTACCCCCAAAAAAAAGAAAAAAGGAACTATTAATACACCAACACTGCATTAATCTGACAATCTGATCATAGAAATACCATTTTTCTTGTATGGCTCCAAGTTCAAGAATCAATTCGTAGAATTATTTCATAACTACCTATAGATAATCAAGTTTTTTTTTTCGACAGTTCTACGCATGAGAATGAGATAAGCATTTCATTCCTGGTCACATTTATATCCATTCATAGGCTCCGACTTCAGTTTTTTTCAGCGTTGCCAAATTTTGTAATTGTAATTTGTAAATGAGTAGAAAAGGTTAATCAGAGTGGAAAAATAATTTTTAGGTTGGGAGAATGAATTTTCAGCGTTGCAAGGCAACACTGAAGATCATTTCCGTGTTGCAGCTGTACCACATGTGTCCATAAGTCGGCATATATGTATTGAGAAGTCCGAGATTTTTTGACAACAAAATAAAAATTATTTCGAAAGAATAATGGCGTTACAATATGAAGACATCTTAAAATTAAAAGACAGATTCAGACATTATAGAGTCCAAATTCGAACTTATGTTCAGATGAAGTCATGATGACAGTAATCAAATTCGATTCTCTATCAGGCAATTTTTGATACATTTTATTACAGTGTCGACACATTCATAATTGGACAGTTTTCTACAAAATGATTTGGTTCGATTTGACAGACTGACGCCATGAGATGAATGAAGACAAACGTAAATTCAATAGAAAGAAAAAACCCATCGAATGAAATGCATGCTGCCAACTTCATCTCACCTTACCATTTCTTCTCTATGCTTTTGCCACAATCACCATCACTTATGAAGACAAACAATTAGATGAAGACAAAAGAACTTTCTGATGGTTTCCCCTACTTGTTGTCTGCAATAGCTTTTTTTTTATTATTTTATTTTTTCTGCTTTACACTTTGCTTTATCAGCTCTGTCAACACTGTAATTCTTTTGTAATTATAGTCTTTGAGAAAATAATTCTGCTGTTGGTTTTTGTAAGTTACAAACTTCTTAAGGATTGAAACTTTGTTAGGTTCTTCTGTCAACACTCCAAACTTATTGCTGATTTGTCATATTAATTTGCTGAGATATGAAGACAATGTAAGCTGTGTTCCATCGTGTTCAAGGAACCTAATTCAAGTCAAGAAGAATTCAGCTGTAGGATTTTGACAAAGTTAAAAAATAAAACGTCTTGAAGTCATACTATCAAGACACCTCAAATCAGTGTTTTGGCTACTTGATGTCCTAGTTTTGGGACATTGTGACATAATTAACATTTAAACACCATCATACATTAAAAGTTGACTTTATGAGCCGATTCATTTCAGTTGCCCATAAAATATGTCGACCGTGACAGGACTACTAGTTTTAATAGTTAGCCCAGAGCTGATTAATTTTGGACGCCTCAGTATCCATTATCGATAATCACTGCAGTAAAATCGATACAATCGAACAGTTTTTTCTTTGTAACAATCCGAACTTCAATACTTTATCTCAGGTTTTCAGGAATGCTACAAGCGAAATAATTTTCTATTTGTTCAAAACGTTGGATTTCTCCCAAGTTCACAAATGTACAAAAAAATCTTGAGTTTCCTAGCTTGTCTTCGAAATTTCTAACCTCTAGGATTTATTATAGTTTTCTGCAAACCGGCAGGATATCGCCATCGATTAAGATAATTTCTAGAAGAAAGAACGATCAAATAAATTGAAATTAAAGAGAATGGCACTGAAAAGTGTACTTAATTCGTTCCATCATGACGACTTTCCACACGACTTAACCTACAAGCTACACTGCGATTAACCAGTCACACATGTCGAACGAACACAAACATTAAAATTCATTCACATAAAATTCACTTATATTCTGTAAATGAAAAAAAAAAAAGTAACTAAAATTTATTCTTATTCCCTCATCCCTAAAATAACTTCTCCTTCACCCGAATCTCGAATTACACTACCTATAGGCATTCCACATTAAAACTGTCTCAATAGATCTTTGTTCTTTTTAAACCGCACGTTAATAACACAGGTAGCATATGAATCCACAACATTGGTAAAACGACGCCGTCAAAAATGATTTCTAACGAATTTTCTTCGAACCGTCGACATTGGAATGATGAAAAAGAAGAAGGGACAGACAGACACATCTACGTTCATTCTTCAGTGCAGAATGACTGGTCGTTTCGGTTGTTTCTTTGAAAAACCAACCATTATCAATGCCTAAATATAATTCTACAATCAATCTTTATTCATCGTTTTCGCTGAACTTCAAAAAAATGTGACTTCTGTGCACGGAGGATTTGAGCGAGGAGTAGAAAAAAAAAAGATAAAAGAAAGAAGATTTTTTTCCCATTTGAAAACAGGTATCGTGGGTTCACATGACTATCCAACGTATTCTACCTATACGAAACGCAACTGCTGTTTATGAGGGTACAAAACCCTCGACATATGGTTTTCTACAAATTTTCAGTCAACTTAAAAAATAAAATAAATAAATAAATAAAATTTAAAACAAGAATGGTTCCTCCATTTCTATACATTATTATTGAAAATAAAAATCTATACGAGTACCTATATCTATCTAAAATGATACTAGATAAGAAGATACTGGTTGCTGTACAGGTATCTTACGTATGGTGCGGGTGATCAGTTTCATTATTACATGTTTACGTTTTCTCAAGGACAAAGGCCTAAATGTATGAATTTAGTGTCGACGAGAAATAAAGGGGTAATTACTTAGTTCTATAGTGAGTCGAGGAAAAACCAAATTAGCGCATTCTATTGACGTATAAAAATAGGTCTAATGATGCTAAGTACAAGGGCGTATATTAGGAGGTCCTGGGGGTTTGAACCTCCTCCTCAGTCAAGAAAAAAATGCTTGACCTCTAAAAATTGTGTACTTTTTGGTGTTTGGTAATTTTTTGTTGTGGGGGGAATTAGAAGAGTCAACGAAAAATGTACGCACCTTCTTATTAAGACGGGACTATATACGCCCTTGATTGAGTATCATAATCAAATTTTAACAAGCTACATCGCTAGATAATAGGCAACAGTGTTTTTGCTTTATTTTTATATGATTTTTTTTCTTTCTTTTTTTTTAGGTTTGTTTTATTTGTCATAAAAGTGACCCTATGGTGACACCATTAACATCAACTATAAATAAAAATTGGAAATAAAAAAATACGAATAATGGAGAAATTTTAGAAGTATTTTCAAAAAGAAGACAACTGTTGAAAGGAAGTGATATAGCTATATATTTCATTTAATAATACTTAACTAAGACGAAACAGTGGAAATTGAAATATTATTGTCAATTGTCACATTTTCCATAAAATTAGAATAAAAAAAAATAAATAGTCACAAATAACATCATATAAATGGATGAAAATTTTATTTTCATTTTTTCATAGTTGAAAAATAAAAAATAAAACACAGGTTGAAGAAAATGAAGAAGGAAAAGCAGAAGAATAAATAAATAAATCCCTAGTCATACATCAATATTTATCTACTTCTGACTCATACACAGTGTTTTAAAGATCAACATCAGTGCCATATGAGAATATAGGCAATATAAATATTGCTTTTGTATTATAGCTGGTAGCTGAATATATATAATTTCACAATATATTCTCTAATTTTCCTTTTGAAAATTTTTAAATAATTTAACTAGTGGGAAAGAGAAGGATATTAAAAATTGCTGGTAAAGACAAAATATTAAATAGTGAAAGCCTAAAATTATGTAACAAGAGAACTGAATGAAGAATTATAAAAATGAAAGCCTTATAGGCTGTATGATGTATATACTTTTTACTTATATGTTTGAGTTGTATGAGATATTTCAAAAACTATTGTAAATTATATACATTTTGTATATATAATTATATAATCAATTCTGTGATATTGTAATTATCAATAATTAATTAATATCTTTTTTTAAATATAAATTGTCATAAATTCAGTAATTGCTGTTTTTATATTATATATAATTATATAAGGTGTGTGAGGATTAGGGGTGTTTATGGTAAAATTCTGTAATATGTTCATTAACAATGTACATATTACAAAATTTTACCATAAATACCCCTGAAAATACTGCCACACCATGTCAAATATATGTCACAAACAAGCATTTCCAAATTTTCACTGTGTGACAAAAAACTGTCACACAATGACACATTTTCAACAAATTGCTTCAATGTGGCAAAAAACTGTCGCATAACAACATTTCAGAATTGCCACAACCTGACAAATAACTGCCACAGTGTGAAATTTTTTTGTCACACTGTGACAATTCCATATTTTGAGTCAAAAACAAATACTGGCCTGTGATTGGATGAAATTATTGTCACACTGTGACAATTTTATATTTTGAGATGAAAATGAATACTGGCCTGTGATTGGATGAAATTTTTTTCACAGTGTGACAATTAATTGACAAAAGTCCCATGTTACAACGTGACACTTTTAAAATGAATTTTGCACAATGGGTTGCATTCTTCGGCTCTTTGAATTTAAAATTAAATCAAATTGATCGTAGAGGTGAAAATATCGAAACAGGCTGTCAAGACATCGCGGAGAAGTTCCGCAATATCTGGAAATAAGCCTAAGGGAATAAGAAGTTGCAAAGATTGGCTTGCAGGACCAAGGCGATACGAAGATGATGCATACTAATCAGTGGATCCATAGGCCAAAAATTTAAAGGCTGAAATCTTTCTTTTTCGATTACAAGAATAAACTCATTTCCACGGTACATCCTGCAAATTACAATAGGGGAGCTGTACCCAAGATTGCGCACTTAATATTTAAAGATCCTTAGCTCTTCCTGGTGTTGATGAAAAATTTTGAAAATTTGAGGGAAGGTTCTCCATCCTGTTGAGTACAATATATCTTACACAGAACTGCTTCGGATTCTCCACTGATGAGATATTTCAGTTTTAGTAAAAGAAGTGCAATGCGCAATCTTGGGACGATCATGCCCAAAATTGCGCATTGCACTTCCCAAGATTGCACAAGGAATAAGATTCTGAAAAAAATGCTATCAAGTCATAATTTATTAATACTCATATGTTTTCTCAAGTAATAGTTACTCACAGATTTCACAAACAAAGGTTTTTTGTACTTGTAAGAGAGAAGTACAAGCTAAGTGTGCCCATCTGTGGCACAACTGGCAGCTAATCCATTTTTCTTTTGACTTTGACATTCTGTACAATTCATTACAATATATGTAAGGAGGATAGTCGTCATCAGAACCATCAGACAGGTCAGCAAGTTCTTGACCCATCCTAAAATTGATAATAAATATAAAATTGGCAAAAATATTGCAAATTCAAGTGCGCAATCTTGGGCAAATTTTCATGAGCAATCTTAGGGAAAATACAAAATTATCTAAATGTTGAAGTTTCGCGGTTCTAAATTCACTTATTTTCATTATTTTTATAGTGGAAATATTGCTTAAATAGTCTACTTTTCAACAAATACTTACTTCTTATAAAAAATTGAAAACTACAGTCTTGACATCTTCCAGTATCAACTTTAGAAATTATATCAGTGAGTACACAAAACTTATTTTGGCTGATAACTCAAGAAGAAAAACTCCACAAAACTCCAAAATCAGGTTAGATGTTTCTACTATGCATGTATTTTGTAAACAACGTGATTGCATGCTGCCACTCACGTCACATTACAGTATCTTATCACTGCGCAATCTTGGGCAGTGCGCAATCTTGGGTACAGCTCCCCTACAGGCTACAGGCCATGGCAGATTGTATAATTGAAGAGGCGGAGTACCATACTTGGAAAAATCAGTTGTACTCTATATATGTATAGGTAGTGATACTTTTGAATTTTAACCAAAAATGTTATACATTAAATGATTATTTCACCGTTTAAAAAAAATACATAACACTCATCACGAGCATCGATCGATAGTAACCTAAATTCTTCATATAGGTAGTATAACTTTTTCGATTTATTTACGGCTAACTTGGTCAAAAATTTGAAATCAAACTTCTTGGTCGTACCACTTCCAAAACTGAATCGATCTTTTAATCGCATTCCAACGAAACACCTCAAAAAAGTTAACAAATCTTCAATTTCACTCGTGCATAAAAATTCAATTATATTGCATCATAGCCTGAAAATCAAACAGCGATATAAAATGAGTGAAAGTACTTCGACACATTACTAAATCAAACAAAAATGTGAATCAAATACGAAAAAAATTCGTTCACAATTTACGTAACGGTATAACTGAATTTGCAAAACCAGTTTATACAATACTAAAATCGTAATTTTCTTTTCCTTTTTCCAAATATGAAAATGGAAAATTCCCCATCACATAGGTACACACAGAACCCGCATACGATCTGACATTTTTAGAACGCGACAAAATAAGAGAAGAAAAAAAGGAGTCATGCTGTATGCGTGATGTAAACAACGATCGTTATTTTAATTTATTAATTAATTTTTTTCCAAGTTATGATATATAGGTATACGATACATTTTTTTCTTCCTTTACAGCAGCAGGAAAAGTTTTCGGGAGCAAAATGCGGGTAAATATGATCTCAATCTGCGTAAAATTTTTCATTTCAGAAACAGTAATTCACTACGACAGTGTTTTCATTTTCTTACCAGGAACTCTTGAAAGGCAAGGCTTTTTAAGTAGGTTTTCTTTAGAAAATTTACTTATTACGCTTGGTGCGGTATTAGCCCTCAGGGTTAGGGATAGGTATGTTTTACGTTTCACGACCTTAAGAAAATTTTGGCACTAATAAATCATATTCATATATATGTGTATGTATATTCTGTTTTCTTGTTACCACGGCACAAGTTCTAATTTTTGTCCAATCAAGAAATTTGGTACGAACACTTGTATTGAGCCAAGGACCAGACCTATTGATTTTGGCGCGGATTGGCCGGAGGTACTTCCGGTACCACCCTTTTTGTTTTTATTTTGGCAATAAAATGCTTAATTTTGCACCAATAGCAACGAAATTCGGAATAAATACCTACTCATTACAACATTCTGTGGTACACTAACAGTTTTGGCGCGGATCATCCGAACGATACTTCCGGTACGGCAATTTTTGTTTTTATTTTAGTTATAAAATGCGGAATTTCGGAACAATACGTACGATATTTGAAACAAATATTTATTTTATAATTTATTGTAACATGATATCAATGTTGGTGTGGATCGACCAGACGGTACTTCTGTACAACTATTTTTGTTTTTATTTCGGCTATAAAATATTCAATTTTGTACCATATTTATTTTTTTATTTTATAACTTTATTTTATTTCTTTAATTTGATTTTAAATCATATGATTATTCAACATACTTTATCATCTTAATTTATTTTTCATTTTTTCAAGAAACAATGCTTTTAAATTCCACACTGTCTAATATTTTGTCAGCAGCCAAAAAATTTCATACAATCATAATACCGTTTGCGCATGTGAATTTAGAGATAATCAATGCGACCATTAAAATTTGTATAATTTTTTTTTATCGAAACCTACTTTTTGTAGCGAGGCTTCCTGCGCTAGAATTTTTTTATTTTCTCCATTTTTGAAAATATGCCAAAATTAAAACGAATGAATCAGCTGAAACAAATTTAGTGGGATGTACAAGAGTGACGTGAGTAAAATAACGAATCTATAGCTAAATTTTGAGCATGAAAAATTGAAATTTCCTTGAAACGCTCAACAGGGAAATGTTAGTTCTGCCCTCAAAGAGGGAAGAAATAAATAAAAGTACGATCCAAGAAGCTATAAAATAGGAATAAATAACGTAGGTAATTTGTATTCGAATTTGTAATACGGCTGTTGTCGAACTAAACTGCGGAAATATCTAACAAAATTTAAGTAACTTCCAAGGGAAAAAAAAAGTGCGTCGTTATAATGGTAAATAGGGCATCGAAAAGTAACTACCTACAAATCCATCCTCCCTTCGAACAACGAAGATAGCTCGACACTCATGCACTATTAGGTCTCCTCCCACACATTCAAGTAATCGTTATATTTATGCATGTCAGTTAAAATGGCTACTACAGGAAGAAGCAGTAAAATACTCGCAGGCTTAGTTATACCTGACTGACTTATCAGCACAATTAAATAGAATATCTATTATCTGCCTGATTTGCTGTATGTATAAACTCCAGAGGTCGTTTGCCCGTGCATGCAAATATGTATACACAGGAGTACAACCTACTCCACCAGACGTTAAAGTCGTTCAAGTCACTTATGCTCTTTAGCTTAAAACGGACTTTAACTTGGCGTTGAGTCGCGTGAGAACCTCGCGTAACTATGCGCCGAATTAAACTTAGCTGAAAGAGCGTTAAATGACTGTTCGACAAGCACACTTAGTGATATAGCATTCTGTCACTGAAAATTCCATAGTCCTTCATGAATAATTTTGCCAGTTTTGGGGTTGTCATTTTGAAAAATTTTGCAAAATTTGAACTAAGTATTTGAAATCCTTGTACTTATACGGTTGTTTTGTTCGGTATGTAGGTATAACGGCAGTTCAGAAAAAAAATTTTCATTTCGAATGATGTTCCATTTGATAACACAGTAAGATCCTGTTCATCGTAATTACAGAAACTGTGTTAACCGATAATAGCATGGTTTAGTAGGTTCTTTAAAACTAACCATGCAAGTTATTAGGGCACGATGATGAAATTTGTGTTTAATTCCTGTTTCATGCGATGAATTTGAACCTTTTTTGAAGCGATCTTGAGCTATTTCGCAAGTAAAATATACTCACACACACACACACAAATTCAAAATAAAAAATTTTTTCACCGTAAAGACATAAGTTATCAAGTACAAAATGCAGCCGCATGCTGCTTCAAAGAAGTAAGGCAGAGAAGTTTCTAACAGTAAGAGCAAAATCTAAGATTAAGTTACAAAAGACTAAGTCCCTAGTTTTACAAGCGGAGCATTGATCCCATTCCAATCTCGCATTCATCTTAAAATTGTACATTCAATGGATTTCTTACAGTTCTGTATCACGAAAAAGGCTTTAGAGATGTAACCATTTTAATTAGTTTATAGATCTACAATATTAAACGTAATTCAATACACTGAAAAATGTATTTGTTCAATGAATTTGACTGAAATTTTATGCAAGAGATTTTCTTTTTATTCAACAAAATGAAAAGTGTTAAAAGTTGGCGGAGCTGCTAGAGAAAACCAAAACTGAATTAGTGTCAAATAAAAGATGCAGAAGATACGCAGGGTAAAAGAGGATTGACGGAATTTTACACGGGGAAGAAAAGAAGAAAGTACACAGAGAATGATATACGATGGGTAAGTTTTACAAAGGGAGCCCGTCAAATTTACATAAGAGGAAAACGAAAAAGGTACGTTAGTCGAGTATGTAGGCAGGAGGGTTGTACACCACAAAGGTATCTGTTTAGGAAAGGTGAATAGGTTATAGGATATAACTCTAGAATTAAACAACAAAAAAGGAACCTTTTTCACTCCCAAAAATTAATTTTTTCAACAACCAAGGTTGGTCACATTGAGTTCACTTATTTAAAGAAATTTTTGATAAGATATTTTTTCAGTTTATCTTTAAAAAATGTATTTTAACAGGTTAACCCCAGCATCTGGCTTTCAACAAGTTAAGTTAGAATCACTAGAGAATACTTCTCAAGTTATAAGCAGAAAAAATGAAGTATGATATACCAACCAGGGCACAAGCCACGAAAAAACCTGGGTGGCAGTATGAATTTTTCAATCAATTTCTTGAAGTTATCTGCAAACCTACAAAAATTGAGTTCTGGAAATAATCCGGGTCCAATTTTATTCAAATAATTTTCGACAAAGACAAACAAAATCTAGGCCAGATTTCTCGCCATTTTCGCATAATTTCAATAAACTCCTAAAGAATTAAAGGCCAAAAACAAATATTGCTCAGCCATACATGTCAATCAAATAAGTACAAGACACAATTTTAAGAAACAAAACCAGTGCAATAAACATAATTAATTGTTAACATACCAAATTTCAAATTGAAAAAAACAAAACCAAAGTCCAATCTGAACACAAAACAAGATGTTTAAAAGACATTTATAGAATCACCAAAATAACAGAGTACAAAGTGAAACATGGAAATAAGGGCTCATACTTAGAGGACCAAAACATGAAGAAACGAGAAAATTTTCATGATCTTCTAACTGCAGCTAGCCGCAGTCAAGTTGATAGCGGAGCTTTTTAATTGGTTTCCATTTTTCTCTCCTCAAATCGAACCATTCAAAAAGAAGGGAGAAAAAACACAAGTAAAATTGTGGAACCACTTGAAATTAGGTGAAAACTAGTCCATCTTGAATTGTACTGATAAAATTACACGTCTATACCTTAAAAGAGATGGAAGTTCGCCAAAAATTTTGAAATTGTTGAACATAAGTACATTCTTGTGAAGATAAAATGACTAAACCACTCTCTCCTTATTTTTTCCTGTCGCTCCTACACCGTATAGAAAAATATTTTCCCAAAAACATTTGATTAGGTCAAATAATATTTTCGTTGTCATTATTTTTAGGTATTTCGGTAAAATCGCAGTAAAGAAATTAGAAAAAAGAATGTAAAACTATTACACTTACATTTGTTCAATTGTCTTCTTCATAAAATCCGATTGAACGTCCACAAAAATATGTCATTTTATTTTAACAATGTGGATTATTCTCTTTAAATGCGAGCATAAAGGTCCATAAGTCAAAACGAAGATTTTTCCACAGAAAAGAAGCGTTTTGACGTGAAATAAAAATGTTTTCAAAGATGAGATTTAACTATGCTAAACATATGAAACAAAAAAAAATTATGAAATTTTTTTTCAAGTCTGTCAATCTTCATCATGTTGAACGAAAACAGTAGGTGTAGGCCCACTGAAAAATTTGTGATTTCGAGACGACCTCATAAACGTCAATTGAGTCACTAATTACGATTGATTTTTTGAAAGACCGTACGAGGAGAATATTATTGTAATATAAAAATAAACAGCACCTAATTAGCTGTTCGTTTTTGCATTTTTTTTCTATTCAGGAGGGTCAAAAATGTGAAGAGCTACAATACGAGCGTCTAGGTCAAAGGATCCCACTGATTGAACGTAAAACTTACTGCGATTATCATTTCTTTCATAATATCTAGTCGATAAATTAAAATTTCAACAAGTCTTTAAACCATCAAACACATTAAACATAATTTTTGTGTTGGTTAGCGCTAACATATGGTAAATTTGTGGAAAAATGTTCGTGAGCGCATTAAATATCATTTAACTGGTGTGCTTGAATTGAAACAATTAGTTAATCCACTTAAACAACAATTTCCATTAATGCTACAGCCTTGCACCAATATCGTTCGATCATCATTCATCAGGCAGCTGAATAATTTTCTTTCGTGGAAACCTGCCCTTTCCGACACCAGTTTCATCCAACTATCGAGTCGTCTCTTCTATCATCCTTCTTCCTTACCCACCGGTTAACTTCATCTCGACCATCTGAAAAACAAATTTCAGACATTGAATCATGTAACAAAACAGATAAAACCTGCTGATGAATCGAACAAGAAACATGGCATACAGGCTCACAGCTCTTTTCCTTAAACTATCGCATTATGGCCACCAATAATCGTTTTGATAAAATCAACCCCCTTTTCAAAAAAATTCACCATTTCTTATAATATAGTCCACTCAAAAAACGTGTTCGCTTTATTGGATAACTTGATCCGTTAACCCTAAGCCATGAAATTAAATTGATAAAGGATATAATTCTCTTTGCCCTCATTAATCTGATATTGTAAAGGCGATATGAAAATCCTCTAATGGAAAACAACCGTTACCATCAAAAGTTTCTTTCTACTCCGAGCGAACATTTCCCTCTGGAATTTCATTTCGACCATTCCTTTGTCGTTTTGACTGAGGATAATGCACCCTTCGTCCTTTACACACTCTTGTCGCGGTCTCTCGTGCTTAGAAGGCTAACCCTTTTCAAAAGTTCGCAACTGTCTTCGTATTTGCGGCAGCAAATTACATTCGAACTTCCCAACTGGGCGGAAGGGAATTGGAAAAAGTAGGTACTTATCGAGTAATAATTCACGATGCTGCGAGTTGAATGCGCCAAAAAAAATGCATTTCCACCTGTTGCGAAACACCGTTTCTGGTGATCGTTTCGACTTTACTGTCTGTCGAGTAGCCTATCTTCAATGTGTGTGAGAAACTTAATTTGCGGCGCAAGTACTCGTAAAAATATGAGATACTACACTGTCAGACGTGGCACTCGTTTTTAAGTGTGCATTACACCAACCATGCAAGTACACGCGCATACGCACGTAATTAAAAGTCATTTCGCATAAAAGATGATGATTTACACCCCATTTTTAAAGGCACGCAGAAAAAAATAAATAAATAAAAAAAAAAAAAGAAGAAAAGAACGACTAATATTTCATTTTAATTCGGTTCACGTTCGTCATCTTTTTATTGTTTTAACGGTTTCTCATAGGAGGGAGTTCGCGAATGGAACCATAAAATTAAAATAACACGCTGTCGAAAATGTATAAAATACTGTCGAGTTCCACTTTGTCTTTATGCCGTTCAGATTTTTTCTGGACGCATCGTTTCAAAAGCTCACGGCTGACGGGCTGTTTCGAGAAAGCTCCACACAATTTCTGTCTCCCTAAACTCGGCTCATCAGTATCGTCTAGCTGCCTCCTGAAATTCCATCGATCCGAAATTTCACTTTATCCGCCATCAGCGATTTCAAAAGGTCTCTTCTGCACCTTAAACCATACCCAATAATTGAAATAATTATCCACCGCCCAACATCACCCCACCATTTTCTCATTTGTACGTAATTCTTCACATATATACCGTCATACCTGCGGTCAACCCAACCTAATTTCTAGCTTCTCCCGCTCATACTATACCTACGTTATGATATGGCTGCCAATTAGTTCGAACGAATTAGCAAATAATCATGCTTTTCTTGGAACAAAACGGAAGATGGCCCAAAAATACTGAATAACATGCCAGACATACTGTACTAAAAATCCCACCTCACCGCTTGCGCTTATTTTTTCACAGGGCGTTCAACCTCTTGAAAATTGGTTTTCTTCGTATATCATGAAAAATATAGAATGTACAAAAACGAGTTCGAGATAAAAAATATTGTTGACTTCATTGTAAATATGTTTGGCCTAAAAATGTGTTTTTGGAAAATAAGCTTTAATATTTCAAATACAAAACAATTTGTAACCTTAATGGGATTTGAGCACAGGATACTTCGCAGGTTAGAGGACATTATCACCATAACGCCGTAGTGATGATTCAAAGCGATGGATAAAACTTGAGTTGAAAAAGCAACTAATAAAAACCAAACCTGATTTAAGCACCCTCAGATGCAAGTACAATAACTACGTACGTCACCTTTTGTTGCGTTCGTAACTTACCGCAATAAAAACGTAGAACATAAATACGATTTTTACACTTTTGGGCCCCAACTACACAAAACCATTAAGAATTGAGGTACTTAAAAAACAAACATTGTATTAGGCCTATATTTTATAACATGAGTATAAACTAAATAATTACTTTCTTATTCACATGTATTTTTATGATTTCGTTTTTTTTTTTGCGTCGGGAGGGGCGCATATCTGAACACCCCGTTCGGATGTAACGACCCGCACAAAATTGTTTTGCTGCTTCTCTTTTTTAAATTTTCGGGCTTCTAAAATTATACCCCTCCAAAATAAAGAACGCTGTTATGCCACGTCATGTATGCTGTATATACGCACAAGAAAAATGGCGTATACAGACTACCTATTGATGGGAAATCTCAATATGTTAATTTATTTGGCTATCTGGTTGGAAAATAATCCGATTATTATTATTTTGAAATAACCACCCTTCTTCACCACCTTGTATCTCGGCTTCTATAATGGATATGAAAATAGTCAATAGAATATTATTTATTTCAGATTTTATGTAAACGAAATTTGTATTCGAAGACATCTGGTCTAGCTCTTGAAGGTTTCGAATTATTATCCTAAAATTAATTTTGGGGGGGGGGGTTAAAATGTGGTACCAGAAATTTAGCATAGCACTTGAGAGCGGGATTTTAGTATACTATTTCCGGTATATTCCCCAGCATTTTTAGCCAATCTCCCGTTTTGTCCCGGAAAACGTATGTTTTGACCACACTTTGGTCTGATTCGACTGTAGGTTAAATATGTCTAACCTGCTGAAAATTATCTAACAGATTATAGAAGGTCGAAAGGTGATTAAACGTGGCTAACGCGAATCACATTTGGTACCGTAATTGAAACTTTTTTGTTTCCATAAAACAGAGAAAGAAAAAGACCTCCGAAGCAGAAATAAACGCAAACAAACGAGGAAATTTTTTACAATACTCAATTTTGAAGTAATTACTAAACCGGTTCGAGGTACGATCTTGATTAGGATACAGTATCGTAAGTTATACCAACAATGACCAACAAATTTACAATTTTTTTTTTCATATTTCAGCATAATCCGGTATTTCATGTGAAAAGAAAAATAATGCGTAAACCCTACCTACGTGATAGAGTAGAAAGAATTTAATTTTTGGAGAACACTGCGTACAGATTTTTCGATTCAATACGCATTTCCACCCCATTGTTGCAAAATTTATCGCAGTATTTGGTGACAAATCTTTTTCGCTAATGTATAGGTACAGAAATCGGTTGAAAAAATTCAGATAAAATTTATCCAAATGCGCAAAAGCTGATGATTACAGCAAAGGGGTGAGTCTAATTCACGTAGTTTGTAATTCTAATCGCGGTGGTAGTAAACAGAGAAGCTTAGGAAATTAAGAAAATCTAGACATTTTTGCAGGTTTCGTTGAAAGATCTGGAAAACAACAAATCAAGATTCATTTTATCACAATCAGAAACTTTCGGAGAATTCCACATTCTTATTCCTCAACTATGCTATCATTCACAATTTTTTCATGATGAAGATGGTGAGGAAATAAAATATGATGTTTTGTTTTGTTCGTTTTCGCCTCTTTCCTCCAACAATTCCAACAAGTCTACGATCTCGAATGTTTAAAATAGATGAACATATATCTTACATATATTTATGGATACAGGTACGAGGAAAACAGGCGAGAAAACTGTTAGGCTACTTCAAATCGTCAATATTTTATTAGAGAAAATATCGATGTTACATATGTGACAGAAAAATTGCTCGATGCAAAATATAAGGCAGGACAAACAAGGAATTTTCGGCTTTTTATGTTTTTAATTACTATTTTAAATCAGAAATGAAAGGATATTTCACAAACTTAATACAAATTATTTCACACCCTATGAATTTACTTATATTCAAATAAAATTATACAGACTGAATTCGTGTTTTAAAGAAGCCAACATATTTCAACAGACTAATAATAGAGCATTCATTTTTAATGCTTCGTGACAGAAAGAAGAGAAATTTTCTTTTAAAATTTAATTTTCATGAAAATCGTCATCTCCTACTATCAAGTGTTCTTAGATACGAGTAAAATTAATTTTCGTTAATTTGATAGCCACAAAAAAACCTAAACCCCCAACCTAACACAGGAGAACAGCACTAAAATCACTGAATGAAGCATGTAACCAGACAGTTTTATCAGCAGAGGCTATTGAAATTGTTGGGGGGCGTACTTTCACTCATGGCAGTGGTGTAGGTACCCCCCATTGACAAATAGGTACTAAAAAAAACAAAAAATTTTTTCACTCCTTTCGTTTTCTTCGAAGATGAAAAAAAAAAACCATATGGCGACTTTACCTTTATGCACGTAAATATGCCCAAAAAATGCCAGGACGGGCTGGAACTTGTCGGTCTAGCCCGTACGTGGCTACGGGCCTGGAATGAAGTTGTATTTTTTTCAAATAAATATATTATGTATTCAAGACTGAAATCGAAATCGGGTGATTATCGTTTCGGTCGTAATATCTAAACGAATTTTTAATAAAAACTAGAAATTATTTTTTCAAGCTTACCTATTCAAACAAAATGAATGAAAATGAGAAGAAAAAAACACCAACTAATACGTCCATTCACAGATGATGTGGTACATACGAGTAAATTATAGCAATAAACTTACATATAACTGAACGTGAACAATCGGAGTTTTGGGGAGGCATGTTTTGACGATTCGGATAATATTAGTGATTCAGAATTCAGATGACTTGAAGTCGTGACCGTTTACATCCAGCGAAAGAAAGATAAATATAAATAATCGCAGCTTTCTTGTTGAAAATCTTCTTTAAAAAAAGCTCCAGTCCAGTCAACCTCATCATTCGCACAAAAATATATGAATCGAACAATATTCGGATGTAACTGAGATATCTTCACTAATTTTAAAATAATAAGTTAGGTTAAAACCGATAGTTGATAACAACAAACTCGATAAAAGCGATCCCATTAGTCTGGTACCAAGTTATGTCGTATTTCGTTGCGTTAGTAACTGCAATAACAGCGTATAAAAAATCAACAAAAATTCGTCAAGAATATTCAGAAAAACTGTTGATTCAGGCTGTCTTATCATTGATTAATCAACTCTTACAGACCAAAAATGAAGATGATATCTCACACTTAAACTTCCCAAACGTACCAACAAGCAATCAATTCGAAGTCTGATTTAATTTTCGACACAAACGCGATAAACTTTTTCAAAAAATACACTAGTCCCTTAGAAATTTTTGTTATTTTCTTCAATTATTATTTCTAAAATTTATCACCATTTAAGATCAGGTTATTCGATTACATTTTGACTATAGTGTATGAAAAGTGGTTCCGCTCCTCTCACCCGCCCACAATCGTAACAATACCACGCGATGCGTTAAGAGAAGTTGGCGAAACGAAATAATTTTATAAAAATTTATCTTTATAAAATATGCTCTTTTTTGGTTTCATGGAGTTTGAAAAAGTTAAGTTTTCACTTTATTTAACAGTGCGATTCGATCAGCACAAATATATTAAATATCCCATTAAAATTCAAAGTTGAATGGAAAACAAAAACAAAAACAAAAAAATGGTCACAGACTGAGATAATGACGCAATGAGGTGATAATGAAAAATTTCATTTTCACGGATGAAAAACAAAACAGAACTAGCTGAAGAAAAAGAACAAACTTGGCGATTGTAACAGTGTTTCGGTTCACTTCGTGCAAAAACCCTAAAAAAGAAAAATCATTGAAAAAAATTTTTCAATCAAACATCTAATCAATTTCGGAAAAAAAAATTCTCTAAAAAGAAAAAAAATTTTTTTTTTCAAATTTTGATACGAAACGAAAAAGCATTATGGTAAATTAATAATTTTTTTTCAAAAAAATACAACCAACTTCATAAAAAAAAAAAAAAAAAAAATTCGCTAAAAGGAGAAAAATATTTTCTTAAAAATTTCTCCTGCAAGATTTAGGTCAAGGGACTGGAATTATTGAAGTCGCGCTAATTAAAAAGTTTTATCATAAAATTTGAAGAAATTGACGTATAAAACCTACATGGTAAAGGAAAAGAGCGACGATTTCAATAATTCCAGCCCTCGACCTACGGAAAAAAAAAAAATTACGTTAATCTAAATGAGTAGCTCTTACTAGTGGATATGCCTAAATTTATGACAATAATTTTTTCAATCTTTAAATTCTTATTTTCTCAATTACACCCACCGAATTTTTTAATTTTCAAACCTGAATAGCTACGGACATTATCCGAATGGTCATTTTGAGCCTACTTTCATTAAAATCTATACAGTAAGGCCCTTGTCCTGAGCGAACGAAATTCCGTTAGGACATACCAAACATATAATTTTTAAAGTATTATTTTTCTCTTTTTATAGCATAAACTGTTTTTTCTTTAAAATTGATTTTATTTTTTTGAAAAAACTTATTAATTTACTAAGGGCCGGTTTTTCAATCGCAAGTTACGAAATTGAACTGTCGAACAGCATTAAAATCCTATTTAACTCTTCTCGCTATCCACCAGTTAAATCAACCACCTAAGATCTTAACTAAGGTTGAAAAACCGGCCGCTAAGAAAATAATATCCTAACCCCTTTGCTATCAAAGTTTGGAATCAAAACTAAAAAAATAGAAATATCCAAATAATGAACACTAGAGCGACGACGGTTCAAATCCCGGAAGAGTAACATAATTTTTTTTTTTCAATACATCGAATTTAAAAAAATCGGGCATCGACACGACATCCAGCTTAACTTAAAATAATTATTTGAGAATTTTGATAATTTTTGGTTCGGTCATCTACAAGCAATGGCGTCATCACAAACGTTCTGTGAGCGAGTAATAAGGAAACTTCGCTCGGCTTCGCCTCGCTGGCTTCAATCATTCCATTTTCTTCAAAATGAAATGAGAAAAAATATGGGAAAGTGCCTATTTGACTGCCGAAATATAACATTCAAAACAATTGGTAAAAAAAACAACAAAAACGAATTCACACTGTTTGAAAATCGTGTATTTAAAACAAAGAAAAAATTTGAAAATTTACGTTGAAATTCTCAATTTTGATGGGAAACTGACCCAAATTTATTTTTATAGCGAAATCTGTTAGTATACTGAATGATGTTAGGACCTGAGAATTAGTTGCGTGATTACAGAAGATCAAAAGATAGATAATTATACCAAAGAATTTTAGCACCAACCAGTTCACAAGAAGGCCTCTCTCTTTTCAGAAGTGAATCCAACCAAAACTTACACATATGTTTTAATATAAGATTATTCCATAAAAAATTACCTCGTATATGACGATGGGCTTGATAATTATATCAATTTAAAAACTGTTGAATTACCTAAATCGATCAACATATTTGTTCAAAAAGAACTATGAAATCGTAGATATTCCGTAAAATTCTCAAAAATTCATTATAAGTATGATCACTAATCATAAAGTAGCTATTACAGAGGAAGAATAAAACGATTGATCAAAATTTCATCAAATCTAACGTACTGCTTATTTGTTCATTTATTCATCTGAAAATTGCACCACAAGCCACAAATGACGAATTATAGCTTTGCACACCACATATACCTACATTATGTTCATAACAAACTCATTTTCAAAAACACACTCATTATGTGCTCATTACATCAATACTTCTCTCAGGGATAGGCCTTATTCAAAGATATCGATCAAAATTTCACGACTGAAACTTCCAATTTATTTTTAGTCTAATTTTACCAATCCCTGGTCTATTAGGATTGTGCCACTTTAGAACCACATTCGTTCGTTCGGACTTTCATGAGTATGGAGAAAATAAAGTAGCCTATTAACTAACAACCGAAAAAATACAAAAAAAATGAACTATTTATTACGAATTATCAATTTTCTTTATCAGATTACCTACTAATGTGTACCGGTTGTTAGTTGAGTCGAAATTGAGTAATTCTATCCGCAACTCTTGCATACTGTGGGTAACTTCCGGCAGCATAACTCGGACAGGAAATTGTTTTAGAAGCAAGTTAAGGGGGAAAAAATGAAAAAATAAAATAAAATAAACGCTGAAGTAGAGCAGAAGTATTTAAGGTACATTCCTGTTTTAGTTTTTTTTTCTCCTTTATCATTCACTCACTCACCTTAAAATGCCACCCCCGCTACATGTGGCCTATTTTAATCTTAATAAGTGACCGTTTTCACGACACCCCATTATATAACAAGCGGCTAAACTTTTTGGAAAAAAAAAAAAGAAAAATTTATGCATACTGCCCACTTCCGAATGCCATATGATGTAGAAACTGTACTATTCTCAGACCACTAAAAGTAGGAAATTATTTTTTTTTCCTTTGGACTTATCCCCATCTTCGCCAGTACTATAAATACCTACTTCTTTTTCTTCAGGCTTCTACTTTCAATTTCGTTTAAAAATTTTAAATTAAGAAGGTGTACTTACAGAAAATTAAAAAAGGTGAAAAAAAAAGAAACACAACAACACCAACAAGAAATGGTGTTAAATAGTGACAGCGGACGTAGGCGAGGGCGGAATAATAGAGGAACAATGGTCACAAAAGGTTGAAAAGATGAAGGCGCATGGTTTCTCTTTGAACGCGATTTTTGTGTACAGCACTTTCGAGTGCTCCACAGATGGATTAAAGCGCCTTTTGGTGCAAATAGTCGTCCCTTCTCAATAAATTGCGGTCGTGGGACTTATGAAAATGAGAAAGGTCATCGTGACTGCATTGTTGATGAAGTAAGAACAGTGACGATTTATACTTCACAGTTGGAAGCTAAGCTATACGATGACAAATGTGACACACGGAATGGTCCAAGCCTTCGTATTGTTCAAGAAAAACGGTTTTGTGATTATGAAACGAGCGAATGTCGTTGACGAGATTCTGATGGATCATAATTCTATCGGTCAGTACAGCCGGGTATGCCCAGGACTGGAATAAAAGTTTTTAACACTTTGAAGGCCAAAGTTCAGTCAGCACAGCTGGATACGCCCAGGACTGGAATAGAAGTTTTTAACCCTTTGAAATCCGAAGTTCTTTCAGAAATCTGTATTTTTTTCGTCTCTTCAACGAAACTGAAGTAAAAAAATAACATTCAACTACACTTGACTTTCGTGATTCCGTCATAATTCCGAGAATTATATTAATATAAGTGGCTTGAAAATTGATTTCACAGATTCCATAGGTTTCTATCGCCTTGCCCCATAGGTACACTGTTTTTTCACAAACGGAGTAGACTATGGTGAGGGCGAAAATGGGCAGTACAGCATCAATGCAAAGAGTGCATTCCTAAATTTAATTTGACTTTTTTCAAAACGATTTTCACGAAGAGTCTGCAGCAATTGTGGCAGTGAAACGTCCAAGTTTTAAAGCCTGTATTTGTGAAAGTTGACAAAATCACACAACTTTTCACAAGCTGGTAGTGATTTCAATTTTTTTTTTTTTTTTTTTGTAAACTCCCGCAAAAACTCGGGAGTATTTTTGTCACACAGCTGCTTTGCACAGACATAACACTTATTTTTCGCCCGACAAAATGCTCGCGATTTGAGGAACATCGTTCTGAATTAATTTTAGTACTTAGCACGCGATACATGCGCCGCAGTAATTTCAAGTTCGAGACCGTCCTTGCCACTAGGTGCGTGGCTAGCCGATGCACCTGTCCCAGTGTGCCTTACATTTTGGCTGCGATACCTCCACACGTCATCGCACCACCATCATCGGCAGCAATTCGTATAGGTGAAGCAGTGTGCCCAACAAGTTTTCCTCTATTTTAACGAAGAACCTCTGATGGGTAAGTTTGGAATTTGTCCAAAAATAGGAACAGAAAAAACTACCAAATTAACTTGACGTACGTGTAACCGATACAAGGTCAAACAAATTTCCGGGATAGAAAAAAGCAAAATTCTTTGCTAACTCTAACATTAAATTAGCTTTCATTTTTTCCCTTTTCCACACACGAATAATTAATAATTTGCACGGATATAAAATAGAGATTATAAAATAAAACTACGGGTACGGATAAAGGTTTTACAAATTTGCAGTTAATTTTACTGATACCGAAGTCAGATCAGGCGTTAAAAGATAAAAATTACTGGCGTTTCAATAGCATTTTGTTTATCGACCAGTTATGACGTGGAGTTTGTTTTTCTTCTTTTTAAAATTAAATAGGTACATAAAAATAAAAAGTTTTTTAAACTCTTCCAACAAAGCAGGAAGGAAAATTTAGATGTTACCTATACGTATTACTGAAAATTTTTTGTCAGGCAACACAAGATTTCCAGCTTGCTTATAGCTAGACGAGATTTTTCAAGTTTTTTTTCTTCTCTTCTATTCAGAAAGAGGTTCAACGAACAAAACGTTTGTTTCCTCTCATTTTTTCGAGTTTAGTGACTGGAATGGACTGCAAGCGGACAGGTGTAATCACGTTAAAATGCAGCTGTATAGTAATCTCAAGCTGGAGATAGATTTCTACCGTTCTCTCGGCGACCGGAATATATTTAATTGGAATCGAAAAAAAAAAAAAAAAAAATAGATATATGTATAGGTATAGTAAGATGTATACCTTTAACACTGTGGAATTATTTTAAAGTAATTATTACCGTTACGAACCGACGTCTATGGACTGGTGCATGATGGTGCGCAAAATAACATGTATTTCTGGGTCCATTTATTTTCATTTTGTTGTATGCGATTTTCAGGGATAAGAATTTTTTTTGTTTCTTTTTTCGAGGTGAAATCAATGGAATCATATTCAAAGTTACGTAACAATTCAGTGAAAGGGAAAACAACGAATATATCGATAGTATTCAGCCTTGGCATAAATGAAACATATTTGGCTTTTAAAGACGGAGAAAACACTTTTCTTTTTGATGCGGAAATATACAAAAAATTAACTGACAATCATGATTCTTGGGTACTTTTTATAAAAACTTACAACTCAAATACTGTAGATGATAGCCCAATTTTTTCTTTTTTTCAGAAACGTACTCAGCTTCCTTCGCATCTTCGTAGTTGCATTCATGAATCGTTTTTAAAAATTTATAACCGTAACTAACTGAATTTTCAATCCATTCACAGGTTCTGTATGATAATTACATCAATATTTTGTCAACCTCAGTTTGCAAACCTTTCAAAAAATCCGATTTTCCACAGAAAACGTCAGTATTGGACAAGGTAGTAATTAATTGTTGGCATTTTATACAGAATGCAAAATAAATATTATGTTAAATGAAAATTTGAAGAAATCAGGGGTGTGCTTGAGATTGGATCACAATGTGAAAATTTCTGTTCATTTGAATGATACTAAATCATAAAACTGTCACAAGTTCACTAAAATATTCGCGTTTTTTGAAAATTTTACGATGTGCTGCAGTACCGCATCACCGCCATCGGTACACCACTGCAGTGGGTACAGATTATGGAATGTTTAGGGAGAAATATATATTGGCCAGGTGTCTTGCCAAAAAACCTTTTTAGGCTGGCACAGCATCATAAAAATTTGGTCCTGTATAATATATTTAGACCGGCCACTGATAGATTACTGACTCAGAATGGCGGTGCGTTTGGTTCTGCTTGACCGATGGTTCAGTAGGTACGTGACTGAAAAATTCATGTGGGCGGACAACTGCCCACTGATCACTGGATCCCGATCATCCTCCTCCCGCAGTAACATTAAATATCAATATTTTCCAAAAGCTGGATAAAAAGATCTCGAAGCCAAAACCAAACTAAAACTAGAAAAACTAAAAAGAAAATAGAATCTTATTTTCCCAAAAATGCCTTCTCCACAGCACGAGTATATTTTAGCAGTCTCTGCAGGATTTTCCGAATCATTTAACCAACACACTACAAGACGTGTTCGTATACGACGACGTCTAGCCATTTCTCCTCATTTGTCATGGTCTCATTACTCTCATTTTTAGGAAGTTATTACAGATTAACATTTGACCCATCTCATTAAACACTGGAGTCTGTACCAATGCGTCACATTAGAGCTCAGTGCGCCCTCAAGTCTCGAATTAAATCATCACCGCGTATAAATGAGCTGTTTCGAAGCAAACATTACGAAATTCGAATGACGAGAGGGAGGCACAGGTTCTTTCGATTAAAACGAATCAAAATTGTCGACTCGAGTCCATTTTACCACAGCTTCTAACGATAATTTTACTTATTTATACCCTGAATGACTACCGTCCCCCACATACACGCAAAAAAAAAAGTCTATGTGAATCGATGTCGGTGCTGGCGGGCTCACGTTTCTCTTTCCAAATTATCTCTCCAACACCTTGTCAGGCGCTAACAAGCCTTTTTGTGATGCTGAGATCACCACCAGTACTCCAAAATTATAGGTTGCACTACTTTTTAACACCTTGTTAGTCGTAATGATAGGTTGACTCTGAGAACCACATAACGTGCTGCCGATATTCCGTACCAGAAAGGATGTGTGACGCCTCCGGTTTTTCCACCGATTTCCGTCTCATCTATGAAAAATGAGCGTTTCCACAAGCTATAAACCTAACGCCTTATTTTTCGTAAGTCGCCATTAGCGTTTCTGGTTATTAGAGTGTTAAACTCTATCTTGCCTGGCACTCTCCAAATCATTCTGTTCCCATATGTTTGACAAACCAGTGGAAGTTTTAAGTACATATGCTACGTATACGACAATACATAACAAGACTGGATTTTACAAGCAACGAGTATTAGTTAAGCAAATTGGATTATATTAATAATAATTCTTCGATTGTGGGTTAATGGCGAGCAGAATAAACAAAATAAGTATTTTGCAGAAAAATTTTTCAATATAATCATAAATGATCCTAGGCTCGAAACTAAACAATATTCATGCATTTTGAAGGTATTTTTGTCCCGATGGGCACTACGTATAGAAGAATGATAAGCCCATGATGGCAGTAAGTGATAATTTGGCCAATTAGTCTCTGACAATTCAATTTCCTAAAAGAAAATACAGTCTATCAGCATAAATTCATCTATACCTACAATAAAATTCAATCTCTAATTTGGTACCTATATTTATCTACAATTTTTGCAACGTTCCCAATATTTTAATTTTGAAAAAAACTTATCTTCTTTTACTCCACATTCATCAACCGCTAATCAAACTACAAAACTGGGGTTTCTACTGTTAAATAGGGGAGAAAATTAGTTTGAATTATTAACCAAAAATAATTTTCTTATCCTCATTTTTAGTAATAAACAATAAAAAAATCGGAAATTATGGAAAATTTGACGTTTTTTAAATTGCTGTTAATATCAAAAATAGGTAATGATGGTATCCTATTTTTCAATGAAAATTAATTTCTACCATTAGTTTTGACCTAAAAAAAAGTAATTCCAAGTAAATGACAAAATAAAATACAAGAATAACGTTCCAGTTTGTATAACTACTATGCTGTACAACGACAAGTTAATAGGAGAACAAATTCGATGATATGAGATTGAGTCTCTGCAGCTGAATGGGTAAAGAGCTGTGCTAGTAAACCATAGTCTCACAAAGGGAGTCGGTTCAATTCCCTACAGCTTCAGAAAATTTTTAGAATTTTTGTTTTCAATTTTTTTTACTATTCACGTAAAACAATAAAAAGAAAAGCTAAATAAATTAAAGAATATGAAACATTTATGGCGAGAAGATTAAATTTTCAAAAGTATTTAAAGAAAAAACTTTCCTGGAGAATTGATTTTTATCCATTGGATCAAATAATGAGTACAAACACAAAAAATAGGAGTAAATAAAACATAAAGGGAATAAAGTTTGAAAAGAAAAAGGTGAAGTAAGAGGTGGTAAAGTAACATAATTACCTACTGTGCCACAAAAGTTGTAACTTAATGAGGTCCGCTGATGCAATACATCCATAATCATTCTCACTATTACTAAGATCATTAAAATAGACAAATTAGTTTGAAATGTCCACTGCTCTTCTCCTCACTACCTTCAATGCATGATGAATTTAAGCAAACCTATCTACATTATATGGTAATCTCTGAACCAATTTTCAGCGATCTGCTGCATAACTGCGAGCAAAGGCCGCAGGTAAAAACTAGTAGATAGAAAAAATTTCAAAATTTTGTTCTTATAGTCACACTTCAAACTCACTTTTCAATCCCTGCATTTTTCATATCTTATCTCTATTATACAAAATGATAAGACGTTCTTGCTTACCACTCATTTCTTCCTCAACAATGAATAGTTAGAGATGATATTTGTCCTGAAGATAGACATACTTAAACTAATCTAACAATACAATAATGGTAGTGAACGCAATGACTTGAAAATACTTTCAAGATGTACATATATTTAGAATCAAAGCTCCACCCAAATAAATGTTCTCCATGTTACTAAAAGTATTCTTAGCTCCAAAAAACTGAGCACCTACTAAGTGTGCTAAATTTCATAATATAATTTCAAAAACACTTGTTTACTGAGAAAATGTGCCGACTCTTGATGAAAATTTCACAAAATTACATCGACTCGATACCTGTTTTTTTTGTTTGATAAAAAAATATTTCTAAAAATTAAGATTTGAATGAATCGATAATAGGCATTTTCCAAAACTTTTATAACTGAAGACACAGGAGTACAATAATACAAGGTTTAAACAAAAGTTACAAACTAAATTTCAATTATTTAAATTTAAAATCCAAACTTTACCAAAATTATTAGACCAACAAACATTATTTCATCATGGTTTATTCAGATCCTCAAATAAAATTGGGACGAGAGATATACCAAGTGGAAAAAAGTGACATTGTAAAATGTAAATGAAAATTTTCAAAACCACACTGACAAAATAATTTTATAAAAAAAATGTCAATTTTTTAATTTGGCTGCTATATTTTCTAGTAGAAGTTCCACATTAATTGAATAAAAAATGAAACGTGAATAGTGGACAAACATCAAGTTTTCTGAATTTTATCCTCTTTTCAGAAATTATATGTAGATTAGTATTGTAATTTGAAAATACCGCTTCTCTAGGCATAAGCATACTGGCATGATAACGCAAACATATGCGACATATTGGCGCATTCGTCATGCAGTCAGATTTGTCCGGACAAATTAAACCGCCTCGATATTGATATAACTAAGAAAATATTTTAAACACATTCTAGATGTGTATCATCACTGTACCACTGGGCTGATCTGCACAGAAACAATATCTTTTTCAAATTTCATAGCTACTGGTCCAAAATTAAGCATTTTAAAGCCAAAATAAAAATGAAAATACCAGCCAGTCCACACAAAATTATTACGTCTGGTCCTTGGTTTAGTACGACTGTTCATACTAAATTTCGTGACTATCTGACAAACATTGGGACGAACACTATGGTAAAAAAAAAATAAAATAGATATAATTAAATATAAATACTCATAAGAATTACAGTGAATTTTACCAAAATTTTCTCTAGGTCATAAAATGCAAAATGTACTCACCCCCATCCCTAAAGGCTAATACCGGATCAAAATCAGGAGTAGATTTTTATAGAAACCCACTTGAAAATTCTTTCCTGCCAAATTCGGAATAACACACCAAATGCAGAATATCGCATTCTGAATTTTCCAAAATGTGTCAGCATGCTACCTATACCTTTCAATTACATGCATAAATTTTATTTTACCCAGTATTGCATCGAAGTATCTCCTCAATATCGTATCTGTGTGCTTAAGCCTTTATCTTGCAATAATGTACTTGATTTAAGAGTATAATTATTTTATTCACATTGAAAGAAATAGGTGCAGTTTAGAATTTATAAATCGTCCAAGAGCTAGCTATAACATTTCAACGTCATTCAGTGCATTAAAAATTTTTGATTTGAAAATGTTCAGTTACCATTACCAATGACAAAAACGCAAGTCTGCCAGCAAACACTGGAGAATGAGGTTACAGGGGCAGGATTCCACGAGTGAAGGGTCAAACTTGCAAATTCTTCACAGTTAAAAAGTTCATTTGCTGCCAGCATTCAAATTTATGAGCATAAATAATAATTAATGTGACAAATAGTGTTTCAAGGGCATTAGCAAATCCCTATATATGCAGATAGACTGCATTTGTTGAGGAAAATTATAGAAAATGAACGCAATTAAGTGCAGTTATGATATTTGGTATTCTCATTACTTAGACGTATGACACTTGCATGACCTTGAAAATAGCATGTGTCTAAGAGGAGGATAAAGCATAGGTAGATATATTGATTAGTAATACATTAATCAAGGGTATATAATGGTCTGGGCCCTTAGTGGAGGTAACTAAGCCAAGAATAATTTCAACAATAATTAAAAATGAACAATTCTGAATTATCTCAAAATAAGGAATTTTATTAAGAAAAAATAAAATACACATTTTGTACAAGATAAACAAAAAATATAATTAAGACCTTTAATTCTATTATTTAAGAATTACTTTATAAGTTTGTTTTAAGTTCAAGAATAATCTCGATATAGAGAAATGTTTAGATGTTTAAATCAGAAGTTAGATTTGAGGTGTTTGCTTGTCTGTTCTCAGTTCAAAAGTGATTTTGTCATAAAAATTGATTTTCAAAGTTGATGATGTTTTGACAGTTTTGTCAAGCGAAGTGTGGTGGCTTTCCATAGGGGAGTAGGCGAGTCTGTCAAAACCCTGATTTACTAGTAGTGTTCCTATGAATTTTGATGCGTTGGGGGCAAATATCAAGTGTGTGACGGTTATATATCATAACAGAACAATCAAATACACAAGTTAGTTAAAAAGGTGTATTAGACATAAACTTTATAGATGAGTAACAGTAATAAACATCAAAAATTAAAAGAATTAGTGTAACAGAGTAATCAAAAGGTAAACTTGATTGAAGTAGAATTAGAATTAAGTAGAATGAATGAAATAGTACAAAACATGAGATTATATAGTAAGTAAAAAGAGGAAGGTTCAAACGAATTTACAGAGTATTGGAGAAGGGTTTTGATCTTATTGGTAAATAGAAATATATGTACAGTAAGTATGACCAATAGTCTCGTAAGAATATAACATAAAATGGGTGTTCACAAATAAATTATTAGAAATTAGTATATATGCAAGATTGCAGAAATAGTGTAAACAAAAGATGAGTTTATTGTTTATGAGTAAACACAGTAACTGTTTATGTAGGAAATGATGTCATCAAACAAGTCTTGACTTGAAGAAATGACGCGAGAGTTAATGAATGGGAAATAATAGAAAAATAGAGAGAAAGTAATGATGATGATGATAATTAGTAATACAAAAATATTTCATATTATGAACGATACGAAAATATCGTTACAAAGTGACAGAATTATGCAAGGCACCTGTGGATATATGCGCTTCTGGATGAGTTACAAAGACAACAAGAAGAAATGTACTCGATATTCGAACATATCAAATTTAAACTTAATTTTATACGCTGTTTTTCCATGTTTACGTTTAATTGTATCATTTATAAGACATAGGAAAAACAAAAAAACAGAGGAAGTTCGGATTAGTCTAGTAGTCAGAAGTGTTCAAGGGTCCATTTTATTGCTCTTGATAAGCCAAATATAGGAAGAATTAAAGGTAAGGCACAAAATGGCAGGTGGTACGAAGATATATGTGAGAGTAGCAAGAACGTACTGAGAAGCCTTTTGGGGGTCTAGAAACGTACAAAGATGTGTGTGTAGAAAGGGCAAAATGTAGCACGTAACAGTATGAATATTGCATCTGGTAAACAGGACATAAAATATAATTTTCCAAATTTAGCAATTTTCTGAGGGGTAATAGACTTCTATGGTATTTTCGTCATTAGTAAAGGTAATAGAATATTTTCAAGTAGAAATTTTCAATGCATCGAATGACGCTGAAATTTTGCAGCTAGTTCTCAATTTAAAATTATTTGGCAGATATTGAAAAGAAGAAAATACCCATCCTTACATTTTCACTCAATAAAAATACAATTCTATTTAGAAATTTAATAAACAATCAATGGAGAAAATGAATATTACTTCGGAACTAATAAAATGTTTGAAAACAATTATTAGGTAGGCTAACATTATTAATGAAATAAGTCTAGGTTAAAAACGAGTATTTCAACAAATATGCTTTTATAATATGGGTATTGATAAATAGAATACAATTTACAAAAATATTTTCATTCTTCATGTATTCATTATGAAAGAACGCATCTTTACCATGTTGCCTAAACAGTGGTTACGTAGGTACAACAACGAAACTTGTGTTGAAGAACAACCATATTGATAAGTGATATTGATAATAAAAAAAAAATCAAACCTGATTTTAGCACCTAAAGATGTAAATACACGAACTATGTCACATTTTATTGCCCCAGTAATTTCAATAAAATGTATAATAAAAAAGTTCAATTCATCAATTTAATCAAATGTACAAAACACAAGCGTCTGTGATCAGACAAAGGGGATGTATTTTCGGGTGTTTCTAGTTAAATCCATAAACAGACAATAGAATAAAGTACTCAAGATAATTAAAAGACAAAACTTTTGTCTATTAACTAGTTTTGTTTTTTTGTTTTATTTTCCTCAATATAATGAACAATCTTGGTAATCCACTAAGAAAGATACAACATGAATATAAAACAAAGGAATAATGATGAAAAAATAAAATTACAAAAAAATGTTCATTATCTTAAGGATTTGATCACAGGTTGCTAGGGTATCAGGTCAGGTTGTACATCAAGGTGTCTCAGAGAAACTTGCCAAGTTGTTTCTAACATTACTACTCACAACAAGACCCTAAAAACACCTATTACAACCTATGATAACGCAAATAAAAATATCCTTTTTGACTAAACGTAGACTCTTCTCAATCAACATGTTCACCAATCAGAGATGGAGTAAGATTTGAGCAGAAATCAACTTCTGTAAAAGCATAGAGTATTAAAGATAATAGAGGATGCACGTTCATCTAAACGCTGTAACAAAAAACAGCACCATTTCTGAAACAATTTAATCCCACTCCTTTGATACCAAATTCAAATTTTCCTGCCATAGACAGTAATCAGAATTTTTTTTTCTCAAATAGTTCAATTAAATGAATGCATAAATATAATTATTAATTCAGAAATCACAAGCAACATGAATTTTGTAGATAAAAATGAGATTGAAAATTGTTGGTACCATTTTTCATTTCACATACTTCCTTTATTGGGATGTCCAGTGGTGTGCTTATCAAGTGCTATCACTTCTGAAAGGGTGTCCATGGAGATTGTTTACATTTTTTTACATGCTATTACCCTTGAGGAAAAAAATATTCATATTTTCCTTCTGAAGTTATTTTTTACACAACTGTCAATTTTATCATATACTAGTAACAATAATAAAACGAATTCATGTTTTAGTCATCAAAAATTTCGTTTCTGACATCAAATATTTCCATTTAAAAATGCCTGTTTTGTACCTACTTAAAAACAGTTATCAAACAAACATGATGACTTTTTAATATCTGTAATTTTTGCCACCAGAGCGAGACTCTTTTATTCTGGACTTTCCAATTATATTTAATACTCTGTATAAAAGTCTATAAATACAAAACAACGTATTTGCAAAGTTAAATTAGATTTGATTTTGGACTAAAGATTATTTCATGATACGACTAAACCTAAATAAATTCTAATTTTTAACTGATTTGGGTAATTGAAATCAGGATTCAGTCTTACTCAGATTAACATGAACATCATCAATCAACTAAAAAAAAAGGACGATCTTTTCATATCTGGTTCTACGATTCCACAATTGTCAGATAACAAATGAATAATTTACCTCAACGTTTCTTCAACTTTTTTTTATCCGTAGAGAAGTGGTGAGTTGTACAAGGCTGGACAAACGTTTCAATTTTTGACCTTAGTTCAGCTAGTTATCGAAACGGAACTAAAATTCGGGAACAAATGAACTTGAGTTAAATCAAAAATTTTAAAATTCGATCAAATGCAATTTTGGAACGAAACAAAAACAAATTTCCAAGTTGAAGCTCATTCACTCTTGTATGTTTAGACATAAAATTCTTAATCACTATGCAATACATGTCTGTAGGTAGATGCAACCTACAGGGGGTTCATGGAACCTAAGAGGGAAACAGTGGTTTACGTGCGGGGTGACCAAATTATTTCTCGGTACCGGTAGCCAGCCGGTTTAAGTGCCTAACCGTACACAAAGTGTACTTCCTAACTGGGGCAATTGTCCAAAGGCGATGTGGTACCTTATACAGACCGCAGCACGTATACTGTCAGTGAGTATGTAAGTATTACATACTCACTTGCCTCAGTTTACCGCCTCAACGGTAAACACAGAAACGCATTGTCTGTATGAGTGCATACAGACGATGTAATTTGTTTTACGTACAATGCACAATTAGTATGGGTTGCGGACTTTGATCTGCAACCCATCTGTCGACTCAGGGCTGAGCCCTGAGGGAGGCAAAGAGGGAAATGTCCCCACAGCCACTCCCCCCTAGTATTTTTGTACAAAAAGACTAAGTCCAGTCATACCCTAAAAGTTGGGGGGATGTTGGACTGAAGATTGTCCAGTGGGATTACGTCCTCTGTAAGACCTAGCTCCTCCAAAGAGTATATCGCTGAGGGCCTGGCCTAAGGCATGGCCAGTAAAGGTCCCCGTATTATAATTGAGGATCCTCCTCTGGTTATAGTTAGCACGAGATCGTGCTCCTCTCTTTTTATTTTTGTGGTGGATCGCCTGAGTGGAATTTCTGGAACTCATATTTGGGATAGAATTCCATTGTTGGACAAAAGGCTGGAGTTGGGTGTCCGGTCTATGGACTGTAATTTCGGAGCGAGAAGGCTGAATGCTCCTAGATGGGTCCACATCCATGGGGGTGATCATGGATCATGAAGCATCCGAGGTCTCACCGATAGGAAGGTGGCGAGGAAGAGGTTGGGTCATTTCAGCTAAGACTTAACTGACCTCAGGCCTCAGAGTGGAACTCAAAGTGAGATTGCTCGCCAAAGAAGAAAGTTGGGAAAGCATGATGTCACGTTCCCGATTACTCTATTCCTGCTCTTCTGCAAGGAGGGTTTCCTCATAGTCGACCAAAGGTTCAGAAGTGGAAGACATTTTTAGGTAAGATGCAAGGTGTCAATTAAGACAATAGAAAATGAGAAAATTTTCAAAAGCGATTTTGGCATAGAAATAGGTGTTCGAATTGAACAAATTACATGAAATTCAGAATGAGATGATGCTCGGAGCATATTGGACAAACGAATGATTGTGTATCGCTCTTCACTGTTTCATTTGGTACGAATTTGTCGTCGAGTTTATCATAATTCATCTCAGCATAATAGATTTAGTATTTTCCCACCATTAAGAAATTCCCACGTAGAAGATTCTACGTGCAAAATTCGTTGATTTAAATTACCACGTGCTTTTATGTGGGTCAACGTATTCGAGTGAATGAACTTTGTTCTTTTATATAGGTCAATGTGATAAGGAACAGTGGTGCGATATCCTTATCGCAACGTACGTTGTGGTATGTTCTGCGATAAGGATGTGTGTCATTGCAGTTGCACCGTTTTTCATTGTTTGTCAGCTGATTTCTGTTTTTATTAAAACGCACATGAATTTATTTTGAATTTCACGATAGATGTTTTATTTTCGAGCTGATTTATTTTCGCATTTTTCTTCTCTGCGTCTAGGTTCCAATCCTAGAGGCGGAAGATTCATTTTTGATTTTTATGACCATTTTTTGATGTTTTAATTTTTGTTTAACCTTCTGCTATGTTTTGATGCAGGAGTTAATGGTGAATAAATTTATTTTGCTTTTTTATAACCATTTATTTTTCTATGGTTTGGGAATTTGGTGGTTTTCGTATGAGTGAATTTTGCATTTGTGATCATATTTTGGTTTAGCTATTTTGGTGTTGAGCTAACCTTTCTGATCTACGACTCGGAATTTGATTTTGTTTTTTATAACTACTTTTGGACCTGCCTCTTTTATTAGGCTTTATAGGCGCTTTTGGATCGTAGTAATATTTTCTTACGTTGTCATCGAATTTGACAACTTTTTTGGATTTGGTTTTTGCAGCCGTATTTTCCAAATTTGGTTTGAGTACATCGCTATGCATTTCTTGCACTATTTCTGGCTGTGTTTGTAGCTTTTGAGTGTCGGTATTTGGTTCGACAATTTCTTGTGGATCTTTGACTATGTTTATGTCAGTATCCATTTCATTTTCCTTGCAATATTTCATGACATTGACTTTATCATCTGCTATTAAGAATGCAGGTTTGACTCGATCTATTGAGACTTTTTTCTCTTTATCGGCTATGAGTAGGGTGAACGTTTTTTCTGTTCTATCCACTACTTTATAGGGACCGGTGTAGGGTTTCTGCAAAGCCTTTTTCATCCCCTCTTCTCGTAAGAACACGTGCGTAGTTGTCGCTAAGTATCTCGAGACATAGGTTTTAGGTTTGCCATGAGTTGCAGCTTGTTTTAAAAATTGACTTGCGTCGTCTTTTATGTTTTGTACTAAAGTTTCGGGGTTAATTTCTTTGGTTTCATAGAAAAAGTCTCCTGGTAAGCGCAATTCCTCACCGAGTGCTAATTGAGCAGCTGAGTGTCCAGTATCTGTTTGTAAGGCTGATTGGAGGCCTAATAGGATGGTTGGTAGCCTATCAATCCATCTTTTGGTGTCGTGTGCCATAATTGAGGCTTTTAGAGCCCTGTGTCACCTTTCCACTTTCCCGTTAGATTGTAGGTGATAAGTGGTGGTGGACCAGTGTTTAGCACCCAAGGTCTTTACTAGCTCGTTGAATATTTGGATTTCAAATCGTCGACCATGGTCTGTAGTTATGTTTTGGGGCACACCGTTTCTAGAAATCCACGTTGAATATATTTCTGCAGCCACTGTTGGGGCTGAATTTCCATAAGTGGAATTGCTTTGGGCAAGCGAGTAGCTCAGTCTATAATGGTCAACAGATACTTGCAGCCACGAGAAGGTGGTAAAGGACCAACTAAGTCTACGTGAATGTGTTTGAATCTGTCAGTATATCTGAATTTTCCAAGTTTTGATTTTGTGTGTCTGCCAATTTTAGATTTCTGGCAATTTAGACAAGCACAGGCCCAGATATTGCAATCTTTTTTTATATTGGGCCATACAAATCTCGGTCATTAATTTAGTCGTACTCCTAGGCCCAGTATGTGATAAATTATGAACACTGTCAAATGCCATTTTCCTATATTTTTGTGGAATATAGGGTCGTTCTTGACCTTGGGACACATCACATGTTAACATGATTTTTGTGCCAGGGAGACTTTTTTGTCTCAGTTGTAGACTTGATTTGTCTGAAGATATCAATTTTAATAATTCTTCATCCCCTAGCTGTTCAATAGCTATTTCAGCATAGGGCAACTGAGATGGCACTGAGACAGATTCTATTCGGCTCAGAGCATCAGCAGGTGTATTTAATTCCCCTTTTATATATCTGATGTCTGTTGTAAATTGGCCTATGAATTCTAACTGTCTCATTTGCCTTGGCAATGCATGTTCTGCTCTCTGCTGGAATGCATATGTGATAGGTACGTAGTCTGTATACACAGTAAAAGTTCTACCTTCTACATTATGCCTAAAGTGCCTGATTGCAGCATTTATCGCCAATAGCTCCCTGTCGTACGTACTATAATTTTTCTCAGCCTTACATAGTTTCCTCGAGAAGAATGCTAAAGGCTGGTATTGATCATTATCAATTTGATACAAGATTGCACCAATTGCAAAGTCTGACGCGTCTGTTGCTATGCATAATGGCAGACTGTCATCTGGGTGAGCTAATAATGTCGCGTTAGCCAGCATATTTTTGACATTGTCAAATGCTAAATTGGCCACATCTGTCCATATGACAGGAGTTTTGTCATGTTTTTTATTTGTTTTAATCAAATCAAATAATTTGCCTTGTTCGGCCTCTGCGTTTTTTATGCAACGTCGATAGAAATTTGTCATCCCTAAAAATCGTCTTAATTCAGCGACTGTTTTTGGTTTAGGGAAGTTTATTATTGGCTCAACCCGGACTTTTTGAGGGGAATTCCAGCAGAAGTAATGTTGTACCCGAGAAAATCAATATTTGGTTTTGCATATTCGCATTTACCGGGATTGATAGATAAACCAGCAGCGTGCAGACGCTGTAATATGGTTCTCCTTTCTTCTCGTGCACTTCAATGCCTCCACTGGAGCATATGCAAATATCATCTATGTATGCATAGGCATATGGTATGTCTCTCAATACACCATTTATAAATCGCTGGAATGTCTGTGCAGAATTTCTTAATCCAAATGGCATTCGAAGATATTCGAAGAGGCCAAATGGAGTTATTAGTGCCATTTTTTCGATATGGTTTTTAGCCATAGGTATCTGGTGGAAAGCCCAATTAATATCAATTTTGGTAAATAGATCTTTTCCTTTCATGTTTATATTAAAATCCATTATATTAGGAACTGGATATCTATCTGGTTTTGTTTGAGCATTTAGGCGTCTGTAGTCACCTACTACTCGCCATTTTCCACCTGGCTTAAGGATGATATGAATGGGTGAGCTCCATGACTATTTGAAGGTCTACAAACTCCTTCTTTTACCATTCTATCGAATGCATCCTTAGCCACTTTTAATCTATCTGGAGCTAAGCGTCTTGCTTTTGCTACGCAGGGTTGTCCTACAGTTTGTATTATATGAACTGTGTCATGTTTATATGTAGAATTTGGATTAAAAGTTGGTTCGGTGATACCAGGAAAATCTGTCAATATATTGACGAATTTATCATTTGATTGCGTGCACGCATTAATTATATTAATTATTTGATAATTTTTAGTTTTTCCTTTTATATGTTCACCAGTTGTGGAATCTATTAATTGTTTATTTTTAAGATCAATCAATAGTCCATAATAGGCTAAGAAATCTGCTCATAATATAGGGTATTTGACATCAGCTATGGTGAAAATCCATTTCATTGGTTTATTAAAACCTATATTTACTTTGCATTTTTTAATTCCATATGCAGAGAAACTATGGTTGTCTACTGCATTTAGTTGGGATTTCTGAGTATTATTCTTATACTTAATTTTGGCTGGCAGTAAGCTTATATCTGCGCCTGAGTTGGCAAGAAATTCTCTCCTTTTTGACCTGTCCTGTATGAACAGGTGGCAAGAGTAGTTATCTGAGGGGTTGGTTGCCGCTGATACAACCCTCTCTCTATTTTGACTTACTGGGAGATTTTTGATTGTCTCTAACCTTATCCAATTCAAAGAGCAATTCATTTTTCTTTTGCTCATCTTTGATCATCCTTTCGGTGTAGAATTGGCAGGTGATTTTAAAGGTCCTGGCGTTTTCTCCCCATTTGTTATGGTGGAAGCAATAGTCTTCACGCCATTTCGGATTTTTGTATTTGGGTCTAGATTTAGACCTTGGTGGTGTTCTGCCAGGGTTGTTTTTTCTGCTATTATTTCTGCGGTCATGAGATCTAGAGTCTCGTTCTCGCTAATTTCGGTTTTTAGAACGGCTGTTTCGATTTCCATTGCTGCTGTTGGTATTTTTATGTTCCATTTTCAAAGCAGCAATTTTGGCTCTAAGTTCCTCTATTTCAGATTTTTCTGCTGAGATGGCACTGATTGCAGTTTTACCTGTGTATTCCAGTGCCTGTTTGGCAGCTTTGGCCAAATTTAATAATGCCTCATCACTGGTAGCATTTGTAAGATTTAGAGCTCCAAGTGATTGCACAACTGATGTAGGTAGTTGTTGGAAAAATTGCTCAGCTATTACCAAGGGTGATACATGGTTATCTCCTTTTTTCATGAGTTTAGCCATAAATACTGTAGGCTTGTCGTCTCCAATGGACATGCCTCTCATCAGTTCTCAAATTTCCTCTGAAGTGGTTATGCCAAATGCAGTTCTTATTTTGTTCTGGAACCAACTGAACCTATCTTCTGCTTCGTCAGGACATTCCATGATGTCAGGACAAGCTTTTATGATTTGTGCAGGCATGTTTCCACACAATTGCCTGTATCTGTGCTCTTGAGGAATCTCCTCGAGAGCAACAGCCGGTCAGTTGTATAAACCAGGTTTCTACATCCTTTGGGAGAAACTCTGGTAGTTGGATCTGTTTTTTGAATGAGTTTTTGGCATTTTCTTCGACCTTCTTTTTGTCGTACTCCGATATTGCCTTGGCTACGATCTCCTTCATATATTGATTGAACAGCTCCTTTTCTATCTGAGCCTGTTTCTCAGCCAATAAACTACATTCTTTTTCCTCTGGATTTTCGTTTGAAGTTCCAGGCATTTTAGTTTCGTCGTTTTTCAGCATTATTTTTCCTATTATTTTTCCGTTTCTTAATTTTTGGAAATCCAGCTTAACCGAATTTGTAGCAGAAATTATTGTAAGACTATTTCCTATCTAGCAGATGTATATGCGTGTTCTACCGAGATTTTGTTGACCCTTCCGGTTATGGGCAACATTTATTTGATACAGGGGGGTAAATTTCCCACTCCTTAGTCGACTAATAGTCACCTAAGTCACATCAGCTATTTCTAGCCAATGAAAAAGTTGCATCCAAGCCGCACTTATCAGCAGGGCAATTTCTCGCTTGTTGAGCATTTTCACGCCTGCACCACTGTAGCTATGTCGAGGTCACCACTGTGGCTTGTTTGGTGTAGGTAGATGTTACTTACACGGGGTTCATGGAACCTAAGAGGGAGACAGTGGTTTACGTGCGGGGCGACCAAATTATTTCTCGGTACCGGTAGCCAGCCGGTTTAAGTGCCTAACTGTATACAAAGCGTACTTCCTAACTGGGGCAATTGTCCAAAGGCGATGCGGTACCTTATACGGACCGCAGCACGTATACTGTCAGTGAGTTTGTAAGTATTACATACTCATTTGCCTCAGTTTACCGTCTCAATGGTAAACACAGAAACGCATCGTCTGTATGAGTGCATACAGACGATGTAATTTGTTTTACGTGCAATGCACAATTAGTATGGGTTGCGGACTTTGGTCTGCGACCCGTCTGTCGACGCAGGGCCAAGCCCTGAGGGCGGCAAAGAGGGATACGTCCTTATAATGTCATTAATTAGTATGACCTGGTTTTAAATAAGCAAGTAGGAAACATAAAAATTTGAAGAGGGCTGGTTCTTCAAGTTCCTATACCCTTTTAGTGCGATGCAGACTGTTTCTTCTTATTGTTGTCAGTGAATTTCGTAGAATTTTTAGGACACCAAAGCAATCAAAGGACAGATACCTACTCAACAATATAGGCCCTAAATCTACACAAGATTACTTATGCTATGTAAAGCATGATTCTTCGAAGAGGCAGAAAATAAAAACAGAATAAAATATTTTAACCGTGTCATCAATTACACCATGGCGTAAGTCAATTAAATTAAATTTTTCACAAGCCATCACAAATTGGTAAAGAAGAAAAAATAATTATTTCGCAAATATACTTATAGGCATCGTCGTGCAGGTCAAGTTATCGACTATAAGATAAATACAAGCATACCTACTAAATTACCACAAATACAGCTGCGATGGTGAAACTTGCATTAAATTATATAGAATTAACAAAAGAGGAAAGGGAAGGGGTATAAAAAAAGACTAGTTACACACAGTCAAAGGAAGTGCATCGAGCGTAGCACATACCAAAATCCAGTTATTTCGGCAATTGCTGAAATAATATAAAAAGGCAGAGGTATAAAGAGGAAATTGCAATAAAATAACTTACAAATTCAGTTTAAAACAACAGTCTGATAATCTATTTAGCACAATTCTTTACAATGAGAGAGTGTAATTGTGTGCGCGAGTGTGGGACTGAAATTAATTTTCTCAGATTATATAAAATATGGCAGACGAACACGCTGTCCAGTATAGTGTGACGGATTTCCAAAGGAGAAAAATACACGAACAAAATTTAATGTTTGCAAGGGTTAGAGAGAAGAGTGGCCTACGATATCGTGGCACACTAAGTAATGAACAA
Source organism: Ericerus pela (assembly GCA_011428145.1). Lineage (NCBI taxonomy): Eukaryota > Metazoa > Arthropoda > Insecta > Hemiptera > Coccidae > Ericerus > Ericerus pela. The sequence continues at coordinate 342,124 of WOFM01000449.1, forward strand.
AGAATAAGAAAAGCGTATAGGCTACAGCTTTATTTTCATTATTATTATCACATCATTGATAAACGAAATTTTAATCTCTAGGTGTGAGAATGGCAAAGACGCATGAGACTGCGTCAGTGCTAAAACATACAGAGGCGGATTCAGGGGTGCCACTAGAAAGGCTATAATCCCCAAGCCGAAATTTTTGGAAGACATTATTTGCGACATTAATAAATGAAGAAAATTGTAAGATGCGTCATAAAGGGGGGCTAAAAACTATGTATCTTCCTCACCTGGAGAATGCATAAAATAACTAGATCGCGTTCTCAATGAAGGAAACGAAAGAATGGAGGTGGTGAATGGAGGTAATATCGTCATTACACGCCTGCACCAAAAAAAATTTCTAAATATTGTGCTACGATATTTGATTTTTTGTTCATCTAATCCTGCAGTCACCAAAACCAAACGCAAAATTTGAAAAATAAAATAAAAAGTAAAATGTTCGCAACACTGTTATTTGCAATTTTTAGGGTTCAATTTTCTTCTTTTATCCTTCGGAACGACAATAACAGTAATTAAAATTCAGCAGTAATAATGAAAATCATGTAAGTAAGATCTTAAGTTCAAAACGAAGACCAAGACTCGACAATGCAAGACCAAGACCGAGACAAAGAGTAATGATACGAGACCAAGATCAAGACCGAATGTGACGGATTAAAACTACGAGTGTCATGATCTTGGTCTGAGGTTTACTTTTGCTCATCACTCTAATATAGGGACGACGATGAGATTTCTTTTATCGGTTCCTATATTCCTTTTCAGGAACAGCATAACTCTTTTTTTCCAAATGAGAGTACCTTCAAGCCTATATGTTTTTCATATTTTACTTTTATAACTTTTAAAAACCAATTTAAATTGATTTCACAATGATAAAAATAAGTGTGTTTTAACATAAATTTTAAATATTTCAATTTGGTATTAAAATTTTACAAAATACAGACAAAAAGGAATTTTCTAATTTATATAATATGAAAAAATTTGACGGCAGATAATGCAAAAATAAGTGATAGAGAATTCATGGCCCAAAGATATTTTTTATTCAAATTCAAGGAAATAAAAATTGGTCCATAATGACGTTCGGGAAAAAAAAATAGAAAATTGTGTAAATCTATAAAATACATTTTTCAAGTTTTTCTACGAATTCTTTCAACTGAAAATCGATTTCCTAAAAAAAGAAACAAATTTTCAGATGGCCAAATTCAGTCCTCTCACTGTATGCAGTCCACAATAGATGTGAATACCAGAAGCAGGCGTTGTTCATTATTTTTAATAAAAGCGAAAGAAACAGTATATTAATAAAATGGGTTCTTAAAAAAAAAAAATCCGCTCATCAGCAGGTGTCACTTATTGTAATTGAGCAAAATTTGTTGAATTACGTAAGTAACGGTACCCTAAAATCAACCAACAACATAATACACGTTGGTACATACATATACCTACATTATAGCTACAGAAAAAAAAAGGGGGGAAATGATTAAACATTTCAGACCAAAACTTAATGGTGCCAATGAAACATTCACCGGTAATTATCGGCAATATTTTCGTTTCCCCAAAACCGAAATAGGTCGATATTTTAACGACCGTTTACCTTTTCATTTCAGTCTGTAAAAGAGTAATTAAAAAATAAAAGGAAGGACAAAAAAAAAAAAAGAAAACCAAGGCACACGACATCTTTTGAGAATCACTCGCATTTGATGAAAACCGCAAAATCGTATTATAATATTTCGAAGTCGCGTGCCATTAATCATTCTTTTTTTCAATTCATTTTTTTTCTTTCTTTTTTTTTTCCTTTTCTTTCTTATCAAAATCTTTATATTATCTGTTTCTCTCACGCTTAAACACACTCTTGGCTGCTACTCATTTAAATGACATTGGTTTTCGAACTACAAAAAACGATAGCAATTATAAACCTGCGCTCTGGAAAAAGCATCTGGTCATCTTGCTGCTGGTGTCATTAAAAGAAGCAAAAGAAAAGGGGTAAAAAACCAAGAAAAAAAAAGAAACCATTGAATAATGGAGTGTTCTTCGGAAATGGAAGAGATACAGCCGTAAAAAACAACCGAATAAAGAGACGAATCACGTCGGTAACTTTTAATTCCGACTCATTAACCGTCAAAGCGTAACGTTTTTCAGCATTTACATTAAAAACTACTTTTGCGAGCAAACTAAAATATATACCAGCGATATTAAAAGAAAAAAAAAAACAAAAACAAAACAAAAACAAAAAAAAACACCTGAACTTGTGAGCAAGTCCACGAGTTCAAAGTACTTCACACAGTGATTATATTATTATTCTGGGCTCGTGGTACTTTTCAACAGGTTTTCACAGGTGAACTACTCTTCAAAACTGATTTCACGATGGGGACTTGGGGTAGAAACCCAAATAAAAAAACCCACCGGCACCAAAATGTCAAAACACATGACACATACCTCTCTCCCACAGCCTTGAAATGGCGTATATTCGATTCAAACCCAGACCTTCTGGTTTTCTAGAAAATATGGCACAAGCTACACTACAAACAGTATTACACTTACAACGAATTATTAAGGTAATTTTAAACCAAGTAAATAATTGACTTCATTAGCAATTTTTAACGGCTGTTCCACAACAACTTGATTGGCGCTAAATTTCAATTCAAATCAAAGTTTAGTGAAAATCTGCTTTTCTAGCATAGCTCCGTTTGTAACTTCTTATTCACTAACAAGCAGTTAAAGAAAAGCATAAAAATATTTCTACATAAAATTTCATACGAATTTTTTATCTAGACATATTAGTTTCGAGTCTTTGACAAAACTATAGTCATCTGTGATCAGCCTTCCGGAAAAGGTACAAAAAGAAATTAGAAAGAACTATGTAGATTTTACTCGAATTCGTGTGATTTTTTGTGTAATTTTTGTATTTTTTTTTACTATTTACTGCATTCAGTGCAACGGCAGAACTTAGCGATGGGACATGTGGAAAAGCACCGATCCTAAGTGATGAGTCGTAGATCACGAAAATAAGTCTCTCAAATTCTTCTGTACACAACATATATCTACATTTCCACTTTTTACTCATTTTGAAAACTTTTGAGAGTCTGTGGAGTCACCGCTTCATGACCTATGACAATGGAACTTGAAAATGTATTAGAAGCTTTCATGGGCTACACATTCGTGTTAAAATTTTAGAAATTCATCCGGTAGTTTCGGAGGGACCGATTCGTACTTGTTTTTGTTATGGTGTTAACTGATATCAATGGATTTTTAGCATTTGTTAGGGCAAATTGGTTCATTTCAATTTGTTTGATTACTTCATCATGATTTAGTTCACATTTAAAGGTGCATTTCTTTATTATTTCTTCAAATTTCATTCCTTGAAATAATGCCCTCGCACAATTACCTTTATTATTGGTTGTGCGGTCTTGGGGAATAAAGCATAACAGGCTATGTTTACCACAAAGATCAATGTCTGTTCCCATTATGATTCTTATTGACCCATCAAATTTGTTGTGGGTCAAGATCGAAGGTTCTTGATCCCAAGAGCAAATTTTATTGTCATGTGTTCGAAATGCTAATGGAATAAAATTGTAAAGTTCATATTTAGCATGAAGGTTTTGAAGTGGAATTTTGATTTCTATTTCTATTTCGTTTCCTGTTACATAGCAATTTACTAATTTTGTTCTGTAGTAGGACTGGATTGATTTTTCGTCTAAAACTACTGCAAAATTTGATTTTTCTGCGATTTTCTTGATTTTTAGTAAGTCTTCTTTTAAAGTTGTTTCGTTAACAATTGCTGCTGGTAGATAGTTATTTTTGCAAGAAAGGAATAGGTGGCTAAGTTTAGCATTTTTGGTAACTAAACTAGCGTGAAGAGTTCGAGCTGTGTCGAAGATGAGTTCTCTTCTAGCTTCAATAATTATTTCATTATTTTGGTTTTTAATGGCGTCTTTTAATGCTTGAACATTTTCTTTTAAAATTTTAGAGTTGTCGAATTCTATCTTTTCAAAATTTTTAATGTCATTTGTGATGTTTAATAATTCTGCATGGCTTTTTATTATGGATTCTTGAAGTTTTTTGTATTGGGATTTAAGATTTTTCTCATTTTCTATGAAGTCGTTGCCTTGAGATAGTGTCATGACATTGCAACACCATGTGTCAAAGTTACCAAGGATTTGTATTCCACGTTTAATTTGTTTTGAAGGTTCTCAGTCGAATTCTTTGATTATTGCTTCGTTTATTAGCTGAATATTCGTAATTAAATCTAAGATTTTCAACATGTTTTTCGATCTCTGTATACACCATGTGTTTTCCATGGATGTGCAACTTTGCAGTTTTTTTATTTCTTCAAGCCATTCGGGTGTGTCCATGTTCTGTCTTCTTGGAATTTTCATGCTATAGACTATGGGAATTGTTTTCTCATAAGCCTTACTGAATTTGTTTAATTCAAAATATGCTCCTGACAATGCACTAATTTTCGTTTTTAAACTTATGTTCTCGGTTTTGTGTGTGAGTATGGTGATTGTAATGAAAACGATAACGGCGAGTTTAATCATCATGTGTTCTGAAATCATTACAAATCACACGAAATTTTGCTGTTAGATGCAGTATTATAATTGTCGGTACGTTGTATAGTTCTTATCTGTCGAGAGAAAATATTTACAAGGTGCAAAAATGTATATTGATGCACAATATTTCCTCGATTTTTATTTCTTTCTCATAACAATATACATATGTGCGGAAATTACACCATCTGTGTTAGTGTGGGACTCTGGAATTTGATTCGCACTATTACCATCGAGGGTAGCCTTGGGAGATGGCAGACTCCAGTATATTTTGATTGTTCAGCAAGAATTCATCTTGCTTTACAACTCTTCTCGGCGTATTTGACACGATGGTTCGTTTTGATTTTCTCCATCCTCGTCCTTCTTTAGATTTGTAGTTAATGTTCCTATTAGTCGTAATTTCTTTCTTTTGTATATATTTTATTTTTCGTTTAGTTCGTTATTTAAGTTTAGTGAACGTTGAAAGACATTTTCTTCACGATTTGGACGGGAGGTTGAGTTTAGAAATGGATCGTGTTAGTGCACATGTTCTTCAGGATGCTCCTCTATATCCGACTCCGGCGGAATTGCGTGCTCTGCCCAAATTTATGGTGCCTGATACGGGGATTTTTGAGACGGCCGAAAGCTTCATGCTGATGCAGACGTCTCTGCCATATTTGCGTTGTTGGTTGCCGCGTTGTCCATGTCTGTTTACTGGCATGATTGGGCTTTGGAAGATTTTTAAAGCCATTCATTCATTTCTGGCAGTTGATTATGGTCCAACGGGAGTGGACGTGTACCAAACAAATTTTCCTGGCAACTCATTGAACACTTCATTCGGATCGTGGAGGCATGTGTTGCCTCAGAGTTTATGCGAGTGTTGCTTGCAGTCGATGGTACAACTCGCCTCGCAGTTCAGCTTCCTCTTCCTGGAGGCAAGTTTGTGGGGGTGGGAAGGATCCATGGTTTGTTTTGCAACACTTGATGTGAATCTGTCCGACATCACCGGTTATGCTGTTGGCTTGAACTTATTGACTGCTATTATTATGGCAATGCAGCCTTTAAATTTTGGCGCTAAAGTTTGTTTCTCGATTACCAATACTGCATATGCCAATAAGATTATGGATAGGTCCCAATTTCAATATTTGGTTGACTATCTGGATCATTTTTATCGGCAAAAAATCATGATTAATGATACTCCTCATTACATCGAGGTTTTGCAAGTTTTGGAGCCGTTGGAAAAAATGACTATCTCTCACGATCGTCGTGTTTTACAAGGAGCAAGTCTGAGAAGTGAGCCAACCTCTGGGCCAAGTAAAATGGTCATGTCCAATCGGCGCATGTTTTTGGTCCCTCGGCATCAACAGTTCAGGCATCGGTTAGTTTCTCCGGAACCCACACCTGCCGATCATCCGGAAGGTGAAGAGCAAGGTGAAGTAAAGCCGGATGCTGGGGGGGCTTTTGCTCAGGATGCACAGGATGATTGGTAATCGGTGAGTAAAAAAAATTTTCATTTTTGAGGGGAGAAAATATGCACGTAAATTGTCCTTACAATATATATAAAAATTATCTATAATTGTTACAAATTAAATTACAAGGGTTATAATACAATGTTTCGGGTGGTGGTTCGGAGTATCTTTTAACGTATTCCTCCAAACTTAACTCACTCGGTTTCTTAATATCCTGAGAAGTAGGTTGAATAGGTAGAGACAAAGGTTGTATTATACTTTTTTCCTCATCACACCTATTGAACAATTTGATTTCTTCCATATGTTGTTTTTGGGTAATTGATTGAATTTTTTGTAAGGTTATCCTTCTTTTTTCTGGGTCTTTTAATTCAAACTTCTTTCTCCATTCTGAACAATCTTTCCGTTTTAATAAAGCTTCGTCAGTAAATTTTACCTTTTTATTGTTTTTTTTTTTTTTTTATCGCCAGATTTCTTTAAAATTCCTTTTCGTGGTCTTCCTCTTGGACATTTGACAATGATTTTGATTTTGTCCTCTGATTCATTTTCTTCAGGGCTATTTTCTTTCTTTGGTCTACCTCTTTTCCTTTTTGGGTTATACTCGGGAATATTTTCTTCATCTTCAGAGTCATCGGATGTGATATCTTCAATGTTTGATGGTAAATTAGCATTAGAACGAGCATTATAAGGCGTAAGTCTTCTTATATGAACTGTATCGTCTATGCTATTTCCATCCTCGGAGGTTATGCGAATTACATAGTTTAAATCAGAAATTTTTCTTACTATTCTATATGGTCCTAGAAATTTTGGTTTGCCTTTTCCATAATTTATCGGTGCTTTCAAGAGAACTAAATCATTAGTTTCATAAGAAATTTCTTTTCTTCCTTTATTATAGCGTTCTGAATATTTAATTGCAATCTTTTTATCAAAATTCGGAATTGTTTTTCAAATTTTGTCTGCTTCACTTATCTGTTCTTCTCTGGTTTTACTGATAAGTGGTGACGGAATGTTTAAATTTATGGGGGGTTCTCCTTTATAACCGTGCATTAGGTAAAACGGATCGGGATTATTTAAACCTTCAACTGGTGTCATATTATAGGTCAAGGCTACGTTATGCATGTGGTCTGGCCATTCTTCGCTATCATACTTTCATATTTCGCTAACATTTTTTTTATCGTTCCGTTCATTTTCTCTACTTGTCCTTGAGTTTGCGGTGAATAAGATGTAGAGTAGAATATTTTAATACCGTTATTTTTAAAATAATTTTGCACGTGTTCGTATGAAAAATGAGTTCCATTATCACACGTAATCTTCGTTGGTTTTCCATAATGACGTACAATTTCTTTTAAAAATGTAATTACTGAATGTGCGTTTGGTTGGGTTACTGCTTTGGTCCAACAATATTTTGTTGCCTTATCTATTCCCACTATGACAAATTTCTTTTCGTTATTTGTGTTAAATTTTCCGATGAAATCAATTTGGATATGCGCAAGTGGTATGCATTCTTCAGGATTGATTGGTTTCAAGTGTCCATATTTTTCGTTAATGTTTTTATTAATTTGGCATTGATGGCACGAACGTACATGCCTCAAGACTATTTTAGGCATTTGCGTGAAATAGCATCGAGCACGCGTTTTGGTAAGAGTTTTACGAATTCCAAAATGTCCTCCCCCACTTTGACTCTCATGACATATATTTAGTACTTGAGGTATGAGGGAGTCAGGAATTACTGGTACGGCACAGTGATATTCAGAGTGATCATTGTTTTTCCATAAAATTCCATTTTCATCAAGAAAAAATAGATTTAGGTTGCGTGATCTTCTCATTTTTAAGCTCTTTCTTAACTCTTTTTCGTTGCCACCTTCTAAAATTTTTATTATGATTCCCCAATATTTGTCTTTACATTGTAAATCCCATAAGTTGTGGATTTCCTGGTCTGTGATGTTAATTGGGTTTTCTATTTCGGAATTTTCTGAAATTTCGGAAAGTTGAGAATTTGTGGACGCATCGGAGTTTTCAGATCTTTCCGAATTATCAAGTAGGATGGAACTTCGATCGTCTTCCAAATTGTCACTTTCTACGTCTGAATCTTTTTCTTTCTTTTTCATGCTACGTGTTATTGCTTTGATTTTTTTCTCTTGTTTAATAGTATTAGGAGGATCAGGTGTTCCTTCTGGTATTATGAATTGACCGTTTCGAAATTCTGCGTAATTGTCTTCTTCTTCGAGACAAGATAGATAATCAGCAATTTTGTTATTTTCACCTTTATGTGTCTGATCTTAAATGTGAATTCTTCTAATTTCGAAATTAACCTATTAAATCTTGCGTTTGATTTTTTCATTTGACTTTGGTATGTTAAGGGTTCATGATCTGTAAAAATATTAAATTCTTTGTAGACTAAAAATTCTCTGAAATATTCGCAAGTTTCAGTGATAGCCAACATTTCTAAATCAAAAGAACATAGATGTTGTTGATTTTTAGGAATTTTCTTCGAGAAATATCCTATAGGGTGTGGCTCTTTTGTTTTTCTGTCTACTTGCATTATTACTGCTCCTATGGCTGTTTTTGATGTGTCTACTTCGACGTATGTTTCAGCATCAGGATCGTAGATTGTAAGAATTGGTTCAGATGAAATCATTTCTATTATTTTGTCGAAGGCTTTTTGGGCTTTGTCATTCCATGCTATTTTATTATTTGCTTTAACATTTTCTTTTCTTGTTAAGTCTGTTAATGGTGCTGGGATTTGCGAAAAATTTTTAATCATTTTCCTATAATAATTCGCTAAACCGATAAATCTACGTAGTTGACGTAATGTTTTAGGTGGTTAAGCTTCACGAATTGGTTTAATGTTTTTATCTAACGGTTCTAGTTTGTTATATGAAATTTTGTGTGCTAAATATTTGATACTTTCATTGAAGAAGCTACTTTTACTGGTTTTGATTAGTAGACCCGCTTCAACTAGTACTTTCAGGACTTCTTTTAAATTTTCTAGTGTTTCTTCAAAGGTTTTGCCAAAGACACAGATATCATCTAGATAGACTAATACTTTGTCTTCTAGGATATGGTTGAATAAATCGGTCATAGTTTTTTGGAAAATCCTGATGCTAGCACTTAGTCCCATAGGGATGGAGTTAAATACATAGCTTACTACTCCAACATTTATTCCTGTTATTGCTTTTGATTCTTCATCAAGTGGAATTTGATAATATCCTTGATTAAGGTCAATCGTTACGAAATATTTTTTATCTCGTAATGCATCTCAAATTTCAGGGAGACGAGGGACTCTGCTCGTATCCTTTTTTACTATTTTGTTTACACCTCTGTAATCTACTAATAATCTATATACTCAGTTTGATTTCTTCTTAACAAATACTGGGCTCTCATATCTAGAGCTTGCTCTCTTAATAATACCACATTCTTCAAATTCCTTAATTTTCCTTCTAATTTCTCTTTTTTCAAAAATACCCATATGGTAATTTCTACGTTGAACCGGATCGTCTGTTTTCAAGTAGACATGTACTGGTTTTAGTTTCGTAGGTTTTACCTTAGCAGGTTCTTCTGTAAATATATGGATATATTTTTTTAGAACACTTACTACTGCCTGTTTCTGTTCCTTCGTTAAATTTTTATTAATTTTCACTTGTGTTCATTCTTTGTCATGGATAACGCTGTCATCAGATCGGGTTATGCGGACAAGTTTTAGCATATCAACTTCCTCAACTTGGTTACCCGCAGTATCTCCCGATGTAATGCGTTGGATGCTGGGTTGGCCACAATGGACGGAATTGGTCTGACAGTCCTGCATAGTCGGCTGTTGAAGCCTATAGCGTCCTAAAACTGTCCCTTGTGCGATCTGGGTGTCAAAGTGCAGACTGTAGAATCTTAAGGCTGGTCATCCTAAATCATCAACAATATATTCGCCTTCTAAACCGTAACTTGTTAAAAACCACTCATCTGGATCTGCTTTTCCCATTTCTGGATCCAGGTTTACAAAATATTCATTTTTTGCTTCTATGCAGAAATCTTTGTCTGCTCTAATAAATCCTTCGCAATTTTCTTCCTTAAACTTAATTATACTAAATGTTTCGCGTTTCCATGGCGGTCCTATTTTAAATAATTTTTTACTAAATAATATGTCGGCATTATGTTGATCTAAAAAGTCATATCCGAGTAGTAAAGGTGTGGTTACCTCAGAGGTTACGTACGCTTCCGCATCGAGGAGGAGATCACCCATTTTTATAGTGATTTCTACAACTCCTTTAACGATTATTGCACTATCGTTAGCGGCTACCATACACACTCTTGCAGGTCTGATCACATTGTCCTTTACGAGGTCATATTGTACAAGCGTTACTTCATAGCCGCTGTCGACTGTTCCCTGTGTTTCATACTCTTCACGGCTCACAATGTTGCAGGGGACGATTAGTTTACGCCTTGCCCTGACTAACTTCATTGATGCACTACGGATGTGAATTTTCCAATTGTGCGGCGTGTGTAGATCTAACACTAAGAGAGCAGCGCAGTCCTGATGACGGACATTGCCATTACAAGCCCGACAGTCGTTGCCATGATATGGTGCAGAGCAAACGGGTTCTACTTCAAGTTTTTTGGTTGTCGGGTGAAATTTTGTTGGATACTTGGAACTATATCCGGGGTTTGCAAGTTATAAGAGGGTAATGCATAATTTGTCGCATTGGCCCATGGTTGTGGATTTAGAGCTGGGGCATTATATGCTTGTGTAACGGTATAGTTGTTACAAATAAACACAATAGTAGTTTAAGAGTATATTATTATAAAAAGGTGAACAGATTATTACAAAGTATGAATAACGTAAGAGTAATAATGAATTGATTAATAATAGGTAGGAGATAGATATAAAATACAGAACATTAGACTATTTATAAGGGTGAAGTTCGAGTTATTTGAATTGGGTATTGTGGGAGATATGAATATGATTGGTTGTTTGAAGAAAACGTATTTCAGGTAAAACAAATGAAATTAAAAGGAAATGACAAAAAGTAGGAGTGTTTAAGAAATTAATAAGAATTGGAATTATTGCAAGGTATCGAAATATATTCGTAGAAAAGATGACATCATGGAATATAGACGAAAACAGTTTATGGTGTACCGGAGGTGATGTCATCAGACAAGTCAAGACTTGAAAGACAAGTTTGAACTAGTCTCTTAATGACATGAATGAAAGGAAGTGTAAGTAGACGGAAATATGAAGAATAATGTGGGAAAATACGAATTAATAAAGTACGAGAATATTTGAAATAATATGTATGAAAATATCATTACATAAATATCGGGGTAGTTTGAAATTCAAAGTTGGAAAAGTTTGAATTTGAGGAAAAAATAAAAAATGAAAGGAAATTGGAAAAAAATTTTTATTTTAGGATGGATGTTATTAGTAAGATTAATTTTTAAGAATAGATAAGTATTCGGGGTGGTTTGAATTTTAAACTTTGAGAAAATTTAAAATTGGATAAAGAGTTTATGAATGGATAAGTATTGGGGGTGGTTTGAACTTTAAAGTTTGGAAAATTTTAAAATTAGAGAAATATAGGAAGATAATTTGTTGGATAATTGGATCTTTTTTAGGAAATTAAAGAACATAATACTTCCATATTACCATCGATTGAAAAATCTATGACTGACATTCTGTCTCTGAGAGTTACATGACAGAAGGATAATACTTAGGTATATGTTTTCAGGAAAAAACATACATGGAAAATATATGGATTTGTTACGATAAATAATTTAAAAATAGTAAAATATTTCACAATCATGGTGATATAAAATTCATAATAATCATTGATATATAAAATTTCATAATAGTCATTGATATATAATATAATAATAATTGACATAATAAATTTGATTAATAAAAAACATTCATATATATTAAATTAAACACATTCAGAAATTTCATCAGATTATTCATTAACATTTTCAATAGAATTATTTTTTTCAATACGTTTCGTTAATTCATTTAATAATTGTTTAACATGTCGACTTTCAATTGTTTTTTTAATTTTAATAGTTAAAAAATATATAATGATACAAATAATAAGAGTAATAATAAGTAACCATACGAGGATAATAATATTTATAATAGAAATTGAATTGTTTTCTCCAAATTTATGTATTTTAATTTTGATATTATCGAGTTTTTCTTTAATATCTTGAGTTGATGTCATAGGAGAGAAGTTTAGAAGTTTGGAACAAATAGTCCAATTTGGGTTGTAAGCATGAATGCTTGGGAGTGAAATAGTTTTTTTGATATCAGAATCAATAATTACATTGTAATCGGTCCATAGTAAAGGTAAGTGATGTTCGATGAGAACGTCATCGGACATATCTCGAGGGCAAGGAAATCCTATAGAGATGATGGTTTCAGAAAAACTATCATGTTCAGTATTGATGATCTGAACATGACATGGTACTGTTAAAAGAACAGTTCCAGGGAAGGATGTATTCGCAGAGATATCAAATGATTTTTTGGAAATAGTGTCGAAAGTACTAAGATTTGCTGGGTTAGTAACTGCAAATCTGTTTTCTGAAAATTGGTATACAAGGGTTTTTCTGTGATTTGTTTCACAACGGAATGCACATGATTTGATGAGTTCATCAAAAGGTTTTTTTAGGAATAGAGTTTTAGCACAGGATGAAACTTTATCTGATCCTCGATTATCGGGTAGAAAACATAAAGGTTTTTCAGGATTACAATAATATAAGTCAGTTCCTGTAATGTAACGTACTGAGTCATCATCAGAGTTATGAATGATAATTGAAGGTTCTTGATCCCAAGTGCAAAGTTGATTGTTGTGAGATTTGAATGTTAAAGGAATGAATTTATAGTTAGAGAATTGAGAATTTGTTTGTTTGACAGGAATTTTGAATTTGATTTCTAGGTTATCGTCATATAAGTTGCAATTTATTAAGTCTAAGTGGTAATAGTTAAGATAGTCATATTGAGGGATGGTTAATTCAAGATTGTTTTTCAACAATAATGGGGTTAGTTTTGAAAGATTTTCTTTGAGTGTATTTATAGATACAATGCTTAAGGGGAGGTTGTGATCTTTACAAGCATTTAGAACATATTGAATATTCATAGAGTGAATAAGATAAGCATCATAATATGTTCGAATAGAATTGTCAAAGTTCGAAATTTCTCCGACAATAAGAGCTTCATTAGAATATTTTTCAAGAGTTTCGTCTAAAGCAATTTTAGCTTGAAAGAAATCATCATAGAAATTTTGGAAATTTTGGGAAAATGATTTGAAATTTTCGGTGACATTTAATAATGATGAATGATCAGAAATGACAGTTTATTTTAAAACGTCGTATTGGTCTTTGAGGGATAGTTCATTTTCCATGAGGGATTGTCCATCTCTATACATGAGTACATGACAGCAAATGGATAGAACATCTCCAAAAAAATGTCTGACTTTGTCAATTGCAGTGTCACGTTTACTGCGAAGGGGATGTGGTTTTGGAGCAAAATCTTGAATTAGGGCAAGATTATTTTTTATAAGTGATTCAAAAAGTTTTTTGTAATGTATGCTGATTCGGTGAAATCTGCATTTAATTTTGTCCCAATTACAATTGTCATTGTAGTTGGTATATATATTAGATCTAATGAAATCTGCTGAATCAGTCAGATTAAGCTTAATGGTATATAGGATGGGAATTGTCTGTTGATAGACACAAATTCGATCATATTCTTCAAAATAGGCTCCTGTAGAAGCTGTTACAATTGGAGTTTCGGATTTATGAAAATGTTTCAATTTTACGGCGAACGTAATATGAGACGTTGCTACGATGAGCATAAAAATGATAGTTGTCCATTTGTAACATAGATAAATTGCAATGTATGACAATTTTGACGAAAATATTTTTTGAATAAAGAATACGGGAATATGAAATATGATATTTCGTTAATGAAGTTCGTGAAAACGAAAATGAAAAATTGGTGTGAAAATTAAGAAAATTTGTTTCCCAGAGTGGTGTCATATTTAGGAAGTATGAGAATTAAGGAAAAAGATGGTTAATAAATGACTATAAAATCTAAAGAAATTTTAGTTCATCTTTAGAATTTGGTCGTGTTCGGTTAATTGTGTTCGAGTTGTCGAAAGTCGTTGCTAATACGTACTTTGTTTTTTATATTATATCCGCGTGTCCAAAATTTTTTCGTAGGCTTTAAAACATTTCGTTCACGAAAATACTATTTTCAAAAATGGTTTTTGGTATTAATTGAAAAAGTTATTTCGTCGGATTTGTTTGTGTTCGTTGGTTCGTAAAAGTATTTTTCGAAAATATTTCGGGTTTTTTGTTATTTTTATCATTGGTAAGTATGTCGTCGCGTAAGTTCAATTATCAGATCGAAAAAGTAAATTTTCCGTCGGTTGTGAGGAAAATGGAAAATAGTCATCATTCCAGACAAATGGATGATATTCGAAGATCATTTAAGAAAATGAGAGTAACAAAGAGGGAAGGGCTGTTAGGAAACCTAATTGTGCTGAATATTCACGGGATTGGGAGGGAGATGTTAAAAGATTCGTAAAATTAGGTGGTTCGGAGGGTTGTTTGGATGGTCAAATATTTCCTTGGGGTAATACAGCACTTTCAGATGAGTCTGTAACATTCGATGAATTAACCCTTGACCTAATTTCGGCATGGGTTGGTTGTCGATGTTACAGGCGATCTATTGCAATCGTTCATCGGCAAATATGTACATTGGTCCAGTATTTGACAAGTGGGAACCAGAGAAATTGGCAAGATGGTATTCGTCGTCGATGGGGTTGGTATGATCATATGAACTTCCAATCCAGAGGATGGCAACATATCAGCGATCTTATAATATGCGATAAATCCGCTAGTTTTGTAAGGGGTCTGTTGTCATCCATGAGCAATTATATCCCTAATGGTTATAAAGTAACAGTCGGTATGTCGTATATGACTACAAATGTAAATGAGGTCAAATACGAGCATACAATACCATTATCATTTATGGTAGGGTTATTAGCATCTTTGCTGATGATACAGCAGGAAACAAACGAAGCTGTTGAGTGCAGGTTTCTCCATATGAGATCAATTGACATAGTGCATATGAGCTCAATGGGGAAATTTGGTCGATTCAAAAAATTCATCAAAGAACGTCGGGGTTCTCATGTTAACATAACAGTCAAAAATGAGACAACGATTCTTTTCAGAAGAGTTTTGAGACCTGAATTAATGGTAGCACTCGCTAACATGCGGAATCGGGTGATTACAAGTCACTTGGATAAACGTTATCCTTAGGTCTTTTGTAATGGTGTCAAACTTCTTGACAAAATTGATGCATTACGACTTAGAGATTTGGATACTGTTCCTTCAGTTTTGAAGCAAACTGAGGAGAAAGGTATTCAAGTTGATTTAGATAAAGACGAAAAGGAAATTGTTGGTTCATCAGAACAATTCATAGTTAAGACCATGGTTCCGTATGGTCCTCCAGAGCCAAAATGTGTATGGAATCACTCTCAAGGAGGGTAAGTCCACAACATTTAGCCAAAAGTTGGAGAAACATGAGGATGTTTCCAACACGGGAATACACAGAGCTGTGACACCTGAAAATCCTCCTCCATTTCCGAAAAGATGCGAAGAAAGTGCCAAGGATGATGATAAGTTGGATGAGGGGATGTTGGATTTTATAAAACAAGAAATTCAGGAGCGGTTCAACATGGTGACACGTCCAGCTATAAATTTTTATAACAGCACGGGTGAAGGTGGTGAGAAAAATCTACCATCATTACAAAGAGGAGCTATATTCCGTTTCAGGTCAAGTTCAGACAAGAATACAGCGGGAACATCGGGTTTCGGTCGAATAATAGAAGTGTCGAGTGTTCAACAACGAGGGAGAAATCATGGAAGAGATCCTAGAGTGGCAGCATCCGTCAGACCTCCGATGGCCAAACGGGGTCGAGGAGCTACACCAGCTTCGAATTTCCAAGTGGAATAGTTTCCACGGGCGTTTTGGTGAAACAATTCAATGCAGTTAACATTAATAAAGGTAAGAAATAAAATATAGTAAAATTAAAAATAATAATTAAATATTTAAAATTGGGAAAATAACATTTGCGAATGAGATTAATTATAAATGATGTTAACAGTTTAAATAATAGTTTGATTCGATCCAATAAAATAACAGAGTTTTTCGTAGTAATATGTCCATGGAATGAGGATAATTTTGTAATAAATTTTTTTTTTTTTTTTAGTGGATTGAGAGGAATGAGATGAATAGGATTTTTAGTAATTATTGAATAAAGGAATATATTTTATTTATAAAATTTACAAGGTAGGGAAAAGGATGTGCTTTTGAGCCTTATTGGTGTTTCTATGTATTTCTGTTTTACAACGAAGATTTTCTTTAATGTCAGAAATAATGTCTTCTTCGTTTTCACTTTCAGTAGCATCTTCAATGGTAGGTTTGTTTTCACAATCAGATTTGAATCCTGATTCCTTGTTTGTTTTAAGATTTACAAGTTTTCTTATATCTTTAACAGGTGGTGGAATATAGGTTTCGTTGTTCTTATGTGTACGTTGTATATAGGGTATTAAACGTCTTACATGAACATTTTCTTCATGAATTGAATTTTCATTGTCATTTTCATTACAAATTTAGATGGTGTAATTAAGATCTGAGTTTTTTCCTATTATTCTGAAAGGTCCACGAAATTTCATCTTGTTTTTCGCAACGTTTTTGCTTTGACGTAATAAAACAAGGTCATTAGACACGAAGTCTTTCACAACTTTTTTTTTATTGTAGTAGTGTGCATTTTTTTCTGCAGCGATACGTTTTAGTTGAGGTAGTTGATCTTTTGTTTCATCGAGGTTCTTTAGAATTAATTCACGATGTATCATTGGTTTTTGTGTTGGTATGTTGTATTTGTCTTCAACAGGTGTACGAGGTTGATAACCATGAAGAAAGAAAAATGGTGACGTGTTGTTTAAGTAGTTAATGGGTGAAGTATTATATGCAAATACTACGTTAAATAGAGTATCGATCCATTCTTCTTCATTCTTAGGATTGTACTTTGATAAGCATTTTTTAATAATGCCGTTATTTCGTTCAACAAGTCCTTGAGTTTGCGGACTATATGTTGACGAGTGTTTGATTTGAATAAAATTTTCTTTGCAAAATTTATGAACGAGATCATTTTTAAAGTGTGTTCCATTATCACACGTAAGAATTTTTGGTGGTCCATATGTTGTAATAATTTTTTTAAGAAATTTTACAACACTTTGAGCATTTGGATGTTTAACTGGTTCAACAATACAGAAATTTGTGCATTTGTCAACTCCTTCAATTACATATTGATGTTTATAATTGTTATCAAATTTACCAATAAAATCAATTTCGATATGGTTGAAGGGGTCGAAATTGTCTACGGGTATAGGTTTCATAAGACCTATTTCTTTTGGTTTTCTTTGTTGCATTTGGCATTGATGACATGAGTTTATATATTCGTTGACTTTTTGAGTTAAATTTGGAATGTAAAATTTTGATTTGATTTCTTCTTGAGTTTTTTTGCATCCGAAATGTCCTCCGTGAAGGGGATTATCATGCATTGCTTTCAATACATCTGGAATTAAAGCTTTAGGGATGACAGGTACTGCAAAATATCCTTCTGTTTTGCTGTTAATTTTTTTATAGATAATGTCATCTTCTCCTAAAAAATATTTGTAAGCATGACGTTCTATTTGTTTGACTAAAGGACGATCTTCGATGAAATCTTTAATGATAAATTTATAAACTTGTCCCCAATAATCGTCTATCTGTTGATGATCTGCTAAAGTTTCAACAGGTATATTTTTTTTATACGATAGTGTTTTTATTGGTTCTCCATTTATATGAAATTTATGGATTTCATTTTCTTTGATTCCATTTTTATCTTTTTTTATTATTGGGTCAAAATTATGATCTGAGGTTAATTTAATATTTTCTTCTTTGGAAGGTTCATTTTTTTGAAGTTCTTTTTCTTGTTCAGCTTTTCTTGTTGCTGATCTTGTAACAACATTAACAGATTGTTTGGTTTTGTTATGTCGGGTTCAATTTGACGACAAACAGCTCCAAGGGCATCTTTGGATGCGTCAACTTCAATAAAAGTTGAAGCTTCGGGATTGTTAATTTGTAATACAGGTTCTGAAAGAAGTATTTTTTTCATGTTATCGAAACATTCTTGGTGTGCAGGTAACCATATGATTTTTTCATTTGATCTTGAATCTTTTCCTTCTAAGATTTTCATGAGAGGTAAAATTTTTTTGGTAAAATTGGGTATCATTTTGCGATTGTATCTAGCCATGCCAATGAATCTTCTTACTTCTTTTAAAGTTTTGGGTGGTTTCATGTCACAAATAGCTTCTATATTTTTTGATAGAGGTTCTAATTTGCCATGACCAATTTTATGTCCTAAAAGTTCTATCGAATCTTGCATAAAGAAACTTTTCTTTGTTTTGACTCGAAAATTATATTTGTTGAGTTTTTTTAAAATTTCGATTGTGTTTGAGAGACATTCTTGGAATGTTTCTCCAAAAACACAGATATCATCTATGTAGACAATAACTTTTTTCCAAAGGATGTCATGAAAAATGTCAACCATAGCTTTTTGAAAAACTGAAGGACTAAGACTGAGTCCTTGAAGCATGCTGTTGAAAACATAGCCAACTCCTTCAATGTTTATTCCTGTGATAGGTTTTGATTCTTTGTCGAGAGGTAATTGGAAATAGCTTGAGTTGAGATCTATGATCAAAAAATATTTACGACAATGTTTGGTTTTTTTGTAGGTTTTGGACATTGATGTATTCTTTTTTCATAATTATCATTTTTTTCAGGTAACGGATTTTTTGTTTCTTTTTTGTCAACCCCTGCAACACAGTTTTGAGTTGCTGGGGGATTTACCCGTTTTTTGGAGTAGGATCATTTTGAGGATAAGTAATAGCAGGAAAATTGTTTGGTTGTGTTTGATTAGGAGTTTGATTTTGGTTTAGGTTTTGGTTTGAGAATGGCATAGGATAATACATAAATGGTGCTTGGTTAAGATTATAAGGGAATTGTTGGAAATTATTATAATTACGATAATTGTATCGTTGAAATCTGTTGTTTTGTCCACGATAATTATTTCCACGATAATTTGAATTTTGGAAATTATTTTGGTTAGAAGGTAGAGCGGGAAAATTATTTTGATTATTATTTGGATTATAATTATTATTGAAATTATTATTAAAATTAGTTTCCATTATTATAATTATTATAATATCCACGTCCTCTACTTCTTCCTCTAAAATTTCCTCTAAAATTATTTCCTTGATAATTTGAGTTGTTAAACTGTCTGTTTTGTGATGGAGTGTTGTTATCAGATCCTTTCGAGATCATTACAGCAGCTGTTAATTTCTTTATTTCAGAAATTATGTTGTCATTGTTGTTTGTTGAAATGTTGTCTTGAGATTCTTCTTTTTCATTTTCTTTGGTTTCTTTTAGAATGTTATCATCTTTTTGTACAACATTTACGTGTTTTTTGGAGGATGTTTTAATTTGTTGGAGTTCTTTATTAACATTTTCCATTACTATCCTATACCTTTCTAATTGATTTTTTACTTTTTCAAGTTCTTTAGCAAAAATTGGGTCTATTATAGGTCTTGTTTATTCTTTACAATAAAGATAATCATCGAAAGCATTATGTAGTGATGTTAAAACAAACAGGTCGAAAAAGGTGATAAATCACAAAAATCACCAGTAGATAAAACAAAAATAAAGAAAACGGTAAAGTTTAGTGACAAGATCGTCAAAATACACTACAATCTGTCAGCCCCCTTATGCCCACAAAAAAGAGGCAGGCCCCTTGGCAGCAGAAAGAGAAAAAACCAAATTCCAACTCGAAAATCTGAAAGATTGGCAAGGAGAAACTAAAAATATTTGCGAAAGTTAATATCCACTGCGAAAATTACAAACCCGCATAAAAAGACGCACGAGAATCTGGGAATATTTGTAACAAAAGAAATTCCGCAGATAAGCAGAGAATAAATCCGTACAAATAAAACACAACACGAATAAACAAAACCACGTGCGATACGGAAGTAAACATCGCAACTTGTGTCTATTGACAAATATTCCGATAACAAAATAGTCAATAGATCGTGACGTCACAAATGAAGAGTGTATTCCTTTGTGAAATACAAAATTCAAAAGTACGAAAATTCAAACACGCTTAACTCTGCTTATACTTAACAGATTTTGACCGGAAAACTTTTCAGCTAAAAATATTTAATGCACTATCCCCTCCGAACATGTCTGAAATAAGATAACGACTTGGAATAAAGCTGCGATCGAAAATATTCTCACAACGTTTTTCACTCACTTTTATGCTGTTGACTGTTTAACACGCCGAATTTTCTACCATTTTTCTTTCTTTTTTTTTTCCAATTTGTTCTTTCCTTCCTTGTATCATGTCATCCCCAACCAACACGCCACTTTTGACTCCTGAATTCCAATTCATCGTTCCGCCTGTACCTCAGCCTGTAAAGACTAAGGAACAGTCGGAGCAAGAAAAGGAAATCGAACGAATCGAAAATGAATTGCTGATGGACACGACATCGGCTGTGGACATCGTCAAGATGATGTCCTCACCCCTTCCTGCCCTCATTTTGCCTCCAAAGTCACTGGAGAGGACACTGAGAGTGGAGAACCCACCCTCGGAGTCCTCAACCCTGATGGCATTGGAGGTAAAGAGGCAACTCCCGGTGGAAGAGGTGCCTCAAAAACCCCCTCCTCCCACCTTCGGTCTAACGTACAGACCATCGGGGACGTCAAACTCCCCGATGTTCAACCGGCCAACACCGAAAACCCAGTCTGGTCCTCCACCTCCACACCGTCCCCATCCTTACACCCGTCCGGCACACCAAAACTGACTGCCCAGACGTAGGGGGCAACAAAGCCGAGAGTACTACCAGGCCCGATTTAACGCTTGTAAGATGTCTTACGAGTGTGTGGGTGCCGCAGTAGGATCGGCCCTGGCCAAATGGGAGGGGGACCAGAGACAGCAGTAAGACTTGATAAGTCCCCCCAAGCATGCAACTTATCATTTTTGCGACGCAAAAACTGGGGGGGAGTAGCTGTGGGGACAATACTTGTATGAGGTAATAGGGGCTCGCACCCCTCAACGACAGTCGCCACCCACAGGCTGGCAATAATCGTCTTTATGACGTTAAACGAATTTACACTGGTGTGTTTGTATGTTTGTACCTGTAAGTACGTACAGGTAAGATACATTGCACGGGCCAAGATCAATTACCAGATAACAATCTCGGTGATGTCACAGCCCGGTACCAAATGCGCTGCGTTGTTTCTTATCACCTTGACAGAGGCAAGAAACGACGTAACACATGACATAATTACATACATGTACGTATGCATGTGTGTCTATGTGTGTGTGCCAAATTCTGTATATAAACTCTCAGAACCGGCTCAAAAATCGCCAGTGTTCGCCGAGGATTTGGCTCTCCCATACTTAACCGTATGAAGTGGCAGAACATGCAAAATACTGTTGAAGACCTTCTAGTGCGAATATCTCTCACGACAAGGTATTCCACATATACCTTAACTGGAAATCGCAGCCTTTTGAATTCAAAGGGGTAGTCAGCATGAATGAGTGTTATCCATGGTATAAAGACCGACTCCAAAAAGTCAAAACACATTTCACCCCATTTCACTCACTTAAGGGATGAATTTCAAAAAATCCAGAAATTGATTTTATAAGGAATGAATAAAACGATATTTTAGTGCAAAAATTTCTTCGATATCTCAACCCATTAAAGAGATATTGGAAAAAAATTTAAAAACACATTTCACCCCTTTTTGACGCCTTGATGGTGGAATTTCAAGAAATCCTCCCTTAGTGAGCACCTACACTATAATAGTGATATACCTCTAAAATTTCAAGTCATTCGGTACAGTTGTTTTAGCAGGACGATGATGAGTCAGTCAGTCAGTCAGTCAGAATTTCATTTTATTAATATAGATTTCTTCGAAAATACAGATAAATTTAATAGTTTAGAAGAAATATGGTTGAATCAATGTTACTTACTGGAGAATCCTGAATATTTTGCGATGGATCTCAATTTCTTTCTTACTAAATGTACCAAGCCACTTAGAATAATGTGATGAATAGTTGAAGGCCTACAATTATTTGGACTTTAGATATCGATGGTTTCATGAACAATCAGGCCGTAATTTTTTCACAAAAAATTAGTTAGACGCATAGATACATCGAGGAAGCGATAAGCAGTCAGCTTGCCTTGAAAATTTGTTGATTTTATAATTTTTTTCACCTGTAGAGGGCATAAAATTGAACTAATTTTCAAAGCAGCCTGCCAGCTTATAGCTTCCTTCATGTATCTACGCGAATATCTCATTTTTCGAAAAAATTCACTTAGCCTAAGTATGCATAAAACCATCGATATTTTTTAATTTCTTTTTTTAGGGGAAATTTTTACATCGGTTGGTATTTATAATTTCATACAAATACGTACCTGAACATGACATTTACGACTGAAATATCATGTTTCCTATTAGTCAGATTTTTTTTTCAACCTCTTCAATCTATTCTCAAGAGTGACAAATGCGAATGATAACTCAAATTCACAATAAATTTAAAATTTTTCCATCATAATCATTTAATATGAATAAACTAATTCATTTTGTATCATTTTCCAACCCATGTTTATGAGTTAATTAACCAGGGCATTTGTTTTTAAGGATAAAATTCTTCTATTCAATAAATTTTTGGAGAGAGCGAACTTTTTAAGTTCTGATGAATAAAATTTATCTCAGTTGACCTGGCACCAGTGGAAGACAAGGCTGACTATATATAAAAACAAGATAAAGACCAACAGGGACTATGCAAGACGAAGACTAAACGAAAAGTACTAAAATATGAACGAACTGTAAAATGTTATAAATTTTTCTGATTAAATATATTGTAATACCTACTTGATGAGCAATTATTTTCGTTCATACTTACAAAATGACAGACGGTTAATGGTATGGGTAATTTACCCATCAAAAACAATGAAAATTATGTAAGCCAGGCCAAGAGTAAAACTAACACTGACTACACAACATCTCGACTTGATAATGGAAGTCAAGACTAAGACTATCACGCTCTTGGTACTGCTTTCGCTCATCACTACTTCAAAACCGTTCTACATTTTATTTCATCAATAAATGAAGTACCTACATAATATAATACAATCCATTATTACTAAGCACAAGTATTTCTCAATAATGGTCACGTCTATATAAATTGTTCAACTTGAGTAATGAACTATTAATAACAAGTAACTGGAATGAGGACATTCAAATTTTTCAGGTTTTAACATTGTAACACATTTTCACTGTAAAATGATACACGAAATACAATTTCGACGATCAACTTTCAACACACAAAGTTTAAATTTTTCAACCTTCACGAAAGATCAGTTGCCTCAGCATGAATGAAAATGGACCGCACACTAAATTGAGATTTTTCCTTTGCTTAGCTAAGGAATAAACGCTACTGGAATTAACACAGAGTGATCAGCTACCTAACCAGGGATACCTTGAACGTCAATAAACCACGGAGGTAAAAAGATACAATGCGAAAAAAAGATGGTAGTAGGAATCCTAAGCGAAAAGCTGAGCCTCTCCTGCAGATAGTTACGCCATACCATTGTCTTAAATTTTTTGTTCGCATCCGTAGTTATACTACAACTTCTAGTTTACTAGTATAAAAAAAAAAAAAAAAAAAAAAAAAAAAAGTTAGCGAAAACTACTAGGAAAAAATCAAAGGTCTTCATTTGATAAAAGCCGAAAAATGGCCTCTGTCATCTCTCTAACTCAGGTAAATCGAGAACAAAAGTATGACGAAAGATGCACAGGAAAACGAATGAAAAACAAAAAATAAAGTATAAAGAAAAATAAAGTAATTTGTAAAAAACTACAGAAACCGAATATTCAAAACACACACACACAAGAAAGAAACTAAATCATCGAATTTGCGAATTTGCAATTGAATAGACACGGAAATATATTCGAAGAAATACTTGAGAAAAATTTTCCGGCAACAGGGAACGTTAATTTCACCACAGGGTGCCCCACCTTTCATTTTCTAACTCTGCACGCCAATTTAATCTCGTTTTTTATTCGCGTTTATCTGATTTAAATTCGGGTTGTTTTTAAGTAGGTTTCATATTGACAATCTTCTTATTAATCTTGGCGTCATGGAATGACCTGTGGGTGGGGGTAGGTACGTTTTTCTTTTCATAACTAAAGGAAAATTTTGGCACCAATAACTCAAATTCATATATATAAATATATACAAGCCAATTTATTGTTACCACGGAACCGGTCGATATTTTAATCCGATAGTTATAAAATTTGGAACAAATATTAGTACTAAGCGAAGAACCTGACACATCTATTTTGTTACGGATCGTCCGTACGGTACTTCCAGTATAGCTATTTTCGTTTTTGTTTTGGCAATAAAATTTTTTATTTTCGACCAATAGTGACGAAATTTGAAACAAAAATTCACTATGATCTATTATAATTTCATATAATATTTGGTGCGGATCAGCCGTACGGTATTTCCAATATGACTATTTTCGTTTTTGTTTGGGCTTTAAAATTATCAATTTTTGATCAATAGCTACGAAATTTGTAACAAATATTATAACTTGCTATAAATTTTGGTGCGGATCGGTCGCACGGTACTTCCAGTAACACTATTTCGCCTATAAAATACCTAATTTTGGACCAATAGGAATGTAATTCGGAACAAATATTTATTACGATCTATTAATAACTTTTTAGTGACTATATAATTTTATGTTTTTCGAAACCTACTTTTTCTAACAGAGCTGCTGCTGCGTTAGAGTTTTTTTTTCTTCATTGAACCCAGATTGAATGATTTTTTTTTCACTGGAATTTTCGCAAAACATAAACAAATTTCACGAACGAAGCACATTTGGTATGGGGTGGTTCTGAGAAGTAACGATAAGATTTAGATACATTCCAAAATGGATATATAGAAGGGTTTTGAAGACAGGTTCACACTTCGTTACAAGATAGTACAGACAAATCGAGACGTTTTTATACGGAGATCTTTATCTCTCGATTTGTCACAGATCGAGATTTGTAACTTGTCTATCTACAAAGATAGGCAAGTACAAACAAAAATTTTGTTTAAAGTGCAATGCACTATTATTTGTCACCAAAGGTGATGACTGTTGTCGATAGGCCGAGCCTATATCCTCATACGAGTATTGACTAATGCCCACAGGCGGAAAATTGTGGAACTTTCTTTCATTTTCAATAACCAGCTGCTAATTTTGAAAATAGAGAAAATAGTGTTCAGAAGAGGATATCTAATTTTTGGGATACCAACAAAAAAAAACAATTTTTTTGAAAATTGAAAAATAAATAAACTTAAATAATACATAAAATAAAACCAATTAAAAATAATTTGATTTGCTCAAAATCTGGCACCGACTTAAATGTTTTAGTGGAAAAAAAAAAAAAGATTGTGTAACATCCTCACAAAATTACTTTTTTCCATTATAGTGCATTTTTTAGTTCATTTTTATTTCATTTGTTAAGTATAAGCTTTCATTCAACTACGTTTGGGAACAGAATTCAGACTTTGCTTTTGTTTTGTAAATGGATAGACCCATGAATAGTTACAGAGTTTGAGGCTAGAGCACTACTAAAATGCTAGGATGAAATTACGGGTAGGTTACGTGTTTCTGTGTGAATGCCCCAATGCTGGGCATACTTCGTTTTGAAAATAGACATCTCCATACCAAAACACACTATTAAGCTACTACACACACAGAAACAAATATTGAAATTCAAAAAGTTTTCGAACTTTGGACATTTCTTAAGCCATATGTATTCGCCAGTTTTATACTCATAAAAGCATATTTTAAAAAATTCATTTTCAACATATTATTATTTATAGGCAAGCTTATCTTTTCTGAAGTCATTTTCTTCATTCTATAGATCAGTAATATTGATTACCAGTTTCCGCTAGAAAAATTCATGATAACGATACAATGTTCGTAAACCAGATGATCAAAATTTTGAACGTTTGAAGCGTTTCATTTTTCACACGTCAGGTATAAATTGTATGTATCTGCTACTACTAATAATAATATGAAGCAGGGAAAAAATAAATTTTTTTTAATCTGTTTAATAGAAAACGAAACGAAAAAACCGAGAAAAAAATCTATTCAGCAGCTGGCAATTGTTTTCTTTTCTTTATTTTTATCATTTTTCTGTTAAGACTTCTGTACATAGGTACTGATCGGTACCTCGTAATGGTGGATGAGTTTTTAGTGCAGTCAACGAAGCAGTCGCGTACCAACTATTCTTCATGTGCCCTCCCAAAATTGAAGTAAGGATATGAAAGAAGGAAGGAAGGTAGAAAAAGACGGCAGAGTCTCAAGTTTTTTCCGCTCGTCACGCCACTTTTTCATGCCACGCTTCAGTCGGTGAACATTCATACACCTTTTCCACCAACCCCATTCTTCAAAATTTTCAACAATACATCAGCAGCGTATACATTTTTTTACCTACTTCGACTTGATACGATGTAATTTTTTAAACCTTTTAGGAAAAAAAAAAATATAAATCTTTATGTAAAACTAGGCGATGGGCCGATGGCTACGTCGCCAGTCTAAATCCACTAATGAAAACAGTCCAGAAATTTTAGTGTTTGTTTAAAAATAGGCAGCTCAATTTAGAAAAAAAAAAAACCGGAAAGTAGTTCTCTTGAAGAGGCTAATTGATTTTTGGTTAGAATCGAAAGAAAACAGTTGCTATGAAAAGTGAAAAATTTTCTTCTAACATAGTCTGATTGTTTCAGTTCTGAATGAAAATTTTTTCAAAAAATAGTATATCAAAATATGGAAGTAATTAAACACTTTGTCATATCATAAAAAAAACTCTAACGTAGCAGCAGCTTCGTTAGAAAAAATAGGTTTCAAAAAGTAGAAAATCAGTTTGTAAAAACTTATTAATAGGTAGATCATAATAGAGATAACTGTATTAAATATTGTAAATGTTGACGTAAAATTACGCAGTTTAAAATAATCATCTCTTTAAAAATCTAAACAGAAATAAATTTTTCGGAAGTACACCAAGGCCGATTAGCCCCAGAATTGCTAACCTACTGCAATAAATTATAGTTAATGTTTTTTGCAAATTTCTTAGTTATTGGTTCAAAATCAACGATTATATGGCTAAAATAATATGCAAAATAGCTGCACGTAAGTACCATTCAGCCGTTCCGCGCAATAATTAATAACTTCTCGTTAGATGAAGTTGATTTATAAAAAACATGTGATTTTTTCATCGATAATTTAATAAGTAAGCACAGGAACAGGAGTCGTTGAAAATCGACTAAGAAAATTGAGTAAATTATTATACCGAATTACTCAAATTTTGGGTGAAATTCGATTTTCGTCAGACTTGAGACACGATGATCTTTTTGCAGATAATCGCGTCTGTTAATAAAAATGACACGATTTCAATTCTTTACAGGAAAATATTTTGTGGCTTTCTGTCGGTAATTATGCTAGGCATGCTGCGGGCATTAAAGGGCGGAGCCTTGAAGGCTCAGCCTTCTTTCCCAGATTTTTTGCAAATTTTAGGAATACTACTCATCCGAAACTACCCAACTGATTTTAATAAAATTCTGCATGCACCTTCTACATTATTTCATGGTGTTAAAAAATTATAAAACAAGTTTTTCAATTTTTTACTAAAGGAAAATTCCAACATGATAAAACTTTTTTAACGTTAACCAGAGCTAACAACGTGGACGCGGAAATTATATAGCTTTATTTTTTTAATACTTCTTTTTAAATCAATTTTTTATATTTCTTTCGATTTTTTTTTTTTTTTTTTTTACATAAGATTTACGCCGATAAACTCTGCAAATAATGTACAATGCGCATTCGAAATTTTATTTGAATCGGTTAAGTAGTTTCGGAGGAGTAGTATGCCTAATATTTGGGAAAAAAAGTGCTACATTATTTAATGATGTTAGTAACAACTTTTTTAACTTTTAATTTTTACATAAACCCCCGCGAATAATGTAGAATATGCATGCAAAATTTTATTCAAGTTAGTTGGGTAGTTTCGGAGCTAAAGTATTCGTAATATTTGGAAAAATGCTCAGGAAGAGAGCTTTCCCTTCCAGGCTCCGCCCAACATTCTACATTATTTAATGATGTCAACAAATTATAAAATAAGTTTTTCAACTTTTTATATAATTATACTAAAGGAAAATGTTAACAAGATAAAACTCTCTTTTAATGTTAACCAGAGCTGATGTAAATGTGGAGGATATGTATCTTCTTTTTTTTTCTTATACACCTCTGTTATAATATTCTCGGGTAAGACATTTTCTCAATTCCCACATAATACCACGTTAAGTCCCCCAATTTACCACACTAAACCTATGAAAAATTTCCCGAGTACAACATTGCTGATTAAGACGTTTTTTGACGCATTAAATTTTTTAAAGAAGATAGGTCAAGTTTATTATTGGAAATTTGGAAGTTTTTGAGGAACTTTGAATTCTGCCCCAGAAAATTAAATGGTCTCTTCAAAAAATTAGTGTTAGACTTTCCAAATTCAAAGACCAGTTTATAAAAAGTGCTGAAAGCCCTTACTTTTGGCCACATGGAATGGACCCAATTATTAATTACACCAGAATTATTTTCCCCTTCAAATTTTTCAACGTAAAAATGGTATTCTGTTATTTTCAGTTAAATTTCGAGTTTTTCTATTTTCCATGTATTACATTTTCACGGCTGTTCCTCAAAAAAGTATTAATAGGGCCAACGTTTCCCTTTCACTCACAATTTAGTGCATGGAAGTTTAATAACAGTAAGCTGGTTTGTACGACAGGTCCATCATTCCTCCTCTGGTGAGTAGATGCATGTCCACTAATAAAAAAAATGAGTCTATAACAAAAGTCTCCGTCTCATTCTCCGTTCAGTACTTAGCAGATGTACATCTACTAATATTAAGTTAGTTTATATCAAAGGTCTACCAGCCCTTCTTTACTTAGTAAAGATCTGAGATTGAAGCTCGACCTGGGCCAGACTAAAACTGTTTTGGAAGCACCTTTGTTTCATTTGAAAAATCAGTAAAATATGATATTATTTGTTCCTTATCATGCAATATAGGGGCAGAGCAAGAAAATAGGTACAATATCAGGCCTCACTTCTTCACTCAGCAGAAGTAGGTACACTAATAGCATTACTATATATATATATATATACACATACAATCGTAACCAGACTGACAAATTGATGTTAAATTTTTTTCCACCCAACTTGGATCCGAGAAATGAATCCCACCAATAGGTTTCACTGTTGTCGTGAAATCAGAATTTGGAAAAGAACAAAGAGCTACACGACCAATCACATTTACTTTTGTGGGTGGTAAAAAACGTTCTTTCAAAGGGTTTTGATTTCTGTTGTCTGCAGTGATCAACTCTTGGTGTATAGATTTTTTACAATACCTAATAAAAATATCTCTGTCGCGCATCAATAACGATAAGTGTGTATTTTCTAAAAATGTCAAATTTTTAATTGCTGCATTAGAAAACCAGTGGACCGATAGTCAACTACCATAAAAATTTCAAACCAAAATCTTTTAATTTACTGGAGTTATCGTGATGACAACATAGTGGGTTTGCAACACTTTGAGAACCCTTTCCTCCGAAACTAGAAAATAAATTTCAAAAATTTTAATAGAAATATG
The DNA here is from genome assembly GCA_011428145.1 of Ericerus pela. Taxonomy (NCBI): domain Eukaryota; kingdom Metazoa; phylum Arthropoda; class Insecta; order Hemiptera; family Coccidae; genus Ericerus; species Ericerus pela. Next base: position 372,003 of record WOFM01000449.1, read on the forward strand.
TAGCATATGAAAGCTTCTTAACACTACTCCAAGTTTCATTGCCATAGGTCAAACAGCTGAGGCTCCACAGACTCCCAAAATGTGCCAAAATGAGCAAAAAGTGGAAGTATATATATACATATATTGTGCACAGAAGAATTTGAGTGACCTATGTATTCGTGATCTATGACTCATGATCTGCGATTTTCCACAGGTCCCGCCCTCAAGTCTGGCAACTGCAGTGAATGCAATAGATGTATTTTCCAAAACACTGAAAATAACTATTCCAAGAAGAATTTGGAAAAAGAGAAGATCCATACTACTAATGCATCATTGTATTTTAAAAATGAGCTAGATTTTTGGTGAAAAACTTCTCCATTAGATTTGTCAGTCTTATATAAATATTTAATCAACGAGCAATAGTAACATAGTTTATATTTTGGTCTCTCTTTTTGAGCAGGTTTTCTTTAGAAAATCTACTTATTACGCTTAGTGCGGCACTAGCCCTCAGAGTTGGGACTGCTTACGTTTTTCATTTCATGACCTCAGGAAAATTTTGTCACCAATAAGTTAAATTCATTTATATATACAAAAAATCAATTTCTTGTTCCCACGGTATATAGGTTGCAATTTTTGTTAGATAATCACGAAATACTAGGCCAAGGACTTGACCATTGATTTTGGTGCGGATCGACCGTACTTCTGACGCCACCATTTTTGTTTTTGTTTTGGTTATAAAATACTCAATTTTGCACCAATAGCCACGAAATTTGGAATAAATATTTACTTCAATTCGTTGTAGAGCGTTACCAATTTTGGTGCAGATCGGCTAGACAAGTACCTCTATTTTTGTTTTTATATTGGTCATAAAATGCGAAATTTCAGAATCATATGTACGAAATTTGAAACAAATATTTATTATATTTTATTGTAGCATGCTACCAATTTTGGTGTATACGTAAAGTTTTTAATGTGATAACATTTTTATTTTCTATATGGGATCTGTTTTCGAATTCGATGTTTCTTTATTTTCTTATTTTTATAGAGGATGAGGATCGGAGATGAAACAAGAAAAGAAGATTTAAGCAAAGTTCTGTCCAAGAAGCGAGTGTATTTCGAAGAAGATACATAATTTAAGCAAAGTACATTTATGAGAGAGAAACGAATGTTAACAGAAATGAATGAATGAGTGGCGGAAGTGGTAGAGCAGTGTAGCCGCGAATAGATATAAATAAATTATGTATTTTATGTAATCGTGTGTTCGTATGAGTGAGAGGGGAGAAGGATTGGTGGTCTCAACACCCCCCTACAACCTTTTGAACCGATCACAACTGTGGGTGTTACAATAGTGTTTTAAAAATTTATGAGTTGTTACATTTAATTAAATTATTACATAAAAATTAATATTAATTGGAAAAAAAAATGTATAAAAATGGTGAAATTGTGTATATAAAAAAAAATAAAAAATGGTAACTAAATTGGACGAGTATGGTAAGTACATATTTTGAGTATTTAATATATATATATAAGGTAGATTAAAAATAGTAACATGCATTTTTTTTTTTTTTTTTTTAGGTAATAAGGTAAATAGCAAGCAATAAACAAAGGTAAGTATAGGTAAGGTAAATTTATTCGAAATGGAACTTTTTAAATTATTAAAGTGAAATGTTTTATTGTATTACAGGTGTGGATCTGATATTGGATATGACTTGTTAAGGATCAAGATTTGGGGATTCCAGGATTTTATGGGTTAGGGAAATGTGCTGCTTACTGGATAAGGCTTTTGTGAGTAAGTCAGCTAATTGGTCTTCGGTAGCTATTTGTTTGAAAGTGAAGATTTTATCGTTACAGGCTTGGGCAAGTCCATAACATTTAATCATGAGAGCTCGAAGACATTTTTGACCTCCACCGGAAATTACATGTATGACAGAAATATTGTCTTCGTATACTGTTACAGGAGTGTCAATTGAGAAGAATTCACGGTTGAGGAGCCAAGCAAGTTCAATATCCTCAAAAGAATCGTGAAGAGCTATTAATTCAGCTGCTGTCGACCATGAAGCATGAATGTTTTGGCAATGAACGCCCCAATTTACAAGGTCACCATACATGGTAATTAAGTAACCAGTTATAGATTTTCCTTTTTCTAATTCTGTTAAATTTATAGGTTGATCATCAATGTCGGGGGCATAGGATGCATCGACATAGGCAGATATGCCTTCAGAATTAGATCTATAAACTAGTGCAAGATCAATGGTGGATTTCAAGTACCGGATGATACGACGTACATGGTTCTTTTTGGTGTCATCAGAACAATTTTGGAATCTTGACAGGTAATTAACAGAAAAGGATATATCTGGCCTTGTGCCTCTAGATACATATAATAGTGCGCCAATCATTGATCTATATTCTTTGTTATCGGTTCCGTCAGATTTGCTCAACTTTAGGCCTGTCTCCATGGGCGTTTTGGAAGGGTTGGAATCACATAATTTGAATTTTTGGAGAATCTTTTGGATTTGTTGTTTTTGTGTGAGCTTTATAATTTGTGATTCACAATTTCTTTCTATTTCAAAACCTACAAAGTGAGATGGATTATTTATGATTACTTTAGATAAGGCTTTAAGGCTTTTGCCACTTACATGACCTAATCTTCTATGCCAAAGTGTTTTAGTTTTACTAATATTTTTTTTGTGCTTTCTATTTATTCCGACACTCTCTCCATTTAAATCGTCCTCTGATTCGGAATAAATCTCCTGATTGACAGCTTCCACTGCAGTATCTTGTAAATTTTGAGATTGGTCAATGCTTTCCTGCTCTCCTTGTGGATTACTAGTTTCGGCGTCAATTTGTTCTTCAAAATTTTGATTTTGATCATCTATATGATTTTCCTGTTCTAATGTCATACTAGGGACAGGCATACACACAAGCTCTTGATAGACTTTATGTTCTTCATCTTCTTCCACTATCTCATAATCTATGTAGTACATGGAACCTCTCTTTGGAGAGGTTATTGTGACTTCACCAGTTTGTTTATTTATGATGTCTGCGTGATCAGTATCTGTTATTATTTTGAAGATTCCAGACTCCATGATTTTAGCGCCTGACCAAATATCAAGGCTTAAATCAGGATCATAATATACTTCTTTTAAGTGAATAGTGGAAAATTCTGCATTAGAATTGCAGACGTTGACGTACATAGATCCAACGTGAGTAGGGTTTACAAATGCACCTTTTTTTAGCACAAAGTGCTCTACGAGTATTGTCAACTTTGCGTAAGTTTCTTAATTTTGAAAGATCGTTGACCATGTGGTCATCTGCTCCATTATCTAGTAACATCGTGTGCAGTTGGTTTTTTTATTTTATTTTTTTTTTGGGGGGGGGGCAGATTTCGATACTGTTGGGGGCTTGGGCCATTGAAATTCATCTTCGATGTCATCAAAACTTAAATGGTTAAGATTTGAATGCTACATCATAGAATATTTAACACAAAAATTGGATTTATCATTTGGTTTATTTTGGGAGTTCGTGTTAGTAGAATTTTGGGATTTCGAGCTACTGTTCTGATTAAGGGGTTGAGGAGTATTACCTGTATTAGACGTTTCATTAGGGCATGTCCTGGACATGTGTCCTTTTTTGTTACATCGAAAACATGTAACATCCATTTGGGAAATGTTATCTTTAGGAGGATAACTATTTGGTTTTGTTTGATTATTTTTGTGATCGTTAAGATAACTAGTTGTATTATAATTGGTATTTGTATTATTGGTGTTATTATTATTTCGAAAATTTCTAAAGTTTCTTTTATTATTCATCGGTTGGTATGATGATTTGGGCTGATCAAACCCGGGAAACGTTTTATTAGAATATTCAATACGATCACATTTTTCTAGTATCATTTTTGTAAGTCTGACAGTAGTTCGTTTTTCTATTTCTAATTGACGAAATTCAGAGAAGACAGTATCAAATTTTTCAAGTAATGACATCATTAATTGATCAATTTCATCTGCTTCAGATAGGGGGTAATTAGCATCACGTAGTTCTTCCACAATAGTCAAAAAGTATTCTAAGAATCTATGGATGGTACCTCTCCTAGGATCGAAGCGAAGTGACTGAAATTTTGATTTTAAAACCATGATGTTAGTAGCTGTCTGGTTTCTATATCGAGCATCCAGAATTTCAAAAATTTGAGAAACAACATCGCAAGTTTTGACATGATGAAGAATTCTTTTGTCAAGTCTTTCAAAAATGTGGGCTTTTGCCCGTTCCTGAGTTTGGAAGAATTTAAGCCATTTGGACGTAAGGCGTTCTTCGGATGAGGTGTAAATATAACTAGTTTCACGAGCAGTAGGAAAAATTGTGGAGTGGCAGCCTTTACCAATTAGGGTGCTTATTACAGTAGCACGCCATCCCTCATAGCCATTTCCACGGAAGATGTTCGAGACTCGATCATTATTGTCAGTATTCATAATTAATGAATTGACTAAACTTTAATTAATTTAAAAAAAAAATAAAAAAAAAATATTACGGATATCAATCCCCAGCAAATGCCGCAAGAAAAGGATTGCCATCCCTATGTTAACCAAACAATGTATTTTAATGACAATAGTATTTAAATTTGTCCTTGTGTGATTCTCGAGTAGGTCTACTCTGGGCAAGAGACAACACACGTTAAAGTTAAGATTGGACACTTCCCTTTTAAAAAATGTGATTTTCTTATTTTCAGGTTCGATTTCGAGGATTTTTTGAGATGATGCTCTGGACTTTGATGGTTGTACTGCACTTTGGTTGTGGAGGACGTACTTCGGTGAGTGTTTAAGTTGAATTTTTGAGGTTTACGTTGATGCCAAATGATGAACTTTGATTGAGATGATGAATATTAATGATGATGATGATTTTTGAAGCTTTTACGTTGGTTTCTGATCAATTTCTAATGGCTCAAGGCAATTTATTACCAATATGATGACTTCAACAAATTAGTTCGTACACAAGCGGGGCAGACACTAATGATTTTACTAACTTTTGAGCAACACAAGCAGGGCTCTCAAACAGTTAAGTAATTGACGAGTCTTGGAACTTTCGAACACTTGGCCAGATTATACACAAGCAGGGCAAATCCAATTCAGCAAACGACAAAACTCATTGAATGTTTACAGCATTCAAACAAAAATTTTCGAAGACAAAAATTATGACTCAAAAAAAAAATAATAAGTTGGAACTTTGTTACCCAACACGAAAACAAAATATTACGAAAAAGGTGACTAAAAAAATAAAATAACAATTATTCACGAAAAATATTAAAAGTTTGACTTAGAAAATTCACAATAAAAAAAATTTTAAATTATTTTAAAATTGTTTCAGGTGCAAGGATTGTTACCGAGCGATGCTACCATATAGAGGATGAGGATCGGAGATGAAACAAGAAAAGAAGATTTAAGCGAAGTTCTGTCCAAGAAGCGAGTGTATTTCGAAGAAGATACATAATTTAAGCAAAGTACATTTATGAGAGAGAAACGAATGTTAACGGAAATGAACGAATGAGCGGCGGAAGTGGTAGAGCAGTGTAGCCGCGAATAGATATAAATAAATTATGTATTTTATGTAATTGTGTGTTTGTATGAGTGAGAGGGGAGAAGGATTGGTGGTCTCAACAATTTTTTCTCACACATCGATAAAATATCGATATTGGTTTACATGCATTTTCCATTTAACATCGAAAAATATAGATTTTTTTATATATCGAATTTTTATAAACCAGATCGATATTTATTTACATGTATTTCCCATTTAATTTTTTTTTTTTTCAAATTTCATGAACTTTTCTTTTTACAAAAATTAACTACATGTTCTTGTTTTCTTTTTTTTTATCTCATAACTTTATTATATTTTTTTGGTTTTACTTGAAATTATATGATTATTTACCATACTTTATCATTATAATTAATTTTTCATTTAAAAAAATAATGCTTTTAAATTTCACATTGTCTAATATTTTGTCAGCAGCGAACAAATTTCATATAATCATAATATACCATTAACGCAAATAAAATTACAAACAGTTAAATTCGTAATTCTTTTCCTCAAAAACCTACTTTTTTTAGCAACGCTTGCTATGCTAGTTTTTTCAGTTCAACTGATGCAATATAAGAGAAAAAACTGAAGCTATTTCCATCAGAATTTCTTGTGGAAGACGAACACATACTGTTCATCAATACAAAGACAATAGATTTTATTTTGGAACAATTGAAGGTCCTTTTGTTGGCTAATCATGCTTTTGGCAGTTTAAATGTAGAAGAGTAAATAATTTCATGATTATAAAATAATTTTCACAAGAAATGGAAGTTATCCATGAAAAAAAATTACGCGCTATACGTTCCTATAATGCAAGAGTACACTTCAGTCCTTCCTCTTTATTTCTTTGATTGTTTATAAGTCAAGCTCCTTTCAAAAAAGAAGCAATGATCTATCATTTTTTGCCCTGAAAAATTCAGATAGATATCTAAGTTAATACAATCACATTAACGAAGGATAGAAGTTTGATCCGATGAAATAAACTTAATTCGTATTTATTAATCACTGTGAATCGCACAAGGCATTTTAGAGGTGAAGTGACTTCAATGACGACTTTTTCTTTTGTAGCATTAAAAAAAATTCTTGAACAAAATGACTAACTTAAAACACGTCTTTTAATAAAACATAAAACAACAATGTTAATCAGTGACTGATTTGACTGATTGACACTTTTAGAGCCACAACAAATTAAACAAAATTGAAAAAAACTCTAGCGAAGCAAGCTTTGCAAGAAAAAGTAGGTTTTCGAGAAAAAAATTACGAATTCTGATGGCCAAATTAATTATCTGAAAGTTCATATGGGTAAATAGTATGTTAGCTGTTTACAAAATATTCAACAATGTAAAATTTAAAAGCATTGTTTCTTGAAAAATGAAAAATTAATTATGATTGTGAGGATTAGACCAACACTCATATGAGGATATAGGCTCGACCTATCGACAACAGTCGTCACATTTTGGAGACCAATATTCGTGTCTTACACGTTAAACCAAAACAGAATGTTTGTTTGTTTGTACTTGTCTATTTTTGTAGATAGACAAGTTACAAATCTCGGTCCGTGACAAATCAAGAGATAACAATCTTCGCGATGTCACAAACTGATACAAAAATGCATTCTCCATACTTTACCATTGCCATAGTTACTGTAAAGTACAATGAATAATCTACAAGTTAGCCTATGTAATTAGTACATAGGTGTGTATGTGTGTGTGTAGGGAGCTGGGTATATAAAACCAGAAAATCTTAGGCTAAATTGCCAGTGTTTGCCGAGGTCTTGGCTCCCCTATACCTTTTGGGTATTTTGGCATAACCACACAAATTGTTCTGTTGAACACCTTCTGTTGTTGGTATACTTTCCACAATGTAAGGTATTCCACAATAATCATTAAGTCTGGTAAATAATCAGATAATTTAAAAAGAAATACAACAAAGTTATAAAAAAAAATATAAACATGTGGATAATTTGTGTAAAAAGGAAAGTTGATGCAAATTGAAAAAAAAAAAGCTTTACAGGAAGTACCATTTCGACGATCCACACTAAAATCAATTGGCTCAATACAAATGTTTGTACCAAATTTCGCAATTATCGGACAAAAATTTCAACCTGTATGGTGGGAATAATAAAATGGAATATATATAATATATACATACAAGCCCTGCAGCGCTGCTCCATGGTGCTTTGGCTTGTACCAGCCCTGAATTTCAGGCAACACTGAATTTTGTAAGACTATAGAATTCATTGTTTCAGAGGAGACCATGAACTTTTTTTTTGTCTGTGTGTGGCTGTGTGGGTAGTGGTGCAAGGGTATTGGGGAAATAATTTCGTGAAATAGGTAAACGCTTATATGTTTATTATAGTGATGAATTTGATTTATTAGTGCCAAAATTTTCCTGCAGTTGTAAAAAAAAAACGTACCCACCTCCAACTCTGAGTGCTAATGAAAACCTACTTAAAAAGTGAGTGTAAAATGGACCTTATAAACAGATTTACACCAGAAAATGCGTCGGATATTTTTAAGTATGTTTCCTTTAGAAAATCTACATATTACGCTTAGTGCAGTATTAGCCACCAGAGTTGAGGGCGAGTACATTTTTTGTTGCAGGACCTCAGGAAAATTTTGGCACTAATAGGTAACTCAAATTCATACATAAATAGGTATATTCCATTTTTTTGTTCCTTTGGTACAGGTTGCAATGTTTGTCTGATAATCACAAAATTTGTTACGATCATCTGTACTAAGCCAAAAACTAGACCTATTGATTTTGGTGCCAATCAGCCTGATGGTACTTCCGGTATCGCTATTTTTGTTTTTATTTTGGTCATAAAATGCTCAATTTTGCACCAATAACCACGAAATTTGGAATAAATATTTATCTTAATTCACTGTAGTAGGTACACTATCAATTTTTGTGCGGATTGATCAGACCGTACTGCCATTAAAACTTTTTTTTCCTCTTTTTTTTTCTTATTTGCATGAACTTTTCTTTTTACAAAAATTAACCACATGTTAATGTTTTCCATTTTTTTATTTCATAACATTATTATATTTCTTTGATTTAATCTAAAATTATATGATTATTTACCATACTTTATCATTATAATTAATTTTTCATTTCAAGAAATAATGCTTTTAAATTTCACATTGTCTAATATTTTGTCAGCAGCCAGGAAATCTCATCATACAATCATATACCATTAACGCATAAAAACTTGTAGACAATTAATGCGACAATTCATTTTCTCGAAAACTTAAATTTTCTAACGATGTTCATTGCGCTAAAGTTTTTTCCAATATTCCAGCATGGATTCATCGACATAATTTCACACAAGGAACCCAATTAAAATACAACAGAATATAATCTCCTTGTATTATAACTTCCAAGAACTCAATTTTTGGCTTTCATTATCATTTTTCGATCGTAAAACCAAACATATTTTGTGAAATGACTTCGAAAGGCGTTTCACTTGTTTCTATATTAACATTAGAATAACAATTTTTTAGGAATGGAGGGTGGTTTTGACGTTTTGAATAAATATTCTGAAGCTAATATAATGATTTTAGAACTGTTACCTACACGGCTCTAAGGATACCTAACCGATTTTGCATTAGGCTTTCGCCAAAAGTTACACTATTTGTCATAGGCGTAGGCAGGATTTTAGTTAGGGGGAAAACATTCCTCAGAACAATCCAAATCCAGCGAAATTTTGGGAAGTTTTTTTGTTACCTGACTTTCAGATTCCTGCTGAGACGGACTTCTTATTCCCTCTGTCTTTAGGGCTTGGCCCTATGTCGACAGACGGAGTTGTGGATAAGTGCTCTACACATTGAAAACAACAGCCATCGTCTGTGTGCATTTAATTAGACGATCAACTGTTTACACAGAAGTGTAACAGTGAACTAGGAAGCGAATGCCTATGTAATTTCACGGATAAGACACACATCGGCAAAGATTTTTAGATTTTTCGTAGTTTCATCAATAATTTAAGTTTCTAGGGCAACTTTTTAAGCATTTTACTCGAACTCATATGCTGTGAAGTATCAGACTAAGAGATCAGTTGTCCTGAATTTTTCGAAACAAATTTTTTTCAAGTTAAACGGTGTTAGCTTCAGGCTTCAACTTCGGTCAGTTGATGAGTTTTTGCACGGAAATTCATTTAGCCCAGGTAACAATAACATTACAAACAACTAGCAGCGTCATGTGAGACATTCTAATACGACAGTGAATACAATTTTTGAAAATTATTATCTTCAAGGTGACAACTCCCGACTTACGTCATGCCATTTTCACAGAAATATCCGAGTAATTCAATTTTTCACGCTACACCCTAATGCGTTTTCACGTAATTATACCTTCTAACTGCTTTTTAGCGAAAAAACTGGTTTTTTAATTTAATGTTTACTTCCGATGATTAGTAAATGGTACTCGGTAAAGCTGTCTAAATTTTCAAGAAATTGTTACCAGCGAAAATATTTTTTGAAAATTTTTTCTATAAGAGACTCGCAGTTTAAAAAGACATCGCGACAACTTGAGTAGGAGAAAGATAGCACGATTATGAAACTGGGTCTTTTAAGACATTAAAAAAAAATTTGAATGTTTCTAAAAACGCATTTATTTTGAAGTGCAATAAAAATTAAATAATATGTTTAAAAAATATTAAGATATAACTTCATAACTATCCTAACACGTTTTAATTTCTCGTATTCAAACACAAATAAGTTTCTTTCGTTTAGTTCAAACTGTGCAAGAATTTGCTTTTATTATTAGGTATTGCGTAAAATTTTTAATTATTGCCCTTCACTTTCAGACAGGGCGAACATATGTTCACTGACCAATTTTCAAGTTGAACCTGCAAACTGGTTAAATAACTAGGTGTTCAACTGATATTTAGTTATTAATTTAGCTTAACATAAACGTAAACATAATCAATTCAATAAAAACTAAATTATTACATGCTTTTTGGAGCATTAAAAACAGATTAATTTTTAAAATCTTATTATTTTTTAAACATATTATTTAATTTTTATTTATTTCAAAATAAAAGCGTTTTTAGAGAGATTCATTTTTTTAAATTTTTTTATTTACCAAACTATAAATTATTTATATAACAATACTTTCATTTATTTGTACAAGCTGTGTTCAGCTTGTTAAATAAGTTTAGGTTAAAAACGAGTATTTGAAAGATAACCTTTATTTATTTATTTTTTTTTTGGCTTTAGTTCAATGCGAAATAAACATTATTTCGTTGCGGAACGTTGACTGCAGTATTGGTTCAATTTTAAAATCATAGTAGTGAGAAGAATAAAAACTTATAAAAAGTGTAACATTAAAAACTTTCTGCTAGGTCGAACATAGTCTCATAGTACACTTTACTTCAGAATTTTTTGTTGCGTTTCTCGAAAATGGCCTAGCAAATTTACGGATAAAAATACCGATATATATTAGCAATAAAAAATTTGTTATTCATAAATATTAATCAGGACCATTTGTTTAACCACAGCAGTCAGCGAGTGGCAAGGACATACCAACATCCCCGGTCGACAAGCTGAATAAAAGGGTTTAGTAATTAAATAAAAATGATAAATATTATTTCAATATACATCGGCCGAAAGAGAAATCGAACGATTTACACTCGACTTCTGGGAGTGCGATACTGACCAATAAAAGAGTAATTCTCAAAATTTGTTGATGATTCAATAAGTACTTTTTCTATTTTCGAAGTTGGGCATTTCTATTTTCTCAATGAACATGTTAGTAACACCTTCTATAATACATTGGTAAACTGAAAAATCATCCACGACCATTACGGTGCGACATATGAGGGAATTTAAAAAGGAGGGTACACGTGCGTTTCAAGTTGAACATTTAAAATTTTTTATGGATCTAACATGTTTATTATACCAGCCATAATATATTTATAAGCTAAAAAATTATCCATGATCATTATTGCACTACACATGCGGAGGTTTAAACTAGGTTTGTCCACTCTAAAAACAGAGAGAAAACTTAGCAACTCTAAAGACAAAAATGAAGCTGCCACTTTACAAGACAAAATGGCAGAAAAAATGACTTCAGCGATCAGAAATGTGATTTTAGAAAAATTTTACTAATCAAGTTTTGCTGTATCATAGTCAACTCTTAAAAAAGTGTTTCGTTTTTTCTCTACCCCCTTCTACTCCATATTTATTTGTAGCATTCTAAAGAAACAATTTAAATGTATTTTTTGAAATTTATGCACATAATTCCTCAGAATATGAATAAACCAATACAATTTTCAAATTATGTTGGTGGACATGATACATCTTATCATCACTACAGTCAATACATCATGTCTGGTAAAAAAACAAAAAAACAATTGTGTTTGTGTAAAATTTAGTTTTGTCCACTCTACAGGATAAAAAACCTGGAGACATGACTTTTGCATTGTGTATTTTTGGCTGGTATAAAAAACAGAAAAAAAAAAATACCGCTGTCAATCAACAACGTAGTAACCCCGACTCAAATCATGATTTTAGTTATACTACCAAGCGGTTAGAATAAGTATTACAGTCAGTTGTACAGTGAGAAATGGGCTGAGGACAACCACTCTAGAGGACATTTTGACCCTTTAAGGACAAATATCACCTGTTCAACTGAAAGATTCAATTTTTCTTTCAGTATGTCACTTCAGAAAAATGATTCCTTTAATTTGAGACATTTCCAGCGAAAATATAACTATAACTTTTAGAATAAAGGGGCAGGGGGATCAATCATCAACGAATTTTTAGAATTATCCAACTACCAAAAAAAATAAATAAAATTAAAAATTAGTTGACACTGCTGAGTTTTTAATTAATTCTTGTGGAAAAATGAAAATTCCCAGATTACCTTGAACGATTGATCAGCTGGATATCTGACTATAGCGCTTGATTTGACTTTTGAAACTTAAAATATAAGTTGGCCGAGATATTCAAATTATTCTGCCGATGCAACTATCATGCATGAGAAGAGCACATCGTTTGAGGGAGTCAGGACTCGGAAGAAGCCAAAAAACTAACTAAGTCCTCCAAAGATGAAAAACCTCAGCGATTAATTGAAGAAATCGAAAACCTCTACCTTTCCTTCGTTGATAAGTGGTTCAAATCATGAGCGACAGCTTCTGAATTGCTCGCAAACTCGAGTAATAATTGATGGGAAAAATTCATGCATGCAAAGCATATCAAGGAAATATTCTGAAAATAAGCTAAAACACACAGCTATATAATATATATACTCGATTCACTCCAAGAAGAACAAACCATCACACGCTGGTTAAAAGGAAAAAACAATAATTCACAATTATGTGGCCCTGAGTTATAAATTTTCAATTTCAATGGCGTATAGATTACGCTCAACTCAACTGTGCTGATATATGTGTGACTGCCTTAATGACGTCATGTTTTTCTCAAAGTGAATAGGGTATTATAATATAAGAAAAATTGTCAACTTCGAAAACAAAACCAACAGAATATTTAACAGGAGTCGAAAAAAATTCAATTAATTCTCAAAATAAACGGCCACTGACGTCTATTGTTTTTTTTTTTTTTTCAAATGGGTAAACGAGGCTGATTACATTGGGAGGAGAGAAGTAATACATGGTTTTGAACAATTTATGGGAAAAGTCAAAAATGTCGCCTATAGCTAAGATACTCGCAGATTTCAGATTGGAGCAGCATACGAGGTGCCAGAAATTAGTCGTCTCCAAACCCTCCTCATAAAATCGTTTTTTATCCAAGACCGACATACATGTCTCCCTAAATTTTTTTAGCCCCATTTTTTCGGGCTCATCATGCAATGAAAAACCCTCTTCTCGTTTGGAAAATTGTTCAATACGTGCCACAATTACTTCGATGAGCGATTAGCAACCAGTTTCGTTTTCATTCGACGACAATTCTACTGTCTGTACAGAATTGTATAATTATGTAGCACTGTTGTATTCTTTTCGTGTGCATTGATGGCGATGCGTTCCACAAAACGTTTTTATTAAAACAAGTGCTTCGATTCTGCTTGCCTTATCGATGGATCAGCTTGATGACCACATGAAGCGATGACGATAAAATTCAAACGTAATACGATTCTCAGGTTTCAAAATACGGTGGAAAAAAATAAGAGGCAAGAAAAAAGAAAGAAAGAAGAATATAAAAAGTAGAAAGATAAAAAAAGGTATTGTCGACGTCCAACCGTCACCCTTACACTTGTTAATAAACGACGTACGACGCGTGTAATTGAGTAATTCTTGCACTAATGATGTAAGGATACCAGCAGCAACAGTCTTAATTACGAAGAAAAACAATTTTTGTTGAGAGATAGATAGGAGAGGAGAGGAGAGGAGAGGAAGGGAGAAGAGAGGTGTGGTGAGGTGAGGTAAAGTGAAGAGTGATGAGTGGTGAGGTGAGGAGAGAAGCGAGAGAGAGAGGAAAACAAAAGAAAATACACACACAACAAAAAACAAATGAAACTTAATAATTAATGGCGAAATTTTTGGAAAAAAAATAAATAAGAAAAAAGTGGAAATAAAAAATACATAGAAAGAAAAATAATAAAACACCACACAAATGGGGAGCTCGCAGACTACTTAATGGAATAGAAGCGTAATTCCGGTATATTATTAGACCATAACTAGGCAGGATAGACAAAGGAATAAGGGGGGCTTTATACCTGTATGGTTGCTTAGGAAGAACTTGGCATCTCATATATATATATATATATATATATATTCTTTTATTTTTTTACTTCTTATGTAAGGAAAGAAAAATTGAAAAAATAAAATAAAGAGAGAGACAGAAAAAGAATTAACGGCCGTTGTCTTGCTTAACGATTGTAACGTAATAATTCTTTTCAAGTATTCGATGTTTACAATGGGAGATCATTTATATTCGATATTAATTCATTTTTTTATCAATTTTTTTCCCCTCTTTGCATAAGATCATTCGTACATGATTTCATATGCAGTGTCGTTGAAACCGGTTAAAAATTATAACAATGTATCAGTAACTCGGTAATCGTGATAAATATAACGGTTATCCTAATCCACTGAAATACAAAAAAAATAAAATATATAAAATAGTAGGTATAACATAACATTTATTCAACTCGGAAAATAGTCTCGCTCCACCTTTTGCACACGACATCTATATGTACGCCAATTTATCCACTAACACTTCCACCTTTGGTGTTAGCATCAAACAAGCAGCCATCTTCGTCAGTCTTAGCCGCCAAATTACAAACTATTTACCAATTTACGGTAACATTCGATTAAACTTTATATCGTAACACTACATTCTAGTTGTGACAGTAACAACTTAGGAATGCTGGATATCTTCTATTGTCTAGGTGCAAAATAAATGCAAAAAAAAAGACGAGAGTTATGCTACAATACTCATGACGGATTGATGTGTAAACATAAAAATATCTGAATGTAATTCTCATTGTGTAGGTGTGTGCATGTGCAATGCGCACTCACACAAGCAAGAGTTACAACTGAAAAGTTAGAGTTACGCAAATCTGACAATTGTAATTCTCATTTAGCCCCTACCATAGACCGAGCGCTATGATCTTTACACATCAAAAACTGCGGTCTCATCTCAGCCCCTTTGAACAGTGTTTGAACGTCTATGACTGTCAGTTATTCGATACACCATGTTATTTGAGATAGTCTCGTAGTGTCCTTCTTTGATCACGATATAGGTACTGCCACATCACATTTATATTTTCCACTCCCCTTTTTTCTTTTTACTACAAAATCAACAGCATTTTTGTCTAAGGGTACGTCTACAATGCCAACATAATCAACAGCAAACAACAAACAGCAAGCAGCAACACCAACTTAAAATCAGAGCAATCAGATGGAAGTTCCTATATTGAATTTCACATCAAAATGCTGTCAACAGAAAATTTGCCAGCAAAAACAAAAAGAAAAAAAATTTTGTTTTTGCTATTTGATGTGGAATATAACGACAAGCTTTCGAATCAAGACAATTTTTTGTATTTTTATCATGACTATTTCAGTTGAAATCGTCGCAAAGGATATTTGCTGCTGGTTAGGTAAGGATATCTTAACAGACACTACTCTGTCTCTACAATGTCTACAACCACTGAGGTTGGAGAACAGACATGAACATGATTATACCACCAATACACTGTAGTGGCAAAGACACTACTGTTATTGGCACTTATAAATAATGTGTGTTTAACGTCCAAGGGACAAGAAAATATACATCGTCACACACCTATCTTACTCACTAGATCTGTAAGGAGTACAGCAACCTCCTCAGCCCAGTCACTCACCTACCTACATTTCTTCAGTAGGCGAGTTCCCTTTACGCCTGCCAGGCGCGCAGAAGATTGTGGGTATTCCCACCCACGATATACACATCATGATTATGCATACTCAGAACATCATAAATTTCAAAGTCCACAAATATTGAAAATAAAGTGGATTCTGCTCAATTGGAACAACGGTCAATTGGGAAAACCGCTTAATCCAAAAAATTCTTCAATCACCAAAACCAACGAGTACTAGTAAGGTTAAAATGCACGCAGGCATGGACATGGCTCGATGGACAATATGCACTGCCACAGCTAACTCCACTTATCAAGTCATGAAATAGAGCTAAAGTAGTGAAGCTGGCAACTGTGGTGAGGAATCGATTTTCATTCTTACTCAATTACACAAGTATCTAGCGAAGAAATAACGAAAACTATCACAAATTTATGACGATTACATTTTTAGGAATAAAGTATTTGAAAATCCACTTGAAAAACTTTAACGTTTCCCAAAATATGGGCTCAGGAACTGACTTTTGCGACGTTACAATTTTCACTTCACGGTTTGATAAGTAGAGAAGGTTGGCACTGTATTAATTTGGAAAAATAACGTAACACAGTCCAAAATTAAGAATGCAATGCAAGCCGAAAAGATGCCCGAATCGATTTTTAATACATTTCTGAATAAAATTTAGCAATTTTACGAGACTTCAAGAGGCAAATATCATCGACAAAATTATTGAAGGAGATCTCGAATCAAAATCTGCATACAGATATAGCTGAAAGGAATACCAGCACTGCATTACTTACGGAAAATGACGTCACAACCTAAAATTACGCGCATAACGCACGCCAAAGATGCTCTAATTTAATTGATTTCAAATAAACGTGAATTCTTTTGTAATATAATAAGTTTTTTCTGATTAGGCACTTCAGCAAATAAAAAAACCTAAAATTTCCCACAAATATGTAACATCAAACGATGTCACTATGACAGTGGTGTTTCTTAAATCAATGTTTCCAATACATCTGGAGCATTCTAAGCGACTCTGTGAATTAAGTTATTTTTGACAAACTTCGAGGTTTTTTTCACTACCTACTTAACCCCACAAAGCCGAAAATTTTGCTTTCAAACGAACTTAATTCATTTCTAAAAATTTATTTTCGCCATTTTATTGGATTATACTATGTACGAAAGATTAAAACACTCGTCTAGTAAAGTGAGACCTCAGAACAAACCACACCTACACAAAGAAGATCGACAGCAGGTGTTAAATTCATCTCATTTCAAACGATGGCAAAATTGATTTCAGAACCCACCGTTACAAAGGAAATATTAAATAAAGTAAAAATACAATCGACACGGTGCTAAATGTTTTCATAATTACCCGTATTTAGCACACCACTCTGTAAAAGCCTATTTTCTCTCATTCCAATTGACAAGTGTCAAGCCTAATTATAATTCGAGCTAGAGAGCACGGCTGTTTCCAGAAATTTTAATTCGTCTTCTAAAGATAATTTATGAAATAGTAGTCGGTTGAATACAGTCGAGCTGGAATAAAAGCAGGAGGAAAAAAGAAGACAAAAGGAGAAACGTTATACCTACAGGGTGCAGTGCAATACCGTTTCATAGTTTACTCAACAGAATATAATTCGGCATCACATTTGGCTTAATGAAAAAATACAGGCACTAGAAGCCATTATAACACGATAAATAAAATGTTTCACAATCAATCTCATGCTTTTTCATCATTTGCTTGAATAAGTACCAAGGAAGCAACAAAAATGTCATGGAATTAAAATCGAAAAGTTTTTTATAGCCTGCTTTTGATATTGAAGGCCGATTAAAATGTTCAATCTTTAACTGTGTTCTCTGTACATGGAAACCTGAAATATCGGTTCCCCTCATTTCTGAAGAAGTCACAAGCAGTCTGTTAAGAGATCTGTCATTTGCTTATACGTATTTAGATGATATATACATTTGCACAGAAATCAGTGAGTAGGAGCGCAAGAACAATGTAGGAGCTGTAATACAGCTTGTACACTCTGCGGGCCTTACTATCATTTTTTGCTACTCAGTGTTGACCAAAGGAATATCCCCCTTGATGACCAAAATTGAACCAATTCTCAATACCGAACTAATGTTTTTTAGTGATGGAGAATTCTTATATACATTGCATGCAAATGCGGCAACTGAACAAATTAAGTTATTTACACATTAATGAAAACCAACAAACAACACACCAAGAGTCTAATCAAATGGGATAAAGAAGAAAAAAGCCTTTGAGAAAGTCAAAAAAATCTGAGAAATGCAGCTATACTGGCTCACCCAGACAAAAGTTTGGATTATGTGCTACAACGATGCTTCCAACCTTGCAATTAAGTGCAACCTTGTACCAAATGAATAATGACCAAAAGTTACTGCTCACTTACTTTTCAAGAAATCTTTTAAAATTACAGCATATGCAATAGGAAATTTCTGTTTATCTTTGAGGTTCTGAAGCATTTCAGGCAACAGGTAAAGGGATATGTTTTACTGTGTACACCGATCATAAATGCCTAATACATGCCTTCATGCAAAAGGCAGAGCCACTAACAACTTGATTACACTGGTCAGTTGACCACAAACACCAAAGTTGAGAACTCAAATCTCCAGTAGATGCCCTTAGAAGAATCCAAGCTATCTTGACACTTGCTCAATTACCCTATTCTGAAATAGCAAATGATCAAATTGAGGACGGAATTGCAACAGCTATTGTCGAATGATGAAGTAACCTTAAAACTGAGACAGAAGTAAATTCCCAGTACAGTCATATTGCTAACATATGGTATCAGCACAGGTAAAAATAGGCCACTCTTGCTGAAAAAATACAGCAAAATGCCATCTAATAATGTACACAACTTGTCACACCCTGGACTCACATGTACAGCTGAACTTGTATCATCATAATTTGTGCAGCTTAAAGTGGAATCTAACTGCAACAAATGGGTCATCAATTGCCTGAATTGTCAGGAATCCAAAGTTTGCAGACATACTCACTCATCCCTCAAATCATTCAAACAAACAAAGCAGTTTAAAACCATCCTTACTGACTTGGTAGGCCCAAAGCTACCTTCAAAGGACATAGATACCTATTGACAATTATAGACAAAGCAAAATAATGGACAGAAGCAATTCCTCTCAATAAGATGATAACCTCAACTGTGGCTGCTAGGTTGCATAACACCTAGATTGTTAGGTACAGCAGCTGACTGAATATATGGAAGATTGACAAACCAATGATAAATTTTTTTACCCAAACTTGGATCTGAGAAATGAATCTGACCAACAGAATTCACTGCTGTTGTCAGATCTAAAACTGGATTCAAGTTTAACAGAAACAAATTAATATCACAAACCTGTTAAAAAGATACTTGCATCTTGATCAGGCAAAATTTTTGTATCTCTCCATTCAAATTCTTGTCCAGCTTTGTAAAAAACAAATACTGGTACAAGAACAATTCAAATTCTGAAAAAAAAGGGATAAGAGACAGTCCATATAAGCAGTGCACCATCATGTTCAATAAAAAAAACTATATTCACTATGAACATATTTTTCCTTAAGGTTTTTCAGTCTGATATATATTCAGCCAATGGGTATAGCGTACCTGAAGTCATAATCACTGACCAAGGTCACCAATTTGAAAGCTCGCTCTTAAATGAATTATTTAGAAAGCTTAGTTTTCACTGATTTGAACAAAATCAGCCACAAAATAATGGTTCAAAACATAAGGGCTGATGCAAATAATTTTTTAAAACAGGTAGCTTGTCATGGATAGTCCAAGATTTATATCTCACAACATTTGGCCACCACTTCATGCGTGTTTGTTAAAGACAAGAAAATAAGATCTCTGAAAAAACCATACGTCAGTCCTTATAAAATAGTATCATGTGACAGCAATAACCTTCCAACACTCAAAGTAGACAAACTAAAAAAGGTTTCTATTCATAGACTGATGCGTACATAATTAATTGATGGTGACAGAAAAATGTGCCAAAGAGTAACAAGTTTGATGAACAAACAAAATGGAAATACACAAACAAATTTTCCTGAAAATACTAGCTCACAGAAAGTTGAGGATGAATTATTTGTAAAATGTTATATAACTCAAAATTCTCAAAACAAAAACAAAATGAATAAAACAAAAAAAAAAAATCAAATTTCCTGATGATGTAACAATAAAATATGACCCTTGAAACCCCATATTTTGCCAAAAAAGAGGTGAGCCCTTCAGAAGTAAGAAACTGAAAAATCAGCATCGTCTTTGTAAATCTGAAAATATAATACAGAGGTAGTCTCAATAAAATTTCTATAAATTAATATTTGTGAAAACGCAAACACGATAAAAATGACGAAAACAGAATCACCATCAAAATTAGTTGGAGACTGTTGGTAAACAAAATGAATAACAATAAGAGATAAAGAGGAATAAATACATCCATGTGTTATTGTTGCCAAAATATTTCAAAGGGTTTATTAGTAAGCAAACGCAAAGTGAAAAACAATAACAACAAAATCACATCTTGTAAAACACCTGAATCTCATTGTTACAAGAAATATTTCAAATCTTAATCTTCATTTTATAATAACATTTCCAAAAATTAACAGATTTCAAGTCCAAAAATTTCATTACAATGAAAATTAAATTAACTATCTCCTCCACAAAAGGAAAACACTCAGATAAGACGAGAAAAAACATCAATCATTTTCTTACTGTTTCACAGTTCAACACATGAAATTCCTTTGGTTTTTTTCTATTTTAATTTTTGTGGTATTTATTGTGCAATTGATCTTCAAAATTTTTCAAATTCTTTTCAAACCCATTTTTAATTATTTTATCTGGAAATAAAATCGCCATCGATTCTGAAATACCATCAACCTCTTCAAAGGTCATTGATAAAATGAAAAATCAATTCCTTTTGGAAAAGCTAGAATCAAAGATGAGCTTATGCAATACTCACTAAACACCAGTCCTCTCAACAATATCCTAAATAAAATGGCTGGCAACCTTTCTCTCTCACACTACTCAAGGTGAACTCTGAGTCACCACCACCGATGAAGGATAAAGCTAAAGTAACTGAAATGAGGAGAGCTAGGACCATTCCAAAGCAACCTATAAACGCGATACCTCCTTCAGAATTACAAAAATAATTGCAGCCTCCCTGATATCAATTATCAGAAATGTTAAACTCTCATTCATTGACAGTTCGACAGGTTAATTCTAATCCCTCTAATCTTGCTTATCATAATAATCCTTATTATCATTCTCACTCGAGGCACTCTAGACAATCGAGGGACAGACGACAGGGAAGAAAGGAACAATAAAGCCGCAAAAACTACCAAGTCTATTTAGCCGCTGGCAAGGAATATTACGAATGTGTTGGTGCAGCCTTTTGTAGTGCACTGGCTAAATGTGAGCAGGAAAAACAGCACTAAATATGATAAATCCCTCGAGGTATGTGATTTATCATTTTTACAATGCAAAAACTTGGGGTAGAAGCTGTCGTGATATCATTTTATGTAAGAATTGGAGGCCAAGCCCCCTTATTTGCGCCTTGCTCATTTAATCACAACTTTATTACATTTTACATGCAATTTGTAATTACTGGATCATGGCTAAGCAGCTGATCGCCAATTATGTCATCTCAATAGCAAGTGCACCTATTGAACCTTATCAGTTATCATGATTACAAATGAGTTATGATAAATAATAACAACCAATCAATACAAGTAGATACATATTTATTTATGTACGTTTGTTTGTGTGAGTGTATACAGCCGAGTATAAAAAGCCTCAGTGCACAGTAGCCATAAACCAGTGTTTACTGAGGTTGGCTCCCCTGTACTTTGTGTACATACTAGTAAACAGGGAAATAGTCCGTTGGACTACCTTATATCATGAGAATTCTTCACCTACGACCAAAGGTATTTAAAATCTTATACCGTTAAGATTTTGGAAAAAAATTGACCTAAATCTATTATTATTATTATTTACTTTAAAAAAATTAAATAAAAGCTGAAAATCACAGTTTTAACTATTTCTCAAAATAAATTTTGGTTACAGAGCTGAATCTTTCAAGAAAATTTCTTTCTTTACCCACCACACAATATGCCAAGTATTATTAAAAACCAGAGACAATTTTATTATTTTTATTCAGCTGAACTGTCCATCTCATTATTATGATCTATACAGACATGCCGTCAATTTCAGTTAAAATTGGCAAATTTTTAGGCGGCTGCGCCAGTTTGTTCTTTTTACAAATATAGAATTACAATGACAAATTAGCATCAAATATACCTGTATAAGATAATATTAATAAAATGAGAAAGGAAACGAATGATTTTTTCAAATTAAAAAGTTTCTGGCACCTCCAAACTAAGCAGCATGTAAAATGATGTACCTACTACAGTTTTCAGCTGTTGAACCTTTTACCAAGAACTAAAAAGAAAAAAAAGAATGAATAAAAATACAGTACTTTCGAAATGCGGGACACCCAGTCGAATGGACTCGGTAGACGATGTTTCCAGACAATACTAATTGGGTCAAATTTGTGTTAAAAATTGACGACAACAGAGAACTGCCGGTAGACAGTAGATTTTATGATTTTATATAAAATAAATATGATGTGCACATGCGAGTGTCTGTGTAGAGAATTGGTATTTTTACCACAAAGAACACCTTTTAATGATATAAACATATGCCAATCAAAAAGCCCTACTATGTTTTCGACTTTTTTTCCCTTGTATATTCTACCTTACACTCGATTCGTTTGTTTAACGTTTCTCTAAACACATCTATAAGTACACATCTTCAACGTCGAATATCGACTAATTTGATCAGGAAATAGCAACCCTTTGAATAAAATAAACGTTAAGCATATAGTAGAATACGTTAATTTTTTTTTTTTTTTTTTTTTATTAGAAAAAGAATTTTAAACGGTTTCATTTTTACACAATGCGATGAGACGACGACGACGACCATAACACATTTGTATAAACTCGTTCACCAGCACAAATGGCAAAATAGGTATATTATTAAAAGGATTTTTTTTTTTTTTTTTCGGCGCGTGTCTTGATTTAACGACTGGAACTGGTTTCTCTCTGTTTTCAAGGCAGCATGTCGGTGAAAAGCTGCCTGAAAGCCATGTGCAAACTGACCGGATTAATCGATGGAACAGAATTTTTCGCTTCCGAATATCAAGCAACTTCGAGAGAGTTGTAAATTAAGCATTTGGCATCGGCCAAACATTGTACAGGCAGATGGAGAAGAGACTTGAAAAACCATTTTTGACGGATGGTGGCACGAGTCATACAGGTTTTTGCTTTTCACCGCAGAAACTAGCTTAGCAATCGTAAATTTGAATTTCTAATTTCAGAAAGTTTATTGTGAAAAGCTGCCTACAAATATAAAGGTGTCAGTTCACTGATTATCGTGTACTGGATGGTAGAATTCCTAAACGACTCTACCGTCCCACTGTTCACATACTAGAGGTGGTAGTCTCCACCAAAATCAAAAATGGCTAGGTTGATGTAGAAACTGAGATATAACACGGACAATTTTCATTCCAAGACCAGCCAAAATTTTTTTTTTTGCAATTGTTTCTCTCTTCTCTTCACACCATTACTCTTAATTATATCTGTCGAATTCGTTCTTCCAACGTTGGTTTTCTCCCGAATTTGTGATTTCAGCTGACATTTTGATAGGAAAAATCTTTCTTTTCTTTTCTTTTTCAATTGTTTTTTCTCTTCCAAAATTCGGTAATCTGTTATCTTGATATTCTTTTTATTAATTTTCTTCTGATGTTACCGATTAGTGAGAAAAATTTAGGTAATTAGAAAAGGAATTGTAATTTTTTTTTGATAGTTTTTGCTGATTTATGTGGGTAAATAGTATTCATATTTTATGAATCATATGTGCCAGCCTTGAGAGAACTGCTTCTGTCTAAGTTGATTCTATTTCTAAATTTTTATTACCATAGCCATCTCTACCGATAGCTATCTCTTTTTGGAATATTAGATGGGGGACTTGAAGGCTTAAATTCTTTATCTCAGTAACAATGTTTTTCCATCCCTATTTTACCAATATCATCCGAAAACTTTCCATTTTCCTCTCTTTCTAATCCTATAATTTGGTAATATCTTTTCTTTGATTTCCCCAAACAAAATAATTTCCACTATCCTTGATTCCACTTTTCAATTTTCAAGAAATTTAGCGGTGGTGGAAAATTCTAGCTGGGAAATGTGGATATATAATCCAATGTTTTGGCCAGTCTTCCTGCTTTTTTGTGTCTTCTTTAGAAAGTCTAAATAGTAATGGTATGTACTCGTGATTTCACACATTTTTATTCTGGAAGTTAGAAGTTTATCAAATTACTGTGTTGAGCTTCAAAAGTATTCGTAAAAGCTAGCATAGGGCTTTTGTTAAAATTTGTTTATTGAAGTAATACAAATAATTGGAAACTAGTAGAAGTGATTCGTGTTTGCGAAATATTCAAATCCGTTACTGAAAGGAAGTTTTTCAACTGTCAACCAAAAGTAATTTTTATAAAATTTTTCCTTCCAATAGCAATTGGAGGAAAAATTATTTTTTGAAAAGAATTTTTGAAGATGATAATTTTTACACTTTACGAAATTTTTGATAAGAGAGTTTGATACTTTGTATCAAATATTTGGATATTTTGTAAAATTAGATAGTAAAATTTCTCAACTTTGGTTGTGATGGTCGGAAAAAATTTTCAAGTTCCTCTAGTCAATTCCAGTCTGTGAGTTGGTTATAAAATCGGCATTTCTGGTAAACCAGTTGGTCAATTACTAGGTAAAACTGAATTTACTGGAAAACTACAGTCACTTGAGGAAGGTGTAATCAACATTTACAGATCCAGATACTTCAGTCAGTGAATTGTATAAGACATAATGATAGTTGATCATGGTAATTATGTTTAAAATTCAAGCTGATCATAAAGTAAGAATTGTAATGGTAATTCTTCTGGTTATTTAAAATTTGGTTTTAGTGGTTAATTGTTGTTGGAATGATATCACCAATAGTATTATGAGAAAGTAAACTTGAGAGAACTCAGAACTTAGTGTGAGAATTTAGTCATGAATAACACAGGTGTATAACTTATCAATGTTATATTGATAGAACATTGATATCTACAAAAGCTTCCAGAAAATTCTATAAAGAACTTTTGAGTAGACTTCGCTATATTAGTTCTTATGTCGTTAACACTTCATGTACAACTGTGATACAATAAACATATTTATGCTCATAATATTAGCTTTATTCAAATATGGTATACAGAGCATAGGTTAAATAAAAGAAATTAATTGTGATAGTTAATCGAGTAATTTGTTTTTTGATAATTAGATAAGAAATAGTGTTTGAGTCATTTACATAAGTCATAAATAGTGTGTTCAAAATTTTATTTTATTGCCCGCCTTTAAGCATTTTGTATTTTTATACGTACATGTAGAAAGAAAACTGGCGTAGAATTATAAAGTAAACTTGCCACATTTTATCTGCAGAGTACCAGTAAGTAACTATGCACCTTACCTGAGATATTTATTACTAGATATGAATAGTTTAGATTTGATTGATACAATAATGAGTTATTAAATTAGACAAAGGGATCAAGAGCCTAATGTAGTCCCACCATATGCTCATAAGCCAAAATAGCCATTTAGACATAGAAAGACATTGATAAATACGAGTATATTGGTGAATGACATTCATTAAAAGCTAGTTAAGTAAAGCTAGTCATATTTTAAAAATTTTAGTAAACTTAGATATGTAGACAGAAAGATCAATCAGAAACATGTGGTTAGATACTTGGTTACTTGAAAAGTTGCAACTAGTTTTTCACAATTGAGTAAAAAATCTGGGTAGAGAATTTAACAAATCTGATTGGCATTCAGAAATTCAAAAATCCTATTATTTACAGATGTTAATAAGTTTGACATATAAGTCGAAAAGATTTTAATGAAGTTAATAATTTTTGGTATTTGGTACATAGACAAAATAATCCTGGCCAGGTTAGAAAGCATCCAAGTCCTCGTTAATATATACGAAATGTTAGAGGTAATTGATTCCAAAATACACTCAAGGATTATAGACTAAGCTATGTGCATTCAGTAATAGTAAATCTAGTAGCAGATACTTATAATCTTATTTTGTTTACGCTGATATGAAATTCCTTGATGAGTCATTTAAAAGATATTAATATTTTGTTTGTTTTATTGTTTGCACAGCAACTTGTAAGAGAATCAAAACAGATACAAACAATTGTTACAATGGCACCAGACAGCAAAGATAAAATGCCAATCAAAGACAACACTGAAAAGAACTTTTCTAGTGGAGTGTCATCAGTATTGGACCAAGAGGCACAAATTTTGGTGGCTAGATTGAGAGCCATCAAGGCAATTAAATCTGGAGTAGACCAGTTCTTCACAATTGACCCAGCATCATGTATAAGATTAGTAAATAGTTTAGAATTAAGTATTCTAAAGAAATTGAATTCGTTGATTGAAAAGCAGTTAGCTAGCTCAGGAGTCGTAGACAAAGACTGTCAAGAAACATACAAAAAGATGAAAGACCAGCCAAAATACAATCATGATCCAGTAGAACAACCAAGTCCTATCTGAGAAGAAGAACGCAAATCAATTCAACTGTAAGCAGCCAGTGAGAAGGAGGTTGCATCTACATAGTTGAATAAGGATTGAGCTTAAGCCAGAACCAGTGGCACTCAGTATATAGTGGAGCAGAATTGTATGTATATACATCCACTAGAAGAGAATTGGGATATAGATCCAGATGTAACTACTACTCCGGTTACTCAGAAGACACAAAATGGGACATTGAATACAGCTATGGAAAACGAGAAATCAAGCCAACTAAAGACAATTGAATCGATGCAAGAAAAGAATTACAAGGCACAAATGAGAGATAATGATATTTTCGAAGAATTATTAAGAAATTATTTTGACATTGATGGTTTACTTGCCTGCAAAAGTCTTGAAAAATAAACACAAGGTAAGAATAACCCAGACATAGAATGTAATCCCTAGGAAGATGTTATGTTTGTTTTGAGATACCTGAAAGAAGTGGTTTGAGTGAAGGTGAGAAAGAACATAGAAGTAAAATTAAAGTCACACCAAAGAAACTTAGTTTAGAAATTGATTTCAGAGTATGGTTAGACATTTAATATGTTTGTCAGTCGTTATAGTTTTTCAAAAGTTTTTAACTTGATTAATCCCAAAATTTTAGATAAAGATAATACCAGAAATTTATGTGATGCGAAAGTAGGAGGTATTACTTGAGTGGTTGGATGATGAACATTCAAAATGAATTTTTGGTGAACAGTGTCCCATAAAATGTATGAAGAAAATACACCATTATCATGAGCGACAGACAATAATGGGTAATCTAGTATTAAGTGACATTTATACGATGAAATATTGTCATGAAACGATAGAATTGAATGATAGGATATAAAAGTTTGAAGATACTGAAAAAAAGATAAAATTGAAAAATAAGAAATGGAATGAAAGTAGAAGGTTAAAGGCAATAAAACTTCATATGTTAGTTACTTTTAAAAATCTATCAGAGTGAATTAGAGAATACATGACGTACGTGCAAATTAAAGCCATAATAATAGAGCATATACTATTAAAAGAATGTAAAGGAATAACAAAACGTAGAGGAGAAAATTTTATGACACATAATAACTTTAAAAAATCTAAAACAAGTAATGTTACAGGTTTTAAACCAACATTTAGATGTTACAATTGTAGCAGATTTGGGCATGTTGCCAAACGAAACCACTGAAAGAATTGAGAGACACAACTACATAGGAACAGAAAGGAAGCATTTACTAGAATTGCTTTAATAAATTTGAAGTTAAGCCAAAATTTAAGCCCATTTATTTTGTGAAATTGAAATCAGATACTAAATCGAATGCTGAACAAAAAGTTACAGAACCAGAAAAGACTACGAGCAATGAAAAACAATGGAACAAGAAACGTACAACTGAGAAAAAGAGTCACAAATTGAAGAAACAGCCATAAACACCATAAGAAAAGTGCTAGGTTGATAAAGAGAATAGCAACATAATGTTGAGTTCATTGAGCTTGAGCACATCATCATTATTGTCAGTGATTTTCAAAGAAGCAAAAAGTCATATAAGTCATCAAAATTGTCGATAAAATCAAAAGGTATATATCAGGTAAGACATTTATTCAAGTTTAAGAATTTCAAAAATTCCAAATGTTTTAACGTTAAACGATCCTATAGTATTAAATTAATAGCAGATACAGGAGCCACTGATAACTTCATAAAAAGACTAGATAATTTAGAAGACATAATAAGTTTAGAAACACCAAAATTTATTTTATGTGCTAATAAAAATAAGTCAGCAGATATACAAATAACACATAAAGGGAATTTATTTACTAGAGATCTTGACACGAAGACATTCAAAATTGAGAAAGTCAGATATTTGAAAAATTTAAAAGAAAATTTACTTTTGATATATAGAATTACCAAACTAAGTTACAATGCTATTTTTTGAAACAATATTACTGAAATTTGAAATGAACAGACAAATAGAATTATTTTAAAAGGAAATAAATTGGGCAAATACTGGGGGTTTACTTTTGATCTAGTAAATAGGAAGGAAACTTATCTGACACAGAAAGAAGTAGTAATCAGATGAGTCTACAGTTCATGAAACTGAAATAAATAAAAACAGAAATAAAAATGATCATGATTATGCAAAATTTAAGGATATTTGGTCTAAAAGTGAGAATGAAGTCGAAATAATAGATCATAATTATGATCAAGGCATTAAAGGTAATAAAACTTTGAAATCTGATCAATAACTTTTAGAGTACCTAGACTTAGATGCTGATCTAACAATAGACAACTTAGAAAACTTAAAAATGCCATGTGAAAATTCAGTCAAAAAGAAGTTAGGATATTTATATTATTTAAGATTAGGTCATGCATCAATGAGCTATTTTAAAAAGGCATCAGATACTTATGATTGTTTGAAAAATGTTGATTTTGATATAGAATTACAAGAATGTGAAGTCTGTAGACTAGTTAAAGTTAGAAAATTGCCACATAAATCAATTAGAGAAGTAGCTGATAAACCATTATTCAGAGTACATAATGATTTGATGGGTCCTATAAAACCAATAGGTATTATAAATAAGAGTGCATATGTAGTGAAATTTACAGATGATTATTCGAGATATACAATGACGTTTAATACTATAAATAAATCTGAAGTAGGTAAGGCATTTAGAGAATTCATTGACACAATGAGGAGAAACTTAGGTGATAAAAAAGTTAAAATTTTCTATTTACAAATTGAAGGTGGTAGAGAATATTTAACAGCAAACATGAAAAGAATAATTAAGACGGAAGGTATAGTTAAGTTACACCTCCAGACAGATCTGAACTAAATGGTACTACCGAAAGATTTGATATTACGGGAATGCAGAAAACTAAAGTATTAATGTTAGATAGTGGTCTACCACTCAAATTTTGGGAACTAGGTTTCCAACAAGTAACACACATACACAATAGGTTACCTTATAAAAGATTAAAAATGAAAACACCCTACAAATGTTGAGAAATAGAAAGCCAAAAATAGATTACATTCATAGATTTGGATGTATAGCAACAAAAAAAATTCCACATGTCAAAATAATGACATCAAAAATTTAGGAAGATGGGAGAGATGTATCCCATTAAGGTCCAATCTTCAATCTTGGTTACTTTTGAAACCTGAATGTGGCAAACTAACAATGTCAAGTAATGTCACATTTTCAGAATCAGTCACATTTAAAGACAAATACCCTAGAAATTTTTTCAAAACAGAACGGCTACCTAGAATCGAATTAATTAACTTGAATAATATTGAAGATGACACTCAAGTTAATTTATCTGATGGGATACCTGAAAAGTTCTTAAAGAACTCAAAACAGAAACAGTTTTAAAAGCAAATAAAGGTAAGAAATGATTTAATCAAATTTATATACGTTATAAGAAGAATGAAAATATAAAATACAATGAATTGTCTTTAAGTGAATCAGCCATTGAAAATACCAATTCAGAGGGAGAAGCTGAAACTGAAGTTACCAAAAAGACAAAAATAGCCACTGAAAGAGAGAATCAATATTTTGCGTATGATTATTATGATTTATGACTGATGACATAATACGAGTTAAATAATGAAATCTTAATTCTCGAGACGTACGATATACGATAATACCGAAGGATGTACCTAATATTGCAGAAATTCTTTAGCTTGATTAAAATTAACAAAATTTTCTTCTTTTCCACATCCGGTGAATCAGGTACTATTACAATTTTATATATTCTGTAGGTGGCAACAAATTCATGGCAAAAAATTAAAATAATACACGAGTTTTTTTTTAAATTGGGATCTATCTATGACTATGCACCATTTCCACCACTTCCTCACAACCAAACCTTCAAAAAATATAAATCAATAAACAAACTTGAGATTTTAGAATTTAAAAGCGGCTTCCGAGCAACGCTTGGTCAACCAGCTAGTAAACTTTTAAACCAGAAGCACCCGAGTTTTGTTCGCTCAAAGTGTAAATAACAAATGCATATACCTCCGCATAATTAGTGAACCTCGAGGTTCGGACGTTCTCATTTGATAGGGCAGTTACAATACTTACTTTTTAGTTCAAAGATAGCTATAACGTATCATCAACATCATACAGAACGACCGTCAAAAACTGCAAGTTCCTCCTCAAATTTTTTTTTCATATTTATAATTTCCGATTTTACATTTAGAATAAAGTAATTTTTTGTAAGAAGGCTCACGCAGCTCAAATATGTGGGCTATTTTACTCTCACGTTGTAAGTAGTATGTTCTACTAAAATATTCAACTTAATCTCTTCTTTAGGTACTACTGCGCACAGATATTTGATCTTGTCCACAAGAAGCCTTCACAATAGTGGAAATTTTGCTGCTCTAGCATTTTCAATTCTGCGCTAAACGGAGCTTTGATAGAATTCTGCAAATTCTGCAAAATACTTCCTAAAGAAGGATCAACTTAATGTTTTTTGCTTAGTCAACAACATTGAAAAAAATTGTCAAAAATTTCCAGTATTTTGGATTTTAATTTTAGTGATTGTTCTAATTAAAGAGGTTAGTTTTATCAATTCGGATAAGGATGTATGTGTTGAGAGAAGAAAAAAAAAGAACGTGTATTTTCCTCAGTTTCCTCGATAGTTGGTGTTGTGTTCCGGATCGAAAAAGATATGCGGGTGTACTATACACATGGCATTGTCGGCACCCGCCAGCGGGCAGTATATGTGAGTCTGTGTGCATACGCACAAGCAGCAAAAGCAGCTAGCGCAAGACACAGCAGCATACGGATGCTGTTGCAGATGATGCGGTTCTTCATTCGAGTATTATACTATATACAGCAGCCGAAGAGAGAGCAGGATGAAGAGAGTATTGGCAGCTGGCGCGTGCCACGAGATCAACAGGTCTCACCTGCCTCCAGGGCTGCTTTTCAAAGGATTTCACACACACACGGACCTACATACTAAACACATTCAACACATACCTACACGCAGATTCACCTTCCCATTCATTTCGGTCGCCAACCAATCTACTTGCCTTCCTATACACACTGCATAGAGTAGTACCATACACCGAATACAGCCTTCAAAATACAAATACATACGTACTCTCACGTCCCCCACTTCACGTTCCGAACTATCCCTTCAGCCCACCTAAAACTATACAGATTTTTAGCTTGGCGTAGGTAAGTTATAGTTTATTATATATATATATATATATATATACGTTTTTCGATACCCAAAAGCGGTGCGTTTCTAAAAATCAAAAAAAAAAAAAAAAAAAAATTAGGAAGACAGACTCCAGGGTATAGATGTATAAATATGTGCTGCGGAGCAACTGGTAATATTTAAAAATCATTTAACAGATGGCCTTCACGTTTCTATCGAACGCATGTGTTTTCTAGAAAAATAGAACAAAAGTAAGAAAAAAAAAGCGAGAAGGGAGGCGGATTTAAAGACAGAAAAGAAGAAACTGAGAAGAAGGTTGGGATGAATCGATGTCGCAGGTAATCCTCAGCATTTCATTTTTTGAAAAAGAAGAAAAAAAGCTTGGACGGTGATTGTGTGTGAAACGTTGACTTTCGGCGCAGGTAAAGAAAATCAGCTTACACAGCCTATGCACACCATTTTGAACGCGTAGCTATGTATGCACAAGCCGATACATCATTTTATTTAACAGAATCATTTTACAACTAACCCTTTTTTGTCCTTTTTTTTATTCAATTTTTCTTCCATTTGAACTGTTTTGATTATTTTCAATTCGAGTGCCATGTGCTCCACTTTATTGTGGTGGCTCGCATTTGACGTCTGCGTCATCGGCTGCTGGTGAAATGCAACAAGCTGCTGTATTTTGGATGAAAATTGTTTCAAACGTCCAAAAAAAAAAAGATGAAAATACGCGTGGAGTAAACTCTGCAGCTGAGCAATGCAATTCGAAATGCAAGGCCGCATACGGTCGTGAAATAATTAAATAATTGTCGTGACAGGATATGAATCAACAAGTTTCTTCCTTTTTTTTTTTTTTTTTTTTTTTAAATAGAGTGAACTTGTAACAGTGCAAATTCAAGCAGCGGTGCAGACTTCATAGAATTATTTAGGAACAGTGAAAATATCTTTCTGTTTACATTCCTCTCAAATAGGAAATTATGTAACATAGCAAAACATATATATCCACAGTATTAGTAGATATGAGAGCAGGGGTGTTGTACTGAAAGGGGGGTTGTTTCATGTTTTCGGTGTATGACGCCCTCCCAATATTTTCAAAGTTGATGAACTAGGATACTAGTCGGCAAACCTCATCAAATTTGTTGTTATTGTTGTAGTTGTTCTTGTTCTTCTTGGTGTATTTTTTCAGTTTTTTTTTTTTTTTAAAGTTAAGCAATGGTGTCATCTATTTTCTCACATGCATTTGGTGGTAGTGAGGTGTATAAGTATCTGTGTGTGTAGTTGCTAGTGGTTCAGGTGATGTAATCAGGTATGGTGATGACTGTCTGACAGATAGCTATTTTTTTTTCTCTGTTTCTGCTCTGCCTCTAATAGTCAGTAAAAAGATTTAAAAAAAAAATCTTTCCTACAAGAAGGCTAAGGGCAAGTTCAAGATAGAAAATATACAGCAGAACCAGCGATATCTCCCCATCTGTGGTGGCATGCCATTACAGATTGTTTGCCACATTCAGGATATCATGGAATACCCTTTGACAGAAGAGAATAAATATGCCTATAAAATTTGACAAGTTTCAAGATTTCCCAGTCACCCTGGATGTGCTTACCATTTTAATAATTTATTTTAAAACGTTAAATTAAATTATTATAAAAATTGATATTATGTTTATTAAAGTTAAATTTAATATATATATTTTTTTATAGTTTTTGTTTATAAATATAACCTTCAAAAACGATTTTTCAAAATTCTGTGATTATTTTGATTTTTGTCGTTCGCAGCTCTGAGTAATAATTCAGATACAAATTCACCAAGATTTTGAACGACAAAAAACAAAAAAGTTGTAACAATACAATTTTACTTACATTACAAACTATTTCACTTTCAGTGAAATTTCAAGTAAAACCTGCAATTTTTTATCTTTTTTTAGCTTCAAACATGATTAAATTTAATAGGACGACCTCTGCTGAACTATTTTTTGAACTACGTAACTGTCTCACACTCTCACTAACTTCAATCTCAAACACTGTTGGATTTATAAATTTTCAAACTTAAATTCGGTAGAAACACGTTGACAAGAGATTTTTCGACCAAAAACAAGCTCAAGCTTCGATCACCATTTTTGGGCCATTAAAAATAAAATTAAATAACGGGAAAATTGACAAAACTTAAGAACTTTGTTTTTAAACGATGAGTGAGGGATAATTATTTATCGTCGATGAAAGGTACATTAGTGAGCTTTTGGACTTCAGATTCGGCTAATGATTGTCGAAATGAAAATAACTGAGAATAAATATGATATGAACATAAGACAAAATTAAACATTATGGGAAAAAGAAAGAGAAAGGCAAATAACTGCAAAGGCCTACGCTTAAATTCTAAAACACTAAAAGTTGTTTTACATCCGAAATATGTAGGTGAATTCAGCGTAACAAATGAAACCGGTTTCATGTGAAGATGTAGAAATGTTTAAACATAAAAAATGTAGTAGCAAGTAATTTTAGATTCTTGCGACTTTTTCGTTTTGGCACGAAATTTTTTAAATTCGATACGGCATTGCAAAACAAGAGAACAAAGGTAATGAGTTGAATGATAGATTCTTCGGCTAATGTAATTTGAGTAATTAGCCTTAATTTCATTTCACAATTTAGCAACGTTTTACAGGACACGAAAGTTATTCGATGCTGATAAGATAAATGAATAGAAATTACAATTAATGGAAACTGCTTTACAATATGCGTTTAAAAAATTACTAACAAAATGGTTGGTTTCATCACTTGGGCAATGAAGACCATTCGAAATTCAAATTATAAGTTCCTATGTAAGTATCTACAGGCTAACTTTCTCAATCTTACGAAAAAGAATAGAAAAGTATTCAGTCGATAAATATATATTCAATTCTGTGATTCTCGTATTTTATAGTTGCCTTCAAATTGGAGAATAAGCTATACACGGAAATTACAAAGACTTAGAAAACGAATTTCACCTTTTCAAAACAAAGTAACAACTTTCAAAGATTTTGTTTTCTGTCATTAGGCTGAGAAGTTTCAGAGGATAATGATAACTTTTTTTTTTTTAGCTTTTAATTAGGAAGACGATCAGATGAAGAATCAGGCTGAGGTTAATTAATGGCTCGACATTATTATGACAGGTTGCATTGGAATTTATTGCGCTTTATTTTCATATTAGCAAAATTGTTTCATTTCTGCACCCGGGACAAAATTTGATAGACTACTAATAAAAATTACGAACAAAAATTTCAATTGGATTAGTTCAAGTTTCAATAAATATGGTTATAGGGATAGCAGAATGACAATTTGTTAAGAAGAGGAGGTATTTACGTAAAGAATACCACCCCGCAAATACTAAGAATAATGTTTACAACCTCAGTCCGGAATGCCATTTAGAAAAATTATGTCACTCTGTCAGAGCTTCTATTATAGTAGTATAATTCAGCTGAATTATTCGCCCTTCGAGCCGGTATGACATAATTAATTACAAGACAACAGTTCCAGAACTAAAATTTTCGAACCTAATAGCTTTCGGTTTTTTGAGTTTTCATTTTTCAGTAATGACACTAAAACCCTCAAATACAACTTAAAACTAAGCTTCAAAAAGAACAGTTCGAGAACAAAAACAATTAGGGACACTTCGAACTTAATTATAACTCACAGAACAGAAAATTTCAAGAGAAACTATAAAAACAACCTACTAGAGATCGAAAATTTTGTGAAAAATTAGTCAGGTTGAAAGGGCAGAATGCTGGAATAGAAAAAAGCAACTTCAATTTATACTAAGTAAGGATATAAAAATAGATTATGCAATATGGGTTTATTCAATTTTGCAAGGAAATTCAGCAATTTTACCAATCTTTTTTTTTTTTTTCTTAAGAGGCAATTCAAATTTGATTAAATTTGGCATGCGAACTTCAAAATTTTGTGTTTTCACTTCTCAGAACTGACGCTAAATTAATAAAGTAGAAATGAGAACTAACTTTCCAACATTACAGGTTCCAAACTAAAACTCTTGATGAATACTTTTGAACTTGACTAAAACTTTTACCTGTATGAGTATTCACCTCTCACAACTGACACCAACCGCTGACAAAAAAACCATAAAGTAGAATTAATAACTAACTTTGAAAAAAACAGCCACTGGCAAAATTGATGTGTAATTCCAAAAAATATGCAGATGTTTCTGCATTACTGAATTTTGATAAAAGTACAGCTCATTTACGCCAGCACATTTTGAAGTGTATGTCCTCAACATATAAACTTGAAGACATACTCCTTGATTTCTGCTTGGTGTATTTTGAGGCATATGTCCGTAGTATATACATTTGCAGACATGTGCCTTATGTATTTCAAGTCGCATGTAGGCTGCAGACATATGCCCCAAAATATGCCTTGAAAGTTGAAATATACCTCAAAATATGCCTTTAAATATGCCTTGAAATACCTCTGGAAATACACCTTGAAACAGATTTCAGTAATCAATTCCACCCAGCATATTTTGAAGTAGATATCAGTACCCAATTCCATCAGGTGTGATTGCAAGTAAATGTCAATTCTACCAGGTGTATTTTGAAGCAGAAGTCAGCTCTGTCAGGCATATCTGAAAGTAGATATAAGGCAGAAACAAGTAATGAAAAGACTACCTACTTACATTTTAGACATTGGTTCACAGGAGGTTGCTATTCTGCTCAATAAAATATGAGTGAAAACTGGTATATATGATGTTCAGATCTAAAAATTGTTATTTTGTTCACATTATTTTTCAATTTTTAACCCATCTAGGGTTGTGAGTAAGTATTTTCTTTATTTTTTATTTTTTCATTTTAATGGCAGTAACAAATTTTTTTACAATACATTTAAATATTTTTTGGAAATGATAATATCAAATAATTTTGAATTAGAAAGAATGTGAAAAATTTATTTAAGTGAAATTATGAGTGGGGTACATCGCCATATATATTTTTGAAAGCCCCTAGTACAAATTTCATTCTTTCCTTGAACTAGCATCAGGGACCTAAAGATTTCAAAATTGAGATAAAAAATTATTTATGAACAATAATGTATAGTACATCATCAGATATATTTTCAGAGGAATAGAGTCCATATTTAAGGCCAATTGTTTTATTGTACTCCGTATATGAAACCCTGAGACTCCAAAAAAGGGAAAAAAGATATTCACAAATAATTATATGCAGAATATCAATGTAATTATCATTCAATACATCCAAAATTTGGCAGTTAGTTGACTAAAGGCTACTAAAAACTACTTCTGAGTTTGATGAAATTTGATAAAATACTTCACCCCTGAGGCCAACAAAAGTTCAATTAGTTGGTTTCAAGATACAATTACAATTACATGAGCCTGACATTTGGAAAACACATTTTTCCAGTGTATCAAAGCTTGTTCTCTTGAGATTTTTCACCTTTTATCATTTCCTTCCTATTAATCTTCCTTTCTCCTTAACCCTAGGAAGTCAAATGTAAGCTCAATTGATGCGTCTCAATCAGTTGATTTCACTGCCACATGGCTTGTTACAGTACCTCAATTTGGAGGCAAGTTAAATGGAAAAACATACTTGAAAACAGATTTTTTTAGATTTTGTGGCCCCCAAGCCACCAGACAGATTTATTGTTTCACAAAACCAATGCACCTTGGCAAGTTGATACCATGGCCACATTGCTCGTTTTGTTGTTGTAGTTTAATTAAGAAACAAGTGAGAAAAATATGATTGAAAGTGGGTTTCTGTTTTGTGGCCCCAAAGGGAGTCAGATGTATTTGATTACTCACAATGTCATTTGGGCTGTTCTTTGGTGTCATTTTGATACTAGTTTCAAGTCTCTGGCTTAATTAGGGGCTTAGATATTTCTATTTTTCACAATTTTTTTTTGTATTTTAATATATTACATTTTGAAAAAAAGACTGTCTCAATTAAATAAGTATAGCATGATATCAAACATTTCACAATTTGTTCGCATTTTCTCAAATTTTCAGTTTGGTACTGTTTATGAGGCAGTCTTTGTCTTGATACGATAGATAGCAGTGGCAGTTTCAAGGAGAAAAAACTTTAGCACAGCAAGCTTCGCAAGAAAAATAGATTTTCTTTGTTTGAAAATCACCTCTATCACCAACATTCTTCTAATAAAGTAATACATAAAATACTAGGGGGCTTTGCCCGCTGGCTGCTTCATGGTCCAACCCCCTCTGGTGTTGCTTTCTCTTCGTGCTTCGCATCTCAAGATCCAATGAATTAAAAGTAAACTATGAATATGAAAAATGTTTATTTAAGTCAAAACCCATTTCACCTCATTTCACCCCCTTAAGGGATGAATTTCAAAAAATTTAGAAATTGAATTTTAAAGAATGAATACACTATTTTAGTGCAAAAATTACTTCGATATCTCAACCCATTAAAGAGATATTGGAAAAAAATATGAAAACGCATTTCACCCCTTTTTGACTCCTTTGGGGTGAAATTTAAAAAAATTCTGCCTTAGTAAGGACTATCGAAGTGATATACCTCTAAAATTTCAAGTCATTTGGTGCAGTTGTTTTAGCAGGGCGGTGACGAGTCAGTCAGTCAGTCAGGACTCTATTTTATTAATATAAATTTATATTTTTTGCAAAAAATTACTGTGGAATACCTTGTTGTGAGAAAGTATTCTCACTAAAAGGTAAATTCAACAGAATTTAAGTGTTCAACTACTTCTTATTTATCATATGGGTAAGCCAAAACCTGGGCAAACACTGGCAATTTTAAAGCCGGTTCGGATGGTTTATATACTGGCTTATTTACACGCACACATACACTTTAGGAATACGTATGTAAGTGAGAGCGGCCCAGTTGCGCCATCTCTTGTAGTGATAAGAGGTGATGGGCCAGTTTGTATATAGATTGTGATATCATCACATTGTTAATATTAGTTACAATTTGATACTCGTACATTACCTGCAAGTACATACATAATTGTGTTTTGGTTTAACGTCGCAAGGACAAATATGAGCCTGCCTTTCAGCGGCAACTGTTGTTGGGGGTACAAGCCCCTATACCTCATACAAGTGAGTCCCCACAATTACCAATATCACACAAATACGACACGTGGGATATAAAATATAAGCACTCAGTATCATGTTTTCAAAATATTTTATGAATGAATTTTTAATTTTTGTGTCAAATATTATTATTTTCTTGTGAAATGAAAAATTATTCCAAATTCTAACTAGCACGATTTTAGGAAGTAATTCGATGGTTCTTTTTCCTGTAGCGATGAGAATTGTAGATTGTATTAAAAAAAAAAAAACAATAGGTGTGAGAAAATCTCCCACATTGATAAACTAGTTATGGTGCAGTTGTCTACAAACTGATTACGAAACTATTAGTGATGATTTGATGTCTGTGTTCAAATTTAGTGTATGGAAGCGGATTGGTGGTGGGGGAAAATTAACTTTTTGCTGAGATTTGGTTGTTTTTAGGTTAAAACGAGCGTTTTTCTCGATGAAACCTAGAAAATTAGTTTTTCAAGACCATTACCAGAAGGGTAAAAGAGGGAAAATCACACTGAATACCTAATAAGTGGGTAAGTAATAAATTGAACACTCAAAACTAAAATTAGTAGGTCTGGTTCTTGTATGGGAGGTACTGTTTGTACTAAATTTTGTGACTACTGAAAGGGAATTGCAAATTTTGTTCAGATAACATGAAAAATTAGCACCTTTAACAACCCCAATGAATAAACCATA
Organism: Ericerus pela; assembly: GCA_011428145.1. Taxonomy (NCBI): domain Eukaryota; kingdom Metazoa; phylum Arthropoda; class Insecta; order Hemiptera; family Coccidae; genus Ericerus; species Ericerus pela. The sequence continues at coordinate 411,412 of WOFM01000449.1, forward strand.
GCAACAATAAGAACCAAATTTGGAATCATGTTAGATATACTTTAAAGCAATACCTATACTAAATTTTGTGACTATAGCTTGAAAATTACTCCTTTTAAAGCCATTGTGGGGACTCTCCCATATGAGGTATAGGGGCTCGGACCCCACAATGACAGTCGCCACCCCAAAGGGCAGGCAAACAATCGTCCTTGTGACGTTAAACACACAAAATACGTTCGATCGTAATTACCTGTACGTACTTGCAGGTAATGTACGAGTACCGAATCTTGACACAATAAGATGATGTTACAATTTGTACACAAACCAGCCAGCCATCTCTTATCTCAATAGGGGATGATGCGACCTGGCCATCCTCACCAACGTACGTATTATCTTACGTACTTGTGTTTGTGTGCGTGCAAATAAGCCGTATATAAACTACCCGAACCGGCTCTAAAATAGCCAGTGTTCGCCTTGGTTTTGGCTTACCCGTACTTATGTATAAAGTGGTTGAACACGCTTAAATTCTGTTGAATTTCCTTCTGGTGAGAATATCTCTCACGACAAGGTATTCCATAGTGGTGACCCCGACGTGATTTTGTCTACGTTGTGAGGTGTCTTGAGGTGCGTTGCGCTATTACAAAAATTTGGCACGGTGTGCTGGCAAGAAACTCGCTTGCTTGACAAATACAAAAACACCTTTTTAGGTCGTTGAAGTAGAGTCTGCTGAAGTGGGAATTTATACCCCTCTCTATAAAATATATAAAAAACGAGAAACCAGACAGTAGACCTGGAGGAAGAAGGTTGGACTCATCCCCCAACCCCCCTGACTTTGACTCGACACTCCACAAATTTAACAAATCTGGAAGAAGGCCCTCAACACCCAGAATTAGCACGACTGGGAACTGCAATAAATAAAGATCAATTAGCAGTAAAAACGTTGAGAAGAGGTCGAACTTTAGGCCAAAGTTCTGACCCAAAAACACCTGTCCTACAAACACAGGAGCCAGTGTTTTTGACCAGCAAGTAAGGAAGTAGTTCTGTGGAATACGCTTATCATCAGAAAGACATAGCAATGGTCCCACCACCAAATGGAAATGAAAACCCACAACCATCGCAGGGAGGTAGTGCTCAGCCACAGCTGACACCCGATGTCTTGGCGCAGATTATGCAACTTTTGCAATTGGACAGAACCCCAACTTCTATAGACAAAGGATAGAGATCCCAGAATTTCTGCCCAATGAGGTAGATTTATGGTTGACCCTATTAGAAGGCAGGTTCAAGACAGAGAATATAACCCTGAACCAGCGGTATCTACACATCTGTGGAGGCATGCCCCCACAGATAATCCGCCACATTCCAGATATCATGGAATGCCCTTTGACAGAAGAGGACAAATATGCCTAGTTTGTCAAGAAGATAAGGAATGTGTTTGGTAAAACTAAAAACCAAATCATTGACGATGTGATGGGTGGTATGAAGATGGGGGATGACAAACCCTCAATCTTCATGGCAAAAATTGAGGCAGAAGGCAGATAACATCGTAGCCCCTTTTGTCATAGGCAATCAATTTTGCAAACAACTTCCTCAAAGTGTTGTGCAATGCCTAGCTGCCGTAGGTTTGACCGTGATAAACACATCCGCAGACTTGGACTTCCTTGCAAAATCAGCAGATAATGCTCTCTAATACACCAGGTCAAAGCCCGTGGTCAGTGCAGTATCTTCAGAGACTGGAGAGATCGCTCAACTTCGAGCTCAAATAGCTCAGTTGACTGATGAAATAAAGAGGAACAAAGGCCAAAGCTCCACGAAATCCAATAGTAGCTGGCGACAAAGATCTAAATGTAGAAGCAACAACAACAACAGTGCCAATAGCAAAGGACAACAGTCCCGGTCCAGAGACCGCAGATCTAGTTCCAACAATAGGGGTCAGAGTTCAACTCCCTCGAGAACATCATCTTCCCAAAACCATTCTCGAAATTGGGATGATAAATGTTGCTTTTTCCATAACCGGATTGGCACAGAGGCCACCAAATGTAACAACAGATGCAAATGGTGGGGCAAATCCTATACCAAGGAGGCGTCAAACTAGAACAAGGGGCCATCTATGCGGCTAAAGACCCCTCAGAAAAATACTCATGCCACCTGTTCATTAAGGACAGGACAAACAGGAGAAGGTACTTAATCAACTTGGGAGCAGACCTGAGCATATTGCCAGTTAACAAAACCCAAAAAGTACTCCCTCCGAAATACTATCTCTATACTGTGAATGGTCAAAACCTTCCAGCTTACGGACTTGAAACCAGCAAAGTTGACATCGGACTCAAGAAAATCATGACGTGGTCCTTCACAGTTGCAGATGTTTCGAACCCGATCCTGGGTGCAGATTTCCTTGCACATTTTGGCCTGATCATTGACCTCAAAAACAGGCAAATTGATCGATAGCGAATCTAAACATTGTGTGGATGGCAAAATGCTAGCTTACAGACTGGACACAAATATATCCAGATGTATCAAAGTCGATGGACAACTCTTACGGATCCTGTCTGACTATCCTGGAGTCACCCAACCATCAATTCGCAGGCATCCTACCTACAAACATGACACAGTTCATTATATAGAGACTAAAGGACCATCCGCCAAAAATACACCAAAATCGCCCCTACCAGATGTACTCTAAGTCCTATCTGCACCAAAATTGGTGGGTATTGTCCTTGACCTAAGCACATACGTATTCTAAATTTCTGACCTATCGATTGAAAATTGTAACCTGTACACTGTTCAACAAAAAATGCATATAAACTGACTTACCGGACGAACCATGCGCCCGATAAACACCAAAAACAATATGGTTCTTTCTTAGATAGATCCGAATATATTTTTCAAATTTCGAAATCATCCGATCAAAATTATACGTAGAAATGGACTCAACGTAAACGTGGGTGCATATAAAAAAAAAGAATTCCAAAATTATTCCCAAAATGCACAGATCATGAAACGAAAAGTGTAACCATTCCCACCCTTAGGTCTAAATACTTGGGCAATTTTAATAAGTTTAAAAACTCACTGATCAACACATCTGTGTTACAGTAGCGGACAGTTTTTCCGAGTGTTCGTGCCGAAGGAAGAGGAGGGTATATGCATGTAAGATTAGAAAGTCAAAATATTAGAATTAAAATTTGGTTTCTTATAAGAGAAAAATCCTGGATTCATCACTGGCAGACAGACATTTGTTCAAGTCTTGGTCTTGGTCCTGCACTTTTTGCAAAACCAATTCCAATTTTGCATACACCTATCACATTAATTGAAAAACATTCTGGAAGTGCATGTAAAAACTTTCTTTTCTCAAAACAGATTTTTCACCAGCCACCAACCTACAACGTAATTTTTTGTGGCATTTCTAAATGTTCCCACGTTTCAGGCTTAAGCATAGCTGATTTTCAATTTCAATCTTTCGAGAGTCAAACAATCAAATTATTTCAGATATTCAATAATGAATCATCGAGCAGAATAAATTTGAAATTATTTTTAAGCTTTAAAAATATGTTTTTAATAATTAATAAACAAATGAAAAATTAAATTTGTAAAAAATTCATTCATAAAATTTGCTGCAGATGGTGCCTCTACCCATACAATACTTTAAATACAATAGAGGATTCACGCTGTTCCAGAAAACGGCACCATTTTTGTAGCAACTGTCCCTACTACAAAGGAACTAAATTGTAAATTCAAATTTGCTTTTTCGTATTTGGGCGCATTAGTAATAAGGAGAAATTCTTTTTCTCGAATAATTGAGTCAATAAATATAATTACAAATTCAAAAATCACAACAAACACGAATTACGTAGCACTTCAAGAGCGTCCTCTATTACGCCGGTTTCATACATTTGTCTGCTGAGCACAAATAATCAAGTATGCTCGCCATCCGGGTTGCCAAATGACGAACACACTGATATACACATGTGGCAAATGAATAGATATGGCAAACTCAAATATTTGTTCCTTTTGACTCGAGGAAAATTTACAGATAACAATCGGGAACATCAAGTACGTATTTAGCAATCCTCGGCAAATACACAAGCGGAGCAAGCCTACCACACATTCAGTGATTAGGCAAATAGATGAATGTATGGAGCCGGCTTCATATTTAATACTTTGTGCATCTATCAATCAAGCAGCTGAGAACCAATTTATGGTTACAGGTAGAAGTCGAATTTTAGCCTCTCTTCCACCTCATCAATACAAGATTTATAATACCAACTTTCAACTGCCTAAATTTCGAGGTTGTCAAAAAATTAAAACCTATTGGTGACCACGTTCGGTATAGCTAGCGTGTGAAGATAAAGAGAAAGAAAAAAAAGGCAATACAGTTTACCCCCTGACAAGAGGTGTCCCATTCACATAGGTACACCGCATTGTGGACTTATACGCTATGAGCTATAGAACAGACAACCAGAAAAAAAGAAAAATAGGGAAAAAAAGGTAAGTTGATAAATTAATCCTAATGAAAGCATTTCAGATGGACATCGCAGTAGGTGTAGATTGTAAAACGATGAAGATAAAAATCCACAAAACGGTAAACGCACGCGTCTCTTCTCATGATTTCAAACTGTAAAATCGGATAGAAGATAAAATCTTTTATAAATAATTTCTCTAAAATTTTTGGGAATGCTGCCTAAACGTATCTTCGTTGATCTATTATTTGCATTTTCTCCTTTTTCTCTATTTCCATCAATTAGATTTTTTATTCTTCCTTTTTTCAATACCTATTCGGAAATATGTTGAATACAGGCCCAACTTCGACAGAAAATATTTTAATTTTCCGCGATAGACTCCAGACAAAATTTTTGACGGATAACCAATAGTTTGACAAATATCAATCAGAAATCAAAAAAACAAGTTCAATTATTTCAAGAAACGTGAAACCCATATCTAAAAACTTGGTTGAATATTCGAATGAATAATTTTTTTTCCTTCCAATTCTCTTCTCCTTCAGGGTTTTCTGGCTGATGAAGGATAAAGGGAACAATTTTTTGGAAGCTATTCAGATAACCTTCGTTATTTTCTGATAATACGTCTGAAAATATGACATTAAGCTCCATAGATAACAAAAATTAATAATATTCTGAACAGCTGAAAATGTTGCTCCAAAAAATAAGGAAGGAAAACGTAGAACCACTACCTACGTGAGAAGGGTCGGTGAATAATTTTAATGTTCGAGAAAGACCTTCAAACTTTTCACTAATACCAAGTTCAAGCGAAAAATTGGCTTACAACATAAAGAAAACGTTTATTGCGTGTGTGCAATTACAGCGTATTTTCCCAAGAATTAATGTTTTCTTCGCTCAGGTCACCTTTGTCAAATAAATAAAAAAACAAAAGTTAAAAAAAATGAAAATGACCAGCCGTAACAGAATAGGTTCACAAATTGGAAAACAAATTAAAATTAAACTACAAGGTTAAAAACAAGTTTTCTTTTGGTTTTATAAAAGCTAAATAAATAGTGAAAAAAATTATTATCACACTCAACTAGGTACTTTGTAAATACCAAACACCAAATATAATGTATCAAATTTCTATCATACTTTATGAAGTCTGCAAATTAGCAAAAGTTAGAAAGTCATCTCATAAGTCGGTAAGAGTAGTAGCAGACAAGCCATTATTCAGAATTTACAGTGATTTAATGGGCCCTATTAAACCAATAGGAGTAATAAATTAGAGGGCATATGTCAGATGACTATTCGAGATATACTATGACATTTAATATGGTCAATAAATCTGAAGTACATAAGGCATTTAGAGATAAAACGATGAGAACTAATTTAGGAGATGAAAAGTCAAAATTTTTCATTTACAAATATATGGAGGAAGGGAATACCTAACCTTAAACATGGAATGAACTATAAAAGAAAGAATTGTCTTAGAAGTTATCCCTCCAGACACACTCGAACTGAATGGTATGGCAGAAAGATTCAACCTTACTGGAATTCAGAAACAAAGGCATTAATGTTAGATAGTGGTTTACCACTTAAATTTTGGGAGTCAGATTTCCAACAAGTCACATATATCCAAAATATGTTGCCACATAAAGGTTAAAAATGAAGACACCATATGAAATGTCAAGAAATAAGAAACCAAAAATTTACTATATGAGCAGGTTCGGATGTATAGCTATTAGAAAACTTTTTCATGCCAAAACTGCAACAATTAAATTTGGTAAAGATAGGGAAAGATGTATCCTTGTGGGTTCTAATCCTCAATCTTGGTTACTATCCAGAAAGTAGAAAATTTATTAAGTCAGTAATGTCACATTTTTAGAGTTAATTACTTTTGAAGCAAATATCCTAGAAATTTTTTTGAAAAAGAAGGGTTACGAAGAATAGAATTAATTAACTGACTGGAACAATATCGAAGATGATACGCAAGTTAATTTATTGGAGAGGATACTTGAAAATTTTTTGAAAGAACCAAAAATAGAAACAGTACTAAAAGCAAAGAAAAGCAAAAAGAAATACAATAGAATGTATAGACACATGAAAAAGAATAGGAACAGTGTTTATTTTAAAACGTCATCGTGAATCTTCAGTTGAAAATACCAAACCTAGTTTATCTTATAGTTAGAAGTTGAAACAACCAGGCTTTAGATGTAATAGTAGCTTTTCTGAACAGTAAATTAAACAAGAAAATTTATCTTAGGATTCCAGAGAGAGTAGATGTATCAGAGAAATTCAGAAATAAAAATGTATGAGTTAAGAAAAATTCTCTATAGTTTGAAAGTAAGTCCCAAAAGATGGTATCTGAAATTTAAACAGATAATGAAAAAGGATGAATTTTATGCTATACAAAGACGAAGCATGTATATTGTACTGGTGTAAAGGGGGAAAAATGGTCATTTTAGTTCAGTATGTTGACGACATTAATTTTAGTTAATAGTGAAGAGAAAATATTTGAAACTCAGGTAGAATGGAGCAAAACATTTAAAATGAAAGTGTTAGGAGAACTTAGGAAATATTTAGGAATTGGTATTGAAAGAGATTTTCAGAATAAAACAATGACACTTTCACAAACAAACTTTATTGAATCTATACTGAAGAAATTTAAATTAGATCATACAAAAAGAAGTGACACCCCAATGATGACAAATCAAGCCATTAAAAAGACAAGTTCAGATATCAAATTAGACACAAAATTAGACTTCAATGAAAAGATACCTTATAGAGAAAATGCTGGAGCTTTTATTTGGCATTATGTTTAAGACTAGACATTACATTTGCAATAAATGTTTTAACAAGAAAACATCAGGATTTTGATCTAGTAGATTGGCAAAAAGTTGAGAAGGTATTTAAGTACTTAGATAGAACAAAGGATCACAAATTAGCTTACAAAGGTCAAGAAAATGAACTTGTAAGTTTTTGTGGTGCATCATTAGGAATAAATGACCCCGATGGTGTATCCACAACAGGATATATAATTTTCTTATTTGGTGATGCTGTTGCTTGAAAAACTAACAAACAAAAAATAGTTGCAACATCATTTATAGAGGCTGAATATATAGCTTCAAGTAAGACAACTAAAGAGTTAGCTCATACGAAACACTTGTATAAACTAATCACAAAAAACAAAATTAAGCCAATAACTTTTGAAGGCAATCAAGCAGCCATTAAAAAGCTGCTAAATCAGACATATCTAACGCATAAAGACACTTTGTTAAGTTAAAATGTTGTTACGTCAGAACTGCTCGTCAAGGGAAGGAAATTGAAATAGTATGGTCCCTACTAAAAAACAAATAGGAGACTTGTTTACAAAAGCACTATGTAAGCCACTATTTCAGAATTTAAAAAAAAAAATTCTAAATTATGAAGACAAAGATAATTGTTGTGAAAATTAATAAAGACTTATAATTTATTCTGTTACAGCTTTGACACCAAAGTCCAAATAATTACCGACATTTAGATAAAGAGGAAGTATGATACATAATTTTTGATGTTACCTATTATAATTACGAATGCTTGATAACTTTATATTGTAGACATTAAACTAGTAAGTTAAGTTATTTTCTCAAGTCATCAAATTTAACTGCTTGTGATTTAAATATAAGTGAATTTTTCATGATACCTGAAGTCAATTATTTTGAAGTAACTAATTATTTTCATACTGAGATATTTAATTTAGTGAAACCAAAAGACATTTATTTCGAAGACGATAAATCATTAGAATTATTAATTTTAGAATTAAGTCATCAAGTCATATACTATTATTTCATTTTGTTGTTGTTCCTAAAGATCTGTTTTTCGTTAATTGAGATATTAATTTTGTTGAATTATAAGAAATTTATTTTTTGTTAACATCAGAGTTACACTTATTTACTTTTAGAGTAATAAGAGGGAGTGTTGGAATGACATTATTAGAATTATTACGAGAAAGTAAATTGAGAGAATGCAGAACTTAATATCAGAACCTAGACATAAATAATACAGGTGCAGAACTTATTGATGTTATAATGGTATAACATAAATATATTCATAAGATTCCAGAATGTTCTATGCAAAACCTATGCTTCACTTACGTTACAGTTCATGTATTATCGTCGTACAATAAACACGTTTTACCTTACACAGTGTGTTATTCCAACAGTTAGTGATGAAAAATTGGCCTGGAACTAACGTGATTTTTAGATCTACAATCTGCATATCATCAAATTTTGTGCTTAACGTTAAACACAACGGACAGAAAATGTCTCAAATTGAATTTTGAATCTCAATAGTTAATAATTCAACGACTTCTGTTATAGAATTTTATTACTGAATTTCAAATTTAGATATTGAACTTAAAATAAAGTTTTTCACTTTTTGCTATACAGTATCTAGTTATCAAATATGGAACTGAACCAGGTAGGTACTAATACGTACCTAAAAAAAATAATATCAGTCGCATATTGTATCTAAAAATCCAACTGAATTATTGATTAAATATATAGATACAAAGAACAGTAGTAGCTGCACAGTTATCAAATATTCAATACTGAAAAAAGCTGAAAATACCTCTTCGTTTACGTAATAATTAGGTACAATTATCCACAATTACACGACAGGTACAAACATTGTACGAATTTGTGAGAATGAATCGCGGTATTTTCGATATTCCGACAAAATAATTATTGGAATTTTCCCTAAAAATGAGACCACGGCTAAAGGCGCCAAGTTCTCTTCTCAATAATACTACAAACTATGCATCGTCTTGAATTTCGAATCGTGTTTGATCGTTACTCGAAGGAAAACTGAATTTTTCAACAAGAAAATAAGGTAGATAGCTATAATTTTTTGTGAAACAAAGAACTATTCGTATCATTTAACCATACCATTTAACGCGAAGGCAATTTAAAAAACTTGCTAAAATCGTTAACCAAAAACGAGGCACCCACACCAGAATCCTAGGTGCGCCTATGATTAAGCGACAAGTTGGATTTTCATCTTCTTTATTCAGTTTAGATAGGCCAACTGCTCAAGTATACGCTGGTACCTACGCGATACTGTATAATCATTCAGGCACGATACGCCTTGAACGTACACATATTAATTGTCTTTCCGTCACAAAAATGTCGCTTTACTTTGAAATTTTCTAATTCGATTTCTGGTAATTTAATACACTTTCGACGACGGTTTGCTGTTTTCTCTCACACCTCTTTGATTTTCTCTCTATCGATAAGCATCAAAAATCTAACCACAACGTGAAAAAAAAAGTCGAAAAAAAAAACGAATGAGAAACCAAAATAGAATGATGTACGGGGACAAGGGAGGAAAAAATCCAAAAATTCTCTTCATACCTTCCATATCATAAGAATAAATCAATAACAACTTCCACACTTCGATCACGTACTAATTAATACGCCAGCCAGTTCGATGAATCTTGCTTTTTCAGTTTGCTTTCGTATATTACCGCAATCATAAATATCGTTTTCACAAATACGCCTATTTTCCTATTAACAAATAAGGGCGGATATATGCTGGAGGTTTTTCGAAGTTTTTTCATTTCTCCTTTTTGTTTTACGATATTGTTAATTTACAAGAAAATATGTGCAAAATAAATTACCACCCTCGCCAAGACTACGTTATACAAGAATTAATTTAGGTACCCAAGGATCCACGTATAGACTCTATACGTAGGTCCCTGCAATCCTCTATGCTACAGAGGATTGGAAAGAGACATGGAAGAAGAAACAAAAAATAATATCATTATACAACAAACTTCTAAAACCCATCCTACAATTACAAGGTTTTTGGTTCATCTTGCATTCTATACCAAAACACTATAGTCCTATATGATAAAAAATTTAGAAATTTATGTTAACGAAGACGAAAAATAAATGGAAGCTGGCATCGCTCAGCCCTTTTGAACACCGAGATTTACCAGACCGTCGTAGCACGGAATTTGGCATCTCAAAACAAGAATAAAACACAGGTAAAGAAGCGGTTACGGGTTGCACGCATCTTTTGCAACAAATCCAAACATCAGCCGCCGTTCGATATGTCGGAAAATTTGTCTACATTCAAAGTTCAAGTTCTCCACTAGTTTTAATAACTGAGTTCTCACAACAAACAGACGATTTTAATTCGGGGTCAGTTTTATGAAACTTTTTTAAACTTATAAGGAAATTCATTCTGAGCGGTGGGGCCCACAAAAACTGATATATTATTGGAATTATTATTCACAAAAAGCAAATACATCAATATCTGTCATAATTTCTATTTAAAAACAGTTAAGTGTGTAAAGTAAGCGATTGCAATGTGTGATCCTTGCAGCATGAGCCAAAGGCGAGTGATACAAATCACACGAGTAGCAATAACGATCGAGAGAATACGATTTCCTGCAACACCACCCTGTATATGCCAGTTGGAGAATAGTATTTCAAGTAAGAACCAAAGAGATTTCAACACTTATTTTTCATACTCAACTAGGTACCTACTAAATGAAACATACCCGCGTATAATTTTATACGTGTACCTAGTTTTTCTTCTTAGGCAGATACATAAATTATTGTGGAAGCAAATAAAATATTTTAATGTTAAGTTTATTAATGAAGTAACTGCGGAAGAACTTTTAAATTTCAATTTTATGTGTTAATGTGATTTGATTGAATAATTGGTATTATTGGTTTAATCGGTGAATTGTGTCGTTTGTAAATTCTTTGTACGAATGACTTGGTGTTGTTTGTTGATGAAGTACTTTGCTATTTTGGAAGTTTTTCACAAAATTTAGAGAATGAAATCCAATATATTATTTATTTTTTGATAGCTAAGTGTGTAAGCTATTTAATCTGTACAGCGAACACTGGAGGAAGATTTTGAATTCAGATACCCTTTGAAATTCAAGAAAAATATTGAAAAAATTCTAGCGTAGCAAACTACGTTAGAGAAAGTAGGTTTTCGAGAAAAAGAATTATGAATTCTGATGGTCACATTAATTAGAACACCTTTCCATATGTTATAATGTTTTGTTAATTCTCTTTCAAAATTTTTCATCGAATTCGCTTCTGATTTTTATTTACCCGGAGAGAAACAAATGGATGATTATTGATTACGTTGGAATTTGTATATAATGATCATTGGACGTTCAGCTATGTTCTTCCTCAAGGATTTTACCCACCTGAATTTGTTGTTTTGTTCTCTTTATAATTTGATTTGTAGGTGTATCTACTTGGTCGCACCTAATTAGAATCTTGATAAAAATTTTACTGCCTAATGATCATTTTAATATTAATAAATGAAAAGAAAGAAATCTCTTTCTTCGATTTTTAATTTGTATTTTGATACCCTAATATTCTTTCCCCCTTTATTTCGATACATATTTCTTCCTTTGTGCATAAGAACTTCTTGGAATATGATTACCTTTTCACTTGATTGGCGCTGCAAAAATAAGTGCCAAGCTATTAATTGCCAACAACTTCGTGATTTGTTGGTACGTTTTTCAATAAAATTATATTATTTCGCCTCTCCAATTTTGACTATCTTGGTACTTCATATATCATGTTCTTACCTTGAAAATTCTACTCAAACAATTTTCGGCAATTTTTGTTTTTATCGTCCTTTAAAAATTCGAAAATTATTTTCGAATCTTATAGCTATCGGACATTCCGTCTAGGTGTTTAGTTTTTATTTAATAAATGAGACGAAATTTTTTCATCGCGAAGGAATGCCTCAGAATACGAAGAAAGAGGACAAGCTAATTTTTTTACTGGTGTTGAGATAACTTTGATTTCATGAAACGATTTGGAGGGTGGCGGTGGGCACGTTTTTCGTTTCATAACTCGTGGAAACTTTTGGTATTAAAAGCTCAAATTCATATCCAAATAGTGTATATATATATATACACCATTTTCTTGTTACCACTGTACAGATCGCAATTTTTATCCAACTGTCAGGAAATTTTGTACGAACATAAATTCTAAGCTAAAAACCAGACGGTATTGATTTTGGTATGGATCAGCCAGACCTTGTACGTCCACTTTTGTTACTATTTTGGAGGTGTTACTGCTCTAAAATGCTTAATTTTCAATCAGCTACTACAATATTTGAAAAATATATTTACTAAGATCTATTTTAACGTGTTACCAATTTTACTAACGATCAATACTTCCGATAGGTCCAATTTTATTCTAATTTTAGGCTTAAGAAAATATAATTTTCAATCAGTAGCTTTGAAATTTAGTATGGTAATTATTTTTATGATCTATAACCTTCTAATTCGTTGCCAATTTTGGTTTTAATTGGTTGGTGTTTGAAAACCTACATTTTCTACTGAAGCGATTGCTGCGCTAGTTTTTTTTTCCCTTGATTTGTTCGTCTTGTATGATTGTTCTAGAATTTTTTTTCTTTGCTGCTGGCACATCTACATATACTCATGCCTTCGTTTTGTATTTGTCTTAACTTTTTCCCATTTTTCTATCATGTTTCTATTTTCTATTGTTGCCACTGCACGTGACCCATGACTCACGTTATTTTTGTATTTTTTTTTTCTCTCAATATTTTGTTCTTGAATTTTTTAAATACTCGTGTTTGTTGTGTTTCATTGGAGAAGCACGACGCAGATAATTCAGTTTTAGTGCCTCACAATTCTTTTTTCATCTGCTCAGTGAACCAATCGTGGAATGTAGATACTACATTTTTGCTTTATGAGAATGTAGTAGATAAGGATCAGGTGAATGAAACACTTGGGTTTGAAAGCTAAAACTGATTTTTTTCTCTGACGCTTAATACGAGTAGTTTGCGTATAGTCAAGAAGAAAATATGTTTCTGCCCCGAATGTAATAGTACAGTTATAATATTTAAAAACGGCTTACACCAACTACTTTCCTTCAATATTGTGAAATTTTTTAATTGATGAAAATACCTATAGATAGTACTATACTGTGTGCTATGTGTAAACTTCATTGTGATGTAAAGTAAATAATTTTTCATTCAATTGCTGTGGTGAGTTTCACAAAATGATTTAAAATTTATTTAAAACTGTTAGGTTACCTCAATATGGTTTAAAAAATATCGCTTCTGAGCATCAACCACGGTAAATGTTTATTTTCCAGAAGTGTCAAATTTTGTAATGGCCGCCATTCGAAAACCAGTTGACCGATTTCGCTCAATTTCAATACAAAACTATTCCTTAATATTCTCCTACTCAATAAAAATTTCAAGCCAATATCTTTTAATTTACGGGGGTTATTGTGATGACAACGTAGTGCGTTTGCAAAACTTTGAGAATGCCTCCTTTTAAAACTGCTTAAAGAATTTCAAAAATTTTAACATTGTCATAAGTCAAACAGCAGAGGCTCCACAGACTCCCAAAGAATGCCAAAATGAACCAAATGTGGAAATATGTATACACACACTAGCTGCTCACTCCAAGTGATGCAGGATTTCAAAAAGTAGTGACTGTTAAAATTAATCCGGATCACGCTCATACCTGAAGTGATGGACAGACAGACAAACATTCACATTTATAGTATATATATATATATATATATATATATAGATATGTATGGAAGTATTTATGGATTAGTATATATCGCGTACAGAAAAATTTTAGTGACCTATATATTTGTGATGACGTGATGTACGACTCAAGATCGTTGTTTTTCCAAAGGTCCCGCCCCAGGTCCCGCCATTGTACTGTGAATTCAATAGTTAAACTAATATTTAACAAGAGTAGGTCGCTCTGATACGCATAATACGAAAAGTTTCAATCTGCGTGCATTTGAACGGTCAGAATTTTCTTTCAGACAACTTTTGGAAGAGATAAAATTGCTTTCGACACTTTTAGTATATTTTTCTTTCAACTATTGCATTCAGTGTAATGGCGGAACCTGTAGAAAAGCGCCAATCCTGAATTGGTCTCTCAAATTCTTCTGTACCCAATATATACATATATATATATATATATTTCCACTTTTTGCTCATTTTTGAATTTTCTGGTAGTCCGTGGAGCCTCCGCTGTTTGACCTATGGTAATGAAACACTGGATGTTTTTAGAGGCTTTCATAGGCTACATAATCGTGTTTAAATTTTCGTAATTCATTCAGTAGTTTTTAAGGGAAGAGTTCTCAAAGTTTTGCAATCTCACTATGTTGTCATAATGATAACGCCCGTAAATCAAAAGATTTTGGCTTGAAATTTTTATGGTAGTTGGAGACTATGAAGGACTGGTTAAATATTAAATTTTAGCAAAATCGATTCATTGGTTTTTGAATGGCAGCCATTACAAAATTTGATAGTTTTGAAAAATACACACTTATTGCTATTGATGCATGGAAGAGATATTTCAGCATATTAAGAAAATACTACTATTGCATTTGATGCAATGGTGGGACTGGAGGCGGGAACTGGAAAATCGCCGTTCCTAAATTGTAGATCATGAATATATAGGTCCCTCAAATTATTCTGTATGCAATAAATGTGTGGATATACTTATATATACACAAGCCCTGAAGCACCCCTTTGCGGCGCTTTGGCTTATGTCAGTCTTGGCTTTTTGCGGGCAAGTGGGTGACTAGATCGATTATGATTAACTTAAGCTGTAAGTATTGAACTAACCGCAGTTCTTTGCATCTCAAGGAAAATTTTGAACCAGAGTACTGTTATTATTTAAGGCTGTATATTAAGACAGAATTCTGGTTTTAAAAAGCTATTTTTTTCAACATCTACCTTGAAAACGACATTTTCATGCCTCTTAACTGTGTGTGAAGAAGGAGATTTCAACGCTATTTTTAACATCATTTTTCAAGCATGTGCACTTCGATCTTTTTTACATTATTAAACACTGTGAGTGTGACTTTTGTTTTTTCGTATACTTGCACCCTGAAGGGCCGTCTCCACGATGTTATTTTTCACTAGCCGCTAGTCAACAGTCTGATAGAAAAGTTGCAATAATCTGAACGCCCTTTATGATAGTGTTGAGCTGGTTTCTATTAGCAAGCAAAATACGGCAAGTGCAATCAAAAGTGTGTTTACATGCCGATAGTTTATACTCCTCATATTTCCCAAATGCCACAAAGATGTGTACCAGAGTTTTGATTATATTTATTGTTAAATTAGTTATTTGTGGATGAGAGTCTGGGCAAGTGGGAAAATACGCCATTTTGTATCCACCATTCAGTTTGAAATATTCGGAAATTTGAATTATTAAATTCAACTTTTTTAAATGAATTTTGACGAGATAATTCAAGCAGCTGCAGCTTGTCTTTATTTCCTTTTGGAAGAAGAAATATCGAAAGAAAGGTGAAGTAGGAAATAATGATCAAGCCATGGATGATAAACGTGTAAAATAAAGAAGAATATAATTTAAGTCTGACCTGTTACCTCAGTTACGAAATGAGGATGAAGATTTGTATAGAAATTTCGTAAGGGTGAAAGCACATTATTTCGATTATTTGCTTGACCAAATCACTCCATTGGTGCGAAAAAAAGATATCGTCCTGAGGCTGCCAATTCCAGTGGGTACACATCTGGCCCTTACATTATATCTTTTGGCTACATGTTTGGTTAATTATGTACGTTACAATGCTAATTTGATGAAATTAGTAGGAGCAATGAAATTTTCAAAACACCTACAAATTATTATATTGATCCAGGTAATATTTCTTAATGTACTTATTTCAAATTCCTATATGAACTATATCAAGAATAATACCAGAAACTGTGGAGGCCATAAAAAAAGTCCTAAAAACCAAGTACTTGAGAGTGAGTGACAAAGTTTTCATTGAATCAATTATAACTTTCATCTACAAGTTTCACTGGCACTGTTGATTTACTGAAAAATATTGGTACGAGAATTTTTTGAGATATTTTTTGTTTCCTTAGTGAAAGAATGAGAAGAGGTGTCTGTGGACTTTCAAAATAAATGGAATTTTCCGAACTGCATCGGAGCTCTAGATGGAAAACATATCAACATTAAGCCACCACCAAACTGTGGCAGTGAATATTACAATTACAAAGGACAACATAGTATTGTTCTAATGGCCCTTGTTGACGCAAATTACGGGTTTTCATACATAAACATTGGTTAAAAGGGACAAAACGCCGATGGCGGAGTATTTGCAGAATGTAATTTTGAAGAAAAAAAAAATTATTGATAATTCTTTAAATTTACCAAATGACATGCCTCTTCCCGGAAGAACCAAACCAGTACCGTATTGCATCATAGCCGTCTATGTAAAAATATTATGAACCCGTATTCGTGGAGAAAACTCAGTGGGCCAGAAAGAGTATTCAATTACAGAACATCCCGTGCAAGGAGAATAGTGGAAAATGCCTTTGGTATACTGGCCTTACGTTTTATGATTCTTCATAAGTCTATAGAATTACATCCAAATTTAGTTACTATAAATCTCAACTATTGGCGCGTTAAACAATTTTTTGATCTCAAGATCTGGTAATCTGTATATTCCTAGAAATTTTGTTGATATAGAAGATGAAGATGGTAATTTAATAAGAGGTGCATGGAGAAGTGAGGAAATTCATTTAGATAGCTTAAAGAATATTCCTCGTCGTGTAAATTCAGGCAAAGTAATTAGAGATGAATTTAAAAAGTATTTTCGTAATGAATGAGCAGTATCATGGCAGTATCAAATGATTTAATTGATAAAATTCAAAGTTTTTTGTATTTAACAAGTGAAGTCATAGGCTGATGTAAGAATTTTTATTTTTCATGGTTAGCGAGATTTTCTTATCGAAGAGAATAATTCGTTTAGTTTATTTCTTATCAACTATTTTTTTTAAGATCGATTTGATTTCACTTGGTAGGTACGAAAACTAAAGAAAAAGAAATTAAATCGAATAAAATTATTAGAGTTAAACACATGTCACTTGAATTTTTATTGATCGAGGCTTTTTCTTGTAATTTATAAATTATTTAGGAATAAAACAAAATCATTAAAATTCTTTTTAAATTTTATAAAAAATGAACTCAATTATTTTAACCTTAAACATCTTCTATTGTAACAGTTTGACTGTTTAGATTCTCCCCACAAGCATCCATTAATATTTTCATTAATTTTTGTTTTGTACGGATCACTATCATTATTTTTCATACTTCTTAGTTTGGAAGCAATAAATTCCCCAAGTGCAGTGAATTCATCTTTTGGTTTATCCAACACATCCAAGTACCAATTAATAGCCTTCTGCCTCAAATCTTGCGTTATTTTATTCCCTTGTTTTTTCTTAATAGGTGTTTCAAAAAATAAGTTGGTTCCTACCCTGGCAAGTGATAGCAATGTTGAATCTATCTCATTTGTCAACATCACATCATTTGATGTTGAGCTTGAGGGTGGCAATTCATTGTCACATGAATCTGGAACATGATATTTTAACTACAGATTATAAGAATATTAAATGCTTACATTACAATTGTTTGTAATAAATTAGATAAAAAATTTCTTACCAATATTTTCTGTTGATGTTTCATTGAAGGAATTAACATTCTATGAACAAATACAATTTATCATATCAATAAGTAACATTTCCTCGAGAGTTAATTAATTCAAGACTCCCGCAATAGTTCGAGTTATAATTGCGGAGCAAGCTTCGCCAGTCTCTAAAAGAAAAGAAACAAATAAATACGGAACTTACTTTCTTGGACTGCTAGAAATATATTCTGGTCCGAAAGTTTGAAACCACCTCAAAATATAAATTAATTTATTTATAACTAATCAGTCTGGATCTGGCAACATTTATAGACACTCATGATCAAAAAACTGAACATTTCACTTACAAAGAGATCGCAAGTTTATACGATGAAAATTGGAAGAAATAATGAACACCCCGACTACAAAGGTAAGTATAAACACACTTAATTCACAAAATTTCTCTCAGTCAGTACCACTACTATAATATTTAAAATGAATTTATGAATTCATGTACCTACAAGACTTAAAGTAACTACAGTTCAAAAGGTATTCTTATGACATTATACAACCAAACATACGTACGATAAACTGACAGAAGATATAATCAGACACTCAATTTTTGACAAACCTATGAATTTTCCATTTAGAATTCATCAAATTAGGTACCTACTCTGCGGCTAATGCAGTCCTTTACATTAAAATTTCTTCGAACTATCACTTCAATTCAACAAAAGAATGTGCGTTAGAATATCTTTGAATGGGCAACGAGTCATAAACGAGCATGGAAGAGTAAATACGTATAAGTATTTCAACATAATATACTTACTTGTATCCTATTTCACAAATTCAGCAAACCTAATTACCACATGTACGAATGGTTTTCAGTTACTCATCCTTTCAAAAACTTTCGGAGTAAATTCATAACCGCAAATATAATTTTCAAATTTATCTTATGCCGAGTAGTGAATATAATTGGAAACACGATTTCGTTCACTCATTTTATATGAATATTATACGTCTTGTTTCTTGAATACGATAAAATCCACGGGTGGGTAAATTATTCTTCCTTTTCAAGTTTCAACGTTAACCCTAACGACTCGCGCAAGACTGCAAGTCTTCAAAGACGGCGATAAATGAAAACAACATACTAAAATCTTTCACAGCATTTTGTTTTCCCATCAGAACTGGTATAGATTCTTTCTTTTCAGGAACAACGAATATTCAAGTGAAGGCGACAATGTAACAATGAAACAAAGGAATTACCGTAAAACCATATTGGTTCGCAACACGTACGCTGAACAAACGAATTGGAAGAAAATTTGAAATTTTATGCTGTCTTTGATTTTGAAAGAAAACAAAGCTATACACACAAATCACGTACAACAGTGTAGTTACCAACCAATTAACCAAAGTGAAAATAATTAAAAATTATTTCATACTTACCCTTCTGATACGCCAGTTTTCTAGCCAAATCCAAATATTATTCCAGGTACATAGACGATCTAGATCTAACACTGCACAATGAACTCGAGAATCCATTAACTTCACTTCAACTTCTATCTGAACAAATCTAACAAGTTACAACCTAAACGTTGCATAGTTGCAGTTTTGAAGTGATGGGTAGTTCGTTCACGAGTTAGTTCTTTTGAACGAATCCTAAAAGTGAACTAATCTATAATTTAGTTCACTTCTAAATGAACTAGTTCATTAGTTCTTTTTTTTTTTTTTTGATAGTTCTCAGTTCTTATCAGTCTACTCTACTTCTATTCGATCCGTTGATCGAACTGAAGTTGAAGTAAGTAGCAGTCGATGAGTGAGTCAAACTCTTAACCTATAGTTCTAGCATGCATTTATGAATACGAGTCGATCATAATATCATGTAATAAAACAGTTGATTTAAATGATATGAGCCAATCATAAATCAGCTAATTGAAGTGATCGAGTTGAAAAATTTACTGAACTACTGAACTAATTGAACTAGTTCACTTTGGTGAAGCAGACTCAATGAACTAAATCTGCAAAATGAACTAAAATTCTCATCTCTAGTTTTGAATTCAAACGAATTGAACAATGAGCCATGAAATTCTTATAGCGTGGCATTATAAGAATGATGACGTCACAATAAGAGGATACGATCGTGTTGGCAATGTGACTTGCAAAGTCGCAAAACAATCGAATTTTGGAACCACAGATTATCAACCCTGGAATACGAATCTGCATGTCCGAAAAGTTACATTGCTTGTTCAGTGCTCCTCGATTAACGACGACCAGTGTGGGGCGATACATCAATCAAGGCGATCTAGATCGCGATCTACCTATTTAATTAGATCGTTTCTTGATTTTTCATATAACTTCCTAATTTCTTCTCCATCACCTCTTTCATTACCTATAAGAACTGAAAAATAAAAAATGGAGAAAATTAAAATTAAAACAATAAGTTTGAGTCATTTGGGATGTAAAGCTTCCATTAAACTGCGCCAGCAGCCATGTTTATTTCGAAATACCTAAAGAGTAGTTTTTTAACGTTGAAAACATAGAAAATTATGATTTTTTAAAGCAATTACACAAAAACTATAAGTGGTAGAAAGCTGAAATTTTCAAGAGATATCTATATAAGTTATCTGAAGATTCCCTGAAATTTTGGCTGACATCGTAAGTTCATTTCAGTGATATCTCAAAAAATAAACGTACAATTTAAGCCAGGGCCGCCTGCATGATGGGGTTCTGAGGATTCAACCCCCATGATCAAATAAAGAAAAATTAGTACCAAGTAATCTTACATATTATTTTAAATTATGAATAATGTAACCACACCAGATCTGCCACTGCAATTCAACCATCATTGCATTTATTTTCAGAAAAACCTCATCATTTACTATTTTTAAAAATGTATAAAACTATTAATTTCAAATGAACTTGTTCAATTTTCATTTTCAGACTTGTTTAAATAATTTTTCTTATGAGGAGGGGGGTCTATATCTGAGAAGGAATTTTTTTTTTTTAAATCTGAAGGTATGACTCTCAGGGAGCTCATAAAATAAAATAAAAATTTGAATTTATACTTAGGTAGGTAGCAAAAAACAAAAAAACCCAGCTTGAGGAAATTCTACACCTTTCCCTGGTTTCAGCCAAAGTTTCAAGGAATCTTCAGATAACCTATGTAGATGTCTCCCAAAAATTTCAGCTTTTTACCACTGTGGGGACTCATCGGTATGAGGTGTAGGGGCTCGGACCCCCGACGACAGTCGCCGCCCCATAGGGCAGGCAACTTATCGTCCTTGCGACGTTAAACGAACACACAAAATTACGTTCGATCGTAATTACCTGCGAATACGTGCAGATAATATACGAGTACGAATCGTGACGTCATCCATCAATCAATGTCACGATTCGTACACGAACCGGCCAGCCGCCACCTACGATAGTAGGGGATGATGCGACCTGGCCGTACTTAAACAACGTACGTATTTTACTACGTACGTGTGTTTGTGTGCACCAGCCAAAACCGGTATAAAAACTCACAGAACCGGCTCTAAAATCGCCAGTGTTCGGTTTGGTTTTGGCTTGCCCATACTTTCGTATGTAGTGGCTGAACACGCTTAAATTCTGTAGAATTTCCTTCTGGTGAGAATATCTCTCACGACAAGGTATTCCACAGTGGTGACCCCGACGTGATTTCGGCCACGTCGTGAGGAGTCTTAGGCGCTTCGGCGCTAATTCAACTTGGCGCAGTAGCGCTGGCGAGATTCTCGCTTGCTCGGCAAATTAAAAATATTTTTTTACCCAGACTAAGACACCTTTTGGTCGTCGAAGTAAGAGTCTGCTGAAGTGGGAATTTATACCCCTCTCTTTAAAATAAATAAATAAAGAGAAACAAGACAGTAGACCTGGAGGAAGAAGGTTGGACTCATCCCCCAACTCCCCCGACTTCGACTCGACACTCCTTGAATTTAGCAAACATAGAAGAAGGCCCTCAACACCCAGAATTAGCACGACTGGGAACTGCAATAAATAAAGAAGATCTTGCAGTTAAAACGTTGAGAAGTGGTCGGACTTTAAGCCAAAGCTCCGACCCGAAAACACCTGTCCTACAAACACAGGAGCCAGTGTTTTCGACCAGTAAGGAAGGCAGAAGTACTGTGGAATACGCTTGTCAACAAAAAGACACAGCAATGGTTCCACCACCAACTGAAAACCCGCAACCATCACAGGGAGGCAGTAGTCAGCCGCAGCTGACACCCGAAGTCCTGGCCCAAATCTTGCAACTTTTACAAATGCAACCAGGACAGAACCCTAATCTCTATAGACGAAGGATAGACATCCCGGAATTTCTACCGAATGAGGTAGAATTATGGTTGACTCTATTAGAAGGCAGGTTCAGAACAGAGAACATAACTCTGAACCAGCGGTATACACATATCTGTGGTGGCATGCCCCCACAGATAATCCGCCACATTCCGGACGTTATGGAATGCCCTTCGACAGAAGAGGATAAGTATGCCTGGTTCGTCAAGAAAATCAGAAAAGTATTTGGGAAAACAAAAAATGAAATAATAGACGATGTGATGGGAGGTATGAAGATGGGGGATGACAAACCCTCAATCTTCATGGCGAAGTTACGACAGAAGGCGGACAATATCGTAGCCCCTTCTGTCATAGGCAATCAGTTCTGTAAGCAACTACCACAAAGTGTTGTGCAGTGCCTAGCCGCCGTTGGTTCCACGGTAATCAATACATCCGCGGATCTGGACTTCCTTGCGAAATCCGCAGACAATGCGCTCGAATACACAAGGTCAAAGCCGGTGGTCAGCGCAGTATCTGCAGAGACTGGGGAACTCGCTCAACTTCGAGCACAAATAGCTCAGTTGACCGAGGAAGTAAAGAGGAACAAAAGCCAAAGCTCGACGAAGCCCAATAGTAGCTGGCGACAAAGATCGAAAAGTAGAGGCAACAACAATAATAATAGCAGCAGAGGACGTCAGTCCCGGTCAAGAGACCGCAGATCTAGTTCCGGAAGCAGGGGTCAGAGTTCAACTCCCCCTAGAACATCATCTCCCAAAAACCAGTCTCGAAATTGGGATGATAAGAGTTGCTTTTTCCATAATAGGTTTGGCGCTGAGGCCACCAAATGTAACAACAGGTGCAGATGGTGGGGTAAAACCTTTAACAAGGAAGCGTCAAACTAGAACGAGGGGCCATCTGTGCGGCCGAAGACCCCTCGGAAAAATACTCACGCCGCCTGTTCATCAAGGACAGGACAAACAGGAGACGTTACTTAATAGACTCGGGAGCAGACCTGAGCATATTGCCAGTAAATAGAACCCAAAAAGTACTTCCTCCGAAATACTACCTCCGTACTGTGAATGGTCAAAACCTTCCAGCATACGGACTTGAGACAAGCAAAGTAGACATCGGACTCAGCAAAAATATGACGTGGTCCTTCACGGTTGCAGATGTTCCAAACCCGATCCTGGGTGCAGATTTTCTTGCACACTATGGCCTGATCATCGACCTCAAACACGGTAAACTGATCAATAGTGAAAATAAAAGTGTGGAAGGCAAAACGCTAGCATACAGACTGGACACAAACATATCCAGCTGTACTAAAGTTGACGGACAACTCTTACGGATCCTGTCAGACTATCCTGGAGTCACACAACCCTCAATTCGCAGGCATCCTACATACAAACACGACACGGTTCACTACATAGAAACCAAAGGACAGCCTTGCCATGCTAGAGCACGACGGTTACTACCCGACAAACTCAAAGCGGCACGAGAGTACTTCAATCGCATCGTTGAGGAGGGCGTATGTCGCCCCTCAAAAAGCTCATGGAGCTCTCCTATCCACATGACAAAGAAAGCAAGTGGAGAGTGGCGAATTGTCGGCGACTACAGGGCCTTAAACGCCATAACAGTTCCTGATCGCTACCCAGTCCCCAATATAATGGACTTCAACGCGAATATGAAGGGTAAAACGATGTTCACAAAAATAGACATCAACTGGGCATTCCACCAAATTCCTATGGCCGACCAGGACGTTCCAAAGACAGCGGTTATAACCCCCTTTGGATTATTCGAATACCTTCGAATGCCGTTTGGACTACGCAACTCAGCACAAACTTTCCAACGATTTATCAATGGACTGTTTAGGGAATTGCCGTTTGCATATGCATACCTGGATGATATCTGCATTTGCTCAGAAGGCGGTGAGCATCAGCACGAGGAGAATGTGAGAGCCGTGGTACAGCGTATACACGCAGCCGGACTCACTATCAACGTAGGCAAAAGCTTATATGCACAGACCGAAATTGACTTCCTCGGCTACAAAGTCTCGACCGAAGGCATTTCCCCCTTGAAGACCAAAGTAGAGCCAATATTGAACTTCCCGAAGCCCTCAAATGTCGCAGAACTTAGGCGTTTCTTGGGGATGGTGAACTTCTACAGACGTTGCATGAAGAATGCAGCAGCCGAACAAAGTAAGCTGTTTGCACTAATAAAGACAAGTAAAAAGAAAGATAAAACTCCACTCGAATGGAACGAAGAAGCCGAACAGGCCTTTGAAAATATCAAAGAAACACTGGCAAATGCAACTCTGTTGGCTCATCCAGACGAAAGTCTGCCGTTATGCGTAAGTACCGATGCATCAGACTTTGCTATTGGTGCAACTCTGTACCAATTGGACACTAACAACATCAAATTACCGCTAGCTTTCTTCTCGAGGAAGCTCTCAAAAACAGAAAAGAATTACAGCACATATGATAGGGAATTGCTCGGAATTTTTGCTGCGTTGAAGCATTTCAGGCACCAGTTAGAGGGTAGATGTTTTTCTGTGTATACTGACCATAAACCCCTAACATATGCCTTCACACAAAAAGCAGAACCGGCATCTCCGAGAAGAGCACGACAGTTGGACTATATTGGCCAACTGACTACAGACATACAGTATATAAGTGGAGAACTTAACACTCCAGCTGATGCCTTGAGTAGAATCGAAGCTATCTCGGTTCCTGTCCAATTACCTTATGCTGAAATAGCTAAAGCACAGCTTAAGGATGCAGAATTGCAGGGGCTGTTATCGAACGATGATACTACCCTCAAATTGAGACAGCGAAAAATTCCCGGTACTGATGTTTTATTAACATGTGACATCAGTACAGGTAAGAATAGGCCATTTCTACCGGTAAAATATCGCAGGTTGGCTTTCAACAGTGTACATAACCTGTCACATGCTGGGCCAAAATGTAGTGCTAAACTAATTTCAGAAAGATTTGTATGGCCACGAATGAAGTCTGACTGCAACAAATGGGCTCGCAGTTGCCTGAACTGTCAAGAATCCAAAGTAGGAAGACACACTCGCTCGCCCCTCAAATCATTCAAGCAAACACAGCGGTTTAAAACGGTTCATATCGATCTGGTAGGCCCATTGCCACCATCCCAAGGACACAGATACCTGTTGACGATAATAGACAGGGCAACACGATGGCCGGAAGCAATCCCTCTTCACGAGATGTCAGCTCAACAGTAGCTGCAAGGTTATACGATACCTGGATTGCAAGGTATGGCGTACCGGAAGTCATAGTCACAGACCAAGGTCGCCAATTCGAGAGCTCGCTCTTTAAAGAGCTGGCAAATAAGCTTGGTGTTCAACACAGTCATACCACAGCTTACCATCCTCAAGCCAATGGCAAGATAGAGAGATGGCATAGAGCTCTCAAAGCCTCCATCATGTCACATGATACAAAGAGATGGGTAGAAGCACTCCCTACCATCCTCTTAGGCCTTCGATCCGCCCTACAAACTGATACAGGTCACTCTGCAGCGCAATTAGCGTTCGGCGAAGAGCTACGCCTTCCAGGGGACTTCTTCACAAAATCGAAAGAAGTTAGCCCCAAAATAATGGTACAAAATATAAGAAATGATGCCAGCAATTTCTTAAATCAGGCAGCTCGTCATGGCCAGCCCAAGATTTACGTCTCGAAACACTTGGCCAATACGTCACACGTATTTGTTAGAGACGAAAAAATGAGATCTGCGCTGGAGAAACCATACGCCGGTCCTTACAAAGTAGTATCACGAGATGAGAAAAACTTTGTGATACTCATCGCAGGCGAACCAAGAACAATTTCAATCGACAGATTGAAGCCTGCGTACTTGGTAAGTGACGATAAAAGAATTAGAAGGGTACAAATGGAGAACCCCGAAAATACACAGACGAATTCCGAAACAAAACGGAAGAATTCGTCGAAAAAAGTGAGAAAAACACCTCACATAAAGAAAAACTCAAGAAAACAGTGAGATTTTCGGACGATGTGATCATCAAAACATTTGACCCTGAGGCCCCCTTACAACCACGTAAAAGAGGTAGACCTCCAGGCACGAAAAAACGCAAAAATTCACATCCTTCCCGCACGTCCGAGAGGCTAATGCGACGAAAATAAAATTTACTCCCGAAAAGTAATATCCGTAGTAAAAATCAAAACCCGCTAAAAACATACGGGAAATATCGGAACTCCGCGAGACAAAGAAACGCCGGAGATAAGCAAACGAGGAATGCCAACAAAAAGAAGAAGACAGGAATAAACAAATCCACGTGCAATACGGAAACAAAACATTGCAACGTGCGAGTACCGTTAACCGCAAAGATAATCTCTACGACGTGACGTCACAAACGGAAATTCCTGTGTACTTAGAATTCGAAAAATAATATTCACTGAGTTTATTTCAGGCATAACTCTGCTTAACCCGATCAGATCTTAACCGGAAAACTTGTATACGGCCGAGAATTTTAAGCGCTATCCCCTCTACATGTAGATAAGAAGATCCGAAAATAAAGAAAAATAACTGTAAAGGTAAATCGAAAAATGAGGTAAAAACAGCAGTTCTCGAACTTCTGAATTACTTAGTCGTCTCTTGAGCTTTATTTTTGGTGCCTTCTCCTAACTAATAACCCATTCTAATCATGTCACGTATACCTATCCCAATGTCCGCCAGCTTCCACTTCGCTAAGACATCCGCTGAGAAGTCAAAAAGTCAGCAGATGACGAAAACGAAAACGGAGCTGGATAGGATAGAGGAGGAGCTGTTGATGGACACAGCTCCTCCGGTTGCAGATGTACTGGCGGAGAAGACGATCCCACTCCCGCCGGTCATCTCTCCTCCCCGATCTCCGGAGGAGACGACTCCGACTCCGGAACCCCCGAAGCCGGAGCCGAAACCCGAAGAGAAGAAGGAAGCGATGGGCTTCCTGTTCACGGCAGAGAGGGCCGCGAATGAACGGGCAAAGATGGCCGCCTGGACATCGGGGAACACAAACTCCCCGATGCACAGAAAGCCAGAGTTCAAGCGTCCGCTGCCCCCTCACTCCCGCCGTCATCCCTATGCCCACGCAAAAAACGCGAGACCGAGGCATAGGGGTGAAACCAGCCGGAGCAACTACCTGGCCCGAGCAAACGCCCGTAGGGAATCCTACGAGTGCGTTGGGGCCGCGGTGGGCAGCGCTCTGGCGAAATGGGAGGCCGACCAACGACGTAAGTAAACCCGCACGTCCCCCAGGCCTTGCGCATTTTTGGTCGTTTTTGTGGCGCAAAAACTGGGGGGGAGTAGCTGTGGGGACTCATCGGTATGAGGTGTAGGGGCTCGGACCCCCGACGACAGTCGCCGCCCCATAGGGCAGGCAACTTATCGTCCTTGCGACGTTAAACGAACACACAAAATTACGTTCGATCGTAATTACCTGCGAATACGTGCAGATAATATACGAGTACGAATCGTGACGTCATCCATCAATCAATGTCACGATTCGTACACGAACCGGCCAGCCGCCACCTACGATAGTAGGGGATGATGCGACCTGGCCGTACTTAAACAACGTACGTATTTTACTACGTACGTGTGTTTGTGTGCACCAGCCAAAACCGGTATAAAAACTCACAGAACTGGCTCTAAAATCGCCAGTGTTCGGTTTGGTTTTGGCTTGCCCATACTTTCGTATGTAGTGGCTGAACACGCTTAAATTCTGTA